>VXBL01002966.1:463304-566104 GCA_013400195.1 Aramus guarauna
ACAAGACAGTTTAGTGTTTGTAGGTTTTCCTGCTCACTTGGCAAGTTCAACATGTTATCGTATCCTAGAGGAAAAAAATGATGAGAAGGAAGCTGGAATATAATGGATGGTTTGGCAGATATGGAAGCTCAACATGTCAGAAATCCTGCAGCGTTCTCTTAGCAGAGTTGGTTGTTACGTTTTTAAGAGGCTTTTAGGAGACGTAAGCGAGAAAGTGAGATGAACCCTTTTTTTGAGGATCCTCTGAGATGTTAAAGCCTTGAAAAGTAAATTAATACAAACCTGAGACTTTTTTTCGTAGTGAGATTCACCCTTCCTTTCCCCTTACCTCTCCCTTCAGAAAGACTGTAATTGCAGATGGGGCGGATAAGACATCTGTGTTACGGGATATTTCATTAAGCAGACACAATCAGACAGCATCTACAAGTCCTAAATTTCTGAGCAGTTAATGCTGCCCATATACGTGTTAGCAGCCTGTGACAAAGTCCTCGTTCCTTGTTGATAAGGTAACCCGGGTAACTGGATGTGTGCACGTGGACAGTTACAGTGGATCAAGTAACCTGCTGTAAACTTGTTACACTGAATTGATTTGTTTGGATGCCTGAGCTTTAAGTATACTGTGGAAATGCTTTCCTACAGCATGCTTACAATGTGATACTCACCTGGTTTCTTTATCTCATAAATTGTAATTTAACTGCGATGTACCCCCATGTTGTCTGTTTCAGTGGAGGCTATGTGAGGTTACTTGTCCAAGCCTTGCAGATGTCATTAGAAAGCAAGTAGCAGCAGCCAGATGGAGGAGGATGTTCTTTCAAGAACCATCCAAGAAAGCAAAAATAATTTCATTTCTGTTGTATGAGTTACACACTCTTCCCATGTACAGTATAGCCAACCTTTGAGCTGTGCAGATTTTCTTTTTTGCCTTTTTAAGGGTTATGTGGAACTCCTGCAAGTTTCTCTTTTGTTTTGAGAAAAGTCACTTCTTCCACCTGAATCACTTTCTACTGTTTAGACTGCAAACCTAATGTATATGCTGTTTTTCTTCTTCATACTTTAGGACAAAGAACTTAGTATTTTTTTCTTAGCTCTGATTTTTGGATTCTAAATTTATGTCATCCTAGCAATGCAGTTTGACCACAGGGTATTTCCTGGTTAAGGTTATTAGCAAGGCTGGTAAGTCCCTTTCCCGTCTTTCTGCAAAGGGTGTATGTGCATGCTTCTTTAAAATTAATATCTGCTTCGGTGTTATTAAAAAAAAAAATTATAGCAGCCACTTATGAGCGATCTTAAAGTAGATAACTGGTGTGTGTAGAATTCAATTTTCATGATTTTGAGGGTTTTTACAAATAGCAGTAAAGGGAAGATAACTTCAAATGACCGTAGGACAGCAAAGTTTCTGTTGTTCAATGTGCAGAAGTATTTGGAATGGGGTGGTGCAGGCAAGGTTTAAGGACAACTGTTGGTTTTGTTGGGTCTTTTTAACTTTGGGCTATGTATACCCTTTCTCTCTTTGTAATTTATCTTTGCCGAGTAAACTAATGTATTTCTCAATGCTTTTATGTGGTTTCTTCATCAGGTCATGCTAAGAATGTAGTCAGGGATAAAGTAAAGGAGGAAAAAATCTAAAATAATGAGGAGGAAGAAAAAAGATGGAGACTGAGTACTGTCTGCTTACTTTTCTAAGAGGAAATGTTAATTAATGTAAGAGGCCTTGTGAAGCAAGTTATGATGCTGAAGGATTTCTTCAGGTTTAGGAACATGTGAGGGTTTTTTGTTCTGTTTTTTTCGGTTGAGTTTTTTTTTCGGTGTGTGTTTTTTGTTTTTTAATTTAATTGTGGATGCACTAGTTCTCCTAAGGTAGAAGTATCACTTGTAATGAAATACAGAAATAAAACACGTTTGAAAGTAGAATCACCATCAACTGACAACATTCAGTATGAGCTGACATTGGTGTGTCAAATAAATGTTTTGGAATAATTATTAGATAAATAACAATCCTATTATTATTTATGTAACTAACATTGAAACAAAAAATAATTATCAGAATAATGCAACTATTTCATCAGTTCCACTACCTTTTAAACATGTTGTGTAAATACTATCTTTTCTTAAAATACCATCTTCCTGCTTTACATTTTTTTTTTAAGTGTAAAAGAAATATTGCCTAACTCCCATTACAGGGCCATTCACATTTATTTTTAGTAGTCATGCAACTTTAATTTTTCAATTTTGTTTAAAACCATAGAATTACAAAACCATAGAATTACAGAACCATAGAATGGTTTGGGTTGGAAGGGACCTCAAAGACCAGCTAGTTCCAACCCCTCTGCCACGGGCAAGGACACCCTTCATTAGACCAGGTTGCCCAGAGTCCCATTCTCTGGGCACCCTGTTCCAGCACCTCACCACCCTCACAGGGAAGACTTTCTTCCCAATATCTAATCTAAATCTACCTTCTTTAAGTTTAAAGCCATTACCCCTTGTCCTATCACTCCATGCCCTCGTAAACAGTCCCTCTCCAGCTTTCCTGTAGACCTCCTTCAGATACTGGAAGGCTGCTCTAAGGTCTCCCCGAAGCCTTCTCTTCTCCAGGCTGAACAAGCCCAACTCTCTCAGCCTGTCTTCACAGGAGAGGTGCTCCAGCCCTCTGATCATCTTTGTGGCCTCCTCTGGACTCTCTCGAACAGCTCCATGTCTCTCTTGTACTGGGGCCCCCAGAGCTGGACGCAGTACTCCAGGTGGGGTCTCATGAGAGTGGAGTAGAGGAGGAGAATCCCCTCCCTTGACCTGCTGGTCACGCTTCTTGTGATGCAGTCCAGGATATGGTTGGCTTTCTGGGCTGCAAGTGCACATTGCTGGCTCATGTTGAGCCTCTCAAAATAAGATAGGACAACAATGAACAGTGTGTATTTTTTTTCCTTTTTTCAAAATTACAAGCTAGTACTGACATTTTTTGTATTTTATCTCAGACGTAGGGAGGAAATAATCCTACCTTAATGTGGGCCCTAAGCTATTTGTCCAGGGAGGCATTTCATTCCACCACCAAATTCTGTTCTGGAACAGTGTGCCTGTATAGCTTTCTTAGACTAGATACTTAAATTTAGCTTACTAAAATTGGACCAAAATAAATGACGTTTTGTGTATTTTTCATATTAAAGGTTTCATAGGCTCATTGTCTTACTTCACTTAAAAGCCTTGCACACTATCAAAGGGATGTAGAGACAAGGACTCCTGCATCATGCTGATGTGCTTGTGTAGACAAAAATTGAATTAGTCTGTGTAGAAATAGTCTGTTGTGGAGCAGCTTTTTCACTCACAATGATATTTTTAGGGGACACTGCACTCTTTGTAGAGCTAATAATGCCTGTATCAGCTCATCAGTATGCTTTGAAAAGATTTAGAATTTGAAGTGTATTTTATTTTTCAGTGATAGACTTTGTTTATTTTTGTATCTGTCTGGAATTTCTGCTGTACATAAAAAAATCAGGTACTTCGATATTTAATCACAAGTGAAATGTATCATTAGTATCCCTACTATTCAGATGATGATCTGTGTGCAACTTAATTTTTTTTTATTTTTTTTTTTAAATATTTAGTCGCTTTCCATCATGTAGATATTTGTGAGATATTTATTACAGGGAGGTTTCTAATATACCTTCTGAAAATACAAATCTCGGGTTTGGCGCTTACTGTTGGAACTAAAATGAGAGAACTTTGGAAAAGGGAGAAATTGAAGGCATTGGGGGGGTTGTATGAGATTATCCTGTATAAGAACTGTTCACTGGAAACTAATTCAAGCAATCCAGTAAGGATTAGAACATGGTTAGTAAATGGCTAAAAAAACATGTATATAAAAAATTTGAAAACTGTAAGTTGAAGAATATACTTTTTCTGTCTCTGGTAAACGTACGTATTCCAATTCCACTTCAGGGTACAATGTCAGTAAAAAAGTAACGGCTCATTTTAAGCAAAGCCTTTTGTATTACAAATTCAGTCTGTTTCATGACTTGAAACTTCTTGCCTAATAACTCTCTTAATCACGACTTTGCTAAAATGTTCACTTCAGTCCCCTAGACAGATGGTAAGGGTTCATTACCTGATAGATTGCATAAAACAATGTGTACCTATGTGAGATGACTGCATTTCTGTGGTTGCTGTGCTTTGTTACAGGATAAATTAATTTGTGTTTTTCTGCATCTTCACATTATATGCTTACAAATGAATAATAAAATATTTAGGTGTTTGTGTAATTCAGTAAATTTACTGTGATGTGACTTGTATTTTCATTGATCTGCAATTGATGTAGTTACCAAGAGAGGCTAAGCAACAGATTAAGCAAATGTATGCCAATTTAAGCGTTCGATTTTGTTGCATACTTTTTGTATTATAAGCATATTATCAGGAAATTGTGGCATCTCTCAGCTTGTGAGTTGCTGTGAATCCTACCATACAGTTTGGAAGACATCCATCAGTCTTTCTGCTTGATTGAAAAATACCTTTACTATTCAAAGGATGTTGTGTCCAGAAGGTCTTTTACTAGTTCTGTCTTTAGGAATTTTACACTCCTGAGCCAGTGTCTGCCCCAAGTGCTTCTGTATTTTCTTCAAGACTCACGCTTAGGCTTGGGTAAATGTTCTGACAAAATACAGTCACTGTTACCTTAAAAACAAATATTAAGTCATGATGCCTACCAAGCTCATGCTGCTGATTCTGACTAGATGGATAGTGAATTACTATATCCCTTTCTTTTGCTTCACTGTTTTTCTCTTTTTTTATTCTTTAAAGCTCCAATTATGAAACACATATGTGCAGCTTCAAGCTCTGCCTGTTATCTGCTATAAATGAAGGAGTACCAGTTCTTCTTTAGCAAGTTTGTCTACACAGCTTTCCTTTTCTCATTTTAGCTTTAGGTCAGTCAAGCTGGTTGATTGCTGCTCTTCCATGACTGGGCAATATTCAAGACCAGAACCACATCTCACGTAGATGTTATGTTTGTATAAAATTTTGGCCATTGCGTTTAATAGGATGTTCAGAAGGCACTTAAACCTCTCTCTATTGATTAAATGTGTCCTAATTCTAACTTTATCTTCTTGTCTGCTAAAACAATAAATGACTGTAAGGTAATGATACCCTTCTTTGCTAAAAGATCATAATTCTCTTGAAAGCTTGTGAAACATCTGTATTTTAATGTTGTGCTGGTTATTCTTGAAGACTTTTTCAAAACCTTGAGCAGTGTAGTTCCATGGAAGGGAAGAGAATGTCTTAAATCTACTTCTTATTGGGCAAAATGTAATTGGGATAACATGAAACATTTTAAGAATTCAGTGCTTTGTTTTCATGAAGCAACTTCCTATGCCTCAAATCTACTGGATGTTCACAGCCTTCCTAAGTAGGCAAGGACTCGTCCTCACTTCTGATGCTCAGTACTACTGTGCATGGGGATAGAGTAGCGTGTATCTTTTTGGGGGGCAAAGAAGGCCATATTAGTGCAGAAACTCTTCTTAAGCTACGTGTTTGTTCTGTGTTGTCAAAGCTTAAATATTAGTATTACTTTGGCAGAAACTGGGAAAATTATTTTTGTCATTAATATTACTATAAAGAGACAGTATTATTTTCTTTTGTAACCACTGTATTGGAATATCCAGCAGTGATTTTTTTTGTGGAGGTGGAAAAGGTGTCTGAAATTCCTCTGGGTTTCACTGGATAGCTGTTTTGTTATTCTGTATCCAGCATCAGGATCCGCAGATTCTCGTCCCCTGCCATCTTCAGCTGCTATGCCACTGTTCAGAGAAGCATCCAGTTCCTGCCATGCCCATATACCAAACAGACGTATCAAACGCTGTTTATTCCATGCCGTGAACTAGAATGGAAGATGTTTGGAATTAGCTCTGCTCTTTATGAATCCTTCTATAAAAGGATTACCTTACCCATAGGAGAGACCACGTGTCGTGGTTTCCTCAGAGTGGTGCTTTGTCATCCCCAGTATGACAGTGTAAAGCCTTTCTGACGGCTCATATTGCATATGTGACAAGAATCAGGAATTTCCACTGCTGCGTGATGTCTTAGCTATGAGAAGTGTCTGCTTCCGGGAAGACTGTAATACAGCTTTGGACCAAGACTTCCCTAAGAGATGTGAAAAAGATTATCAACCACAGTGATTCTGAAGTACATTTTTATCAATTAAAACATTTCATTCTAATACAATATAAATAAGAGTACAAACAGTCTTTATATACTTAGTTTGAAGTCTCACTTGGCTTCTTCCCAGGTGATTAATGTTTCAGAGTATTAGTCTAGAAAGCCAAATAAAAGAAGATACAGCCATCTTCAGAATGCATATGTTTCACAACAGAAGTGAAGGAATGCAGAATATACAAAGAAATTATCTATTGGTGATCAAGGAAAAAAAAAGTCTTCCCCTTCCTCACAGGTACTCTTGGTATCTGTGGGTGGATTCCTGAGATGATGAATTAGTGTAGCCTATTCTTTGGACACCCCAGCTGTAGTATGCTGCCAGAGAAGGCATGATTTTAAAGGTGCTGTTGCTCTTTATGGTAATCTGTTTACAAGTTTCTCCAAGGCAAACTTATTTAATATATTCCTGTAATTTAATTTACATCTACTTTGTTTTATCTGTATTTTTGCTTTATTTGTGTTACTCTTCAGTTATATTGTTGTGCAATTGAGTCCTGACTTGAAAAGAAAACAGATAGGAAAGATCTGGTCAAGATTCCTTTCAAATGTGTTTAGCACATAGGAATTTCAAGGGCTATTAAAAGAACCATAGGACATCCAAATGAAGTAGAATGGTGCCTGAGAATGCTAATACAATTTTTTTACTATCATTTAAATACTCAGTGGTTAACAAAATGCCTTAGCAAAACTGCATGGAGCGTGTTCAGTAGATGCCAGGACAGCTTAAGCAGGTATAGACTACCTCAAACTCGAATCTAAAGCAGATTTATACACTTCACCTTCAAAGCGCTACTGGTAGCTTTGCTGAGAAACTTGCTAAAGATGTGTATCCTGTTAGCCATGCCAGTTGTTAGAGGTAGCCAAATGTGGAGGGCTTTGGGTCCCACAGACATACCTCCTGTGCCAGCTAAATAGGTAAGCGCAAGACTGCTGTGGTTCTGTGTCCCCAGGGCCAGCCAGTAATGAGACCGAGCGCTTGTTCCCAATGGGTGTGCGTGCATGCACACACGCTCGCATACAGAAAATGCCTGCGCAGCTGGCCACACAGATCAACAGAGACTCAAACCAGTGCTTTTATTGGTACCCACATAAACATACACAGAGCACTCAAGAACTGCACGGGCAGCCCAGTCCTGTTCCTCCTTCCCAGCTCCTAAGGGTGGAAGTCCACTAGTGGAATTCGCACAGAACCTCACACACGTGCTATATAGGTCCCTCTGGTAGCTGGTTTTAAATGGTCTAGGTAGTTGCTGAAGCCTTGACCCATTGGTGCCCCCAGGTTATTGGCACCTTTGAGCCCCCGAGGTTTGTGTTCTCACTCCAGTTGCTGGTACTTAGTCCTCTTATCTACTTGCTGGCCAGTCTGGCTTGAAGTTGGCTTGAGTTCACGTGTGCACACTCAGGATAGAAAGTGCATCCACAAAGAACACAGAAATAGGGTTTAATGACAATATAGGATTGACTGTTGTGTTCAAGGGCAGGGCTCAGTCAGACTAATGCACTGACCAGCCGTCCATTTGTACTGGATCTGACCAATTTATCCTTTTCCCTTGATGTTTTTCTGTACTTGTTTGTCCTTTATCCACCTTTATCCCTGTCTTTCTCAGCCTCTGGTGCCTTCCCCTAAACATTTCATAATGTCTTGCGTGTTCTCACAATCCCACAGTACGTTTTACACAATCCCAAAATGTTCTTCCTCCCTGCATCCCATAATAAGTCCCATGCCCCTTAAGGCAATAGCCTTTAGTTTTCAAGGTGTTTCTGTGGAGAGAGTTTCCTCCTTGACTCATCTTGGTGGGTTTCACAGTGTGAGAATGTGGTCTAATTGATGGTCTTGGGAGTAGCTGATTGAGATGGCCCATCTTCATTGATTAGGTTGTTCGGGTTTCTCTACCTATTTTTTTTCCACTGATCCTTGCTGGATCTGTTTCTATTGTGATTAGCCTTTAATCAGATAACCTAACACTGGTCTCCTAGGCGCCTAGTAGTACCTGTCAAAACTGGATCTAGGTCTGTTTGGATTTTTGGCCATCTGACGTGGGCATCCAAAAGATTGAGATCAGCTGAGGATACAATATGCACAATTCCTTTGCTACTACTTCTCAATCTCATGGAAGTTTAGCAGAGTTTTGTCTAGTCCTTAACTCCTATTCAGATTATAGACCTATATTTCTGGGAAGGAAAAGTGAGGTATCTTCTTACAATGTGTCAAATACATACTCTATGCTTTGGACTCACACCTGCTGGAAATGTTCGGCTCGTACATCTAATGGAGGCAAAGCTCAGCAATGACTGCAGGCAAGTAGTACTACTTACTCTGCTGAAATTGTCCTCTGCGCTTCTTGCAAAACCAATTTGAGGTAAGATAGCACAGGGACGTATAATAATAGTAAGGAGTTCTGGAGCATAAACCAGCTCAGACTAGACATCCTGCCTCTATGCATTCGGGTCCAGAAAAGAGCTGTCTGATAATAACAATCAAAAAGTATTTCTTGGGTCAGTTTAGAAAAGGCAAAAAGCAATTACATAATCCTTGTTTAGAAGGGGAGTAGTGTCTCCAAGGTGGACAGGAAGGGCAGTCGTTAATTTGACCTGCAAGCATCAAGAGATTGCTGAATTCCTTTGCAAGGTAGCTGAGCAGGCAAAAAACTGACCCACATCATCTATTAGCCAATATTTGGCTATCTGACATCTGGATTCAGAAAACCTGGCATGTATTATTTCTACTATAAGAGCCCAAGAACTAGCTAATACTTGAAGCTTTGCCAAGTTGCTTCTCTCAGGAAGAGAAACAAATTATGTGATTTGAGGGTTGTGAGATTTTTGTGTGTGTGTATGTGCAGTCCTGTTTATTTACAGAGCATGTAAACAGAGCTCTGTTTGCTTGAGCAGAGTAGAAACAAAGTGCAACAAGCAGCTATTTTGCTGATGTTTTCAAGTCTGCCTGTCTAGCAAGTACTGTACTAAAAAAACCCCCTAAAACCCAAAAAACCCCAATGCCCAAAGAACCCCACACAACACTCTCTCCTGAGATCACAGGCACAGCATTTTTTTTCTTGTTAAAACACAGAGGCATATGTAACTGTTTCCCCCAACTTCTTTAATTTCATAATTGTTATTTATAAAATTCTTAATTCTTCACATACTTTACAGCCTGACTGGATTTGATATGTAAGTGCTTTGGACAGTATTTTTCTTTTTACAGCTGTTGTGTAAAAGACCTGATGTTCCTTTTTTACTTAGACTAAAAGGAGGGCATTCAGCCCAACCATCAGCTTTGATTGCAGCCAAATACAGAATCTTCAGAGAACAGCTTGGATCACAGACATTATTTTTTCAGTATAATGCCATACCTAAAATATAACTGTCAAAAAAGGTCTTTATGCATGCTGTAATACCTTTATTCACTTTCTGGGCTCTACAGTTTTTTCCCAGGTCACGCTATGTGGCATCTGAGGACTTCTGCCCTTTACTGCAAATAGCTCTAGTCGTGCCTTTCCCATGGACAGGTGTGAGCTGCTTTAGGATCTGTCTTCCCAGGCTTCTGCCACGTCTTCACTAGACTTCTCTAGGGCAAGTGTGTTTAGATTTAGTCCATCCTGGTTGGTGTTGGTTTTTTTTTTCCCTCCTTTTCTTCTTCTAAATGATTGCTTTTCTTTTCTAGAAAGCCTGACTAGGTTACCGCGTGATGCTTCCTCACCCTGCTCCATTGGTCTAAGCCTGTATGAGTCAGCTGGAGCTGACACACATGTTGTCTTCCTTAACTCCTGAAAGCTACTGAGACTCATGACTTCCTGGCTCTCTGAACAACTTCTAAGACCTCATTGTTTTGTCCACTACTAGCAGTTCATGTGTGTACTGTTGCCTGCAAAAAGTAATCTGAGGTTGAATTACAGTGGCATTTTATATGCAAATAGTACAACAGGAGGTTCATCCCACAGCTTTGCCTTTACCCACCACACTCCTAATTCTTATTGTCCTTCTTTGTGTTTAGGTACCATCTCCTCACAGTCCTCTGTCATCTGTTTGCTTTGTTATCCCGCCTTTGATTTTGTGCTGGTTAGTTGAAAATTTATTTTAAAGTACTGATGCATTGAAAGAGGTAGGGATTGTGTGAAGTGAAAGTTAGGTACATGACAATATGGTAGTACTTCATTTGCTTCTGCTTATATATGTGTTTGATGAAGGTTTTATAATTTAGTTATCAGCTTGTAATGGCTAGAGTTCACAAGAGAGAGAATAGAATTTATTGTGATGTAGCAAAAAATGGTCCAAGTATATACTAAAGGACAAAAACGTTAGAGGCTGAAGATATATTTAACATTCATTAAACAATAGCAGTATCTGTTGTTTATCTTGACTTTAGCAAGACTTTTGGCGCTGTCTACCATAACATCTGGATTGACAGACTGAGGAAGTCTGGGCTACATAAGTAGACAGCAAAGTGGATTGAAATCTGGCTGAACTGTTGGGCTTAACGGGCTGTGGTCAGTGGCATAAAGTCCAGCTGGAGGCCAGTCACTAGTGGTGTACTCCCACAGTCATCCTTTACTGAGGCCAGTACTGTTTAGTATGTTCATTAATGACCTGGCTGATGGGACACAGTGTACCCTCCATCAAGTTTGCACGATACACAGCTTGAAGGAGTGATTAATGCACCAGAGGGTTGTGCTGCTATTCAGATGAACCACCACAGGCTGGAGAAATGGGCAGACACAAACCTCCTGAAGTTCGACATAGGGAAATACCAAGCCCTGCACCTGGGTAGGAATAACCCCATGCACCAGCGCAGGCTGGGGGCCAACCAGCTGGAATACAGCTTTGCAGGAAAGTACCTGGTAGACAGCACGTTGAACATGAGCCAGCACATTGTCAGCAAGTCAAAGGAGGTGATCCTTCCACTGTACTCAGCCCTGGTGAGACACACTGGAGTGCTGTGTCCAGTGCTGGGCACCCCAGTAGAAGAGAGCTGTAGAGGCACCCCAGTAGAAGAGAGGCTGAGAGAGATGGGGTGGTTCAGCCTAGAGCGGAGAAGGGGGATCTCACCAGTGTGCATGAAATAAGTCTTCATGGCTGAATGTAAAGACGACAGACTTCTCAGTGGTGCCCAGTGACCAAAGAAGAGGCAGAAGGCACAAACTGAAATACAGTATACTCCATTCAGATGTGAGAAAAACTTCTTATTGTGAGAGTATTGAACACTGGCACAGGTTGCCAGGGGGGCTGCGGAATCTCCATCTTTGGAGATACTCAAAACCAAACTGGACAGGACCCTGAGAAACCTGCTTAGGGTGACCCTGCTTTGAGCAATCAGGTGGGACCAGGTGATCCCCAGAGGTACCTTCCAGCCTCAGCTGTTCTGTGACTGTGTGGAAACAGTATTTGGACAAAGCTTGCTTTCTGGAGGTCAACTAAAACTATAACAGGAAAGACACATACTAAAGTTCTTAAAAGCTATTACTTTTTTATGATTTTTTTTTTTAAATAAAGCCGCCTTATGTAAGGAATTTGGTTTTCTGACTTCCATACTGGGCAAGCTGTAACAATGTCTTTATAATTGAACAGCTAGAAAGTTACTTTTACCAGTGACTTGTATCTTTCAAATTGGTACCAGCCGGTTCTAAGCAATGGAATGCAAACTGCAGATACTGAAAATTACAGGAAAAAATGGAACACACAGCTCATTGATAAGTATTTGGCAATGACACTTTTTTATAAAAACAAAGGATGGTATGAAATAAATATTTAAAGTGTTCTATCTTTAAATGAAATGAGAATTTTTAATGTAAATAGAGATGGATAAAAACTAATTCTGAGTGTAATGCATGGCTATTAGTATACATTGGTAGCTGTCAGCATGGATATTGGTATACGTTGTACTGCATTTTTGTTACGATGAGCACATTATAATTATTAGTGGGCTACAGCTATTTTTATACAGATGTAAACCTCAGTGATTTATAGTGTGCATACTGCAAGCATTTGGTACTATTAAACGGAATATTATCTCCTTCCTGTTTGGCTCCACCTGCATGTATTTTGTGTCCTCTGTTGGTTGGATAGGAGGATCACAGACTGCAGTACATCAACTTCTGGTGTAGCTTTTCAAGTAGTGTTGGTAGCCTGCTGTATGACCTAGATACTGAAGAATCGGTAGGCAATCAAGAAAATAATTCTTTCTAAGTAAAAGTGATTTTTTGGAAGTGGGATTATGCAAAATTCTTTGAGAAAGTTATCGACAGGGATTTCATATTCAGTCTGTCTGCAGAGTTCGGTGACAGACTGCTTTGGAGGATTATGAAAAATATTTCTTATTTTGACAGGAATAAGATTTATATTGTTTCAAAGTAGCATTGAGATAATGAACTAAAAATTATGTTCTGTAGCATGCCTTTGCACTAAGGTGTTTTTTTGAAAGCCATATGTAAATGGATCACAGTGAGTGGTTTCGTTGATTAGAGGAGGGGAGGTATCGATATACCTAATTTTAATTTTTTTTTAAAGTAATCTAGTCCTTTTAAAATCAAGTCTTCCTGACTTGGAAATCTATGTTTTGTAATTTAAAATGTAAGTGAAGATTGAAAGTGTTAAAGTTTCTTTCTAGGTTGGTTTTTTTTTTTTTTTGCATGTTTGTTACTGTTGCTAGCATTCAACCCTGTAATTTCATAGTAATGCAAAAGTCTGCTTTCAATTACAGTGTTGTTTCACTGCATGTAATAGAAATTGCTAGAATTTCAATGAAATACAGACCAGTTTCCTTGTGCCAGATGGGAGGATTTAAATTGCTGTTGTGTAGAGGTGTGGATGATGTTGACAATGTGTCAGTGGAGGTGATTTGTTCGGGGTGAATCACTAACTGGATAGGAAGAGGAAAACATGAGAGTTTGTAAGTCAGTTTTTATTTTGTGTGTTGATTTGACTTCAAAATGTAAATCTTCTCTGAAGAGGCAGTTACTAGAAATCATGAAATGCACTATTTATGTTGAACTGAAGGGGCAAAAAATGTTATGAAATATAGGGAAGAGAGTAATATTTATACTATTGTAATAAAGATATCCTTTGTCAGTATCTTTTTTCTTAGTTTTAGGGCTTCATGCTAGTTAAGTTTGGCAAATATGTCTAGATACTGCTAATAACTGTTCTAGCGTTGCTGACATGACTAGTCTAATTTTTCCAAAATCTGTTGAATATACTGTGTTTTGCTTAAGTCATATTGTGCATTGCTTAGGGTTTCTTTTTTATCTCGTTTCTGGTTTTTTAAACACTTTTAGTCGATTGCACATTATTGTATCGGCATACTTGAGAACTGTCCAAGCTCGTGTTGAACCGGAATCCATAAACACAATTAAGATAATGGTGGTGTTATGATGTAATTAGGTTCGTTAACGATACAAATACAAAAGGGAAATGTTTTATTCACAGGAGATGCTAACATCTTTTTGATTGTATGATTGTGATTTGTCTATTATTTAAAAATTTTCTTTCAAATGATTTGATTTTTCCTAAAGACTGGGATTCTTAGTGTGAAAGATGCCTATATGAGTTTCTTCCAAAGATGTCTAGTGGAAAGACATGATATATATATATACTCTGAAAAGAAGGATTTTTTTTTTCCCCAGTTTTTGCTTTTGAGAAGAAATGAGACTTCAGTTTTGAGAAATTATGTTTAATGGTTTCCTGTAAAGCATAAGTATAAAGGCACATATAAATGCAATATATCTTTAAAAATTTGTTACGTATTTAACTTAGTTGAGTATTTCTTGTCTTTTTTTAACAAAAGGCTGAATTAAAACATTCACCTGGGCTTCTCTTGCACGTTTTAAGTCAGTCTTAACACTTCAGCATTGTTTTGTTGACTTTTTTTTTTTAAATTTTTATTTTAAGTCCTCGCTGTTGTTGTTATACTTGCAGTTTGCAAACATTAACTATAAGAAACAGATACTGGCTGAGGCTGGTAAAACTCTGATTTCAATGAACTGTATTAATTTGTACCTGCATTGATTGTAAGTACCTATCTCCATCTTGTACTCCTGGTTCTAGCTTACTTTTACCTAGGTTAATGATTATAACATCCTTGCCTGAGGAAAGCTTGGTGTATCTCCCTCCAGGATTCATCAATAACTGTATTTGAATTGTCCTTAGGGCTTTAGGCAGAGCACCAGAAGTAATTACTCTCCCTCAGGATCTGATTATGCTGTGTCTAAAATGATGCCACCCTATCACAGTCAAAGCAACAGGCCTGTATTTGGTTATCAAACGCTGATGTATTCATACTGCTGTAACTTCTAGGCCATTTTGTTCGTCCTTGCAACCAGTGTCGTTTTTATTTCTCCATGTTGTATATGAGGTTATGAATCAGAGAGGAACTAAGGCATGGTTGTGATGATTCTTTACTATTTTTAACATACTTTGATTCACCTTTTGATGTAGCTTGTGCTCTCTCGGAATTTTTTGATGCTACAATGGGAAATAGCAGTTGTTCTCAAGCTTTTAGCAAGTGCTTGCTGTGTGTGTCTGCACGCCTGTAAGGAGGTGAGCAGGCAAGTGTGGGGACTGCTCAGTTAACGTGGCAGTGCTGCTGCCGTGCTTGGGTCTATGTAGGCTTATTAGGGAATCAGTCTTTGGTAGTACCTGGATTAAAGATGGGTTAATTCTGGGTATAGTATTAGTTGAGTACATCCATTTTCTGTTCACTTTCCTACAGGAAGGCTCATTCCTGGCACAGAAACAAGTATCTAGAGACCTAGTATCTCAAACTGGCCCAGCTGCCTGGCAGGTGGATATTTCCTGGATTTCTGGTTGGCAAATTCTGTAACAGGATTTTGGTACTGATGACATGACAAGCTTACCCAGATTTCTTATGCTTCTCACTGAACCACAAGGGATAAATATACTGCTTGCGTATGGTTCTGTGAGAAGGGCTGACCTCAGCTGAACAGTTTTGCAACTGAAATGAGTGGTCCTGCCACAACTTTTTCACTTGTGCCAGTCTTCTTCTCCCCCCCTGCACCCCAAGTTTTCCATGTCAACGAGCTGAGTCAGTTCACTGGGGCATCAGATAAGTGCCAGAGCCTGCATGCTGGATAGGAGAACATGTGAGCAGGACAGTAATTGCATATGCCACGAGCTGTCGAGGTGTTTTTAGTTTGTTCTCTAGCATAACATTCATGTTTAGTTTTTAAAAATTCCCCTAGGATTCTCTTGTGCTTGCTCTAAGTTAACCTTAACACTTTGGTGTTGTTTTGTGGATTTTTTTTGTTGTCTCCATTATTGTAGCTGCAGCTTGCAAACATTAAAGCATTAGCTAAAAGAAAACATTGTAATTTGAATTTCAGGTTTAACAGAAATTCTGACAAAAAAAGAACATGTTAATCTAGATGAATGCTCATTTGTTTTATACAGTAAGACTATGTTATGTCTTTCAGTACATATAGTTATCAAATGCCTAATAGGGTTAATACATAATTCCACATAACTGAGTTATTTACTGATTCTTCTAATGTCTACCTGCTATGTAGGCAGACATTTATTTCATTTTAATTAGATAATGAGATTTCAGACTAGCATACTGCTTGGGTATTTTGTATTTAATGTACATTAAAATGAAACAAGAGTAAGAAAAAGCCATCAAGTATTCTTGGGTATATGGTTACAAAGTCACTAGTTGAAGGTCAATGTGGAAGAAGAGCTCACCTACAGAACACAGGCTCATTTGGTCTTGTGGAGCCTTAGCACCCAACTCCTTCCAGTTTGGGGGGATGAAAATTGAGACTTCTGGGTTTTGCTGGATCCTGTGTGTCTGACAGGAACATCATGAGCGTGACATTTTATCACCTCTCCCCAAAAGCAGCTAGGATAGCAGGCTATGCTTGCATTTTGACAATTTCTATGTTTACAGTCTCTCTTCAGCATTAATTAATCCAGCATCTTTCTTCTATTTCATAGAGCAACACCAACAATTAATCTGTGTGGTATATGGCATTTAATTTCTTGTCTCAGGAGTTCTTACTAACAGCAGTGGAACTGTTAGGCTTTTAAAGCATTCTGGTTCTGTTTGACAAAATTTTGAGAATATAAGGCGTTGATATTTTAAAAAAAACTATGTAAGGTGCAACAGTGCCATCACTGTTTGGGGACCTATATTTGGGGACATACTGCATATTTGGGGAACAATAATTATAATCCTCCAGAACAGAAACTTCATTCTTGAAAGGGGGGAGGGGGGGAGAGGAAGGCTGATGTTAACATCTGTGGTGCCATGTTGGCTGTGGAAGTCAAGTGAGATTTCCATTGGTAGTTTAGTTTAGCTGTACTTTAGTTACTAGCATAGCATTTTTCAGCTATGAAGATTGCACATACAGCACACTTTGTGATGCATTGCCTCTATATTTCTGAAAACGAAAATATTGCAAAGGCAAGGCATTGAAAATCCTGTTAGAATTCATATCAAGCAATGATGTGTTCACAGTATAACGTCCTCTTTAGTGTATCATGCATGGCAACAAATAGTTATTGGTGGAATTAGAAAAGGTTCTCATCTGTAATCAAGACCAGTATAAAAAAGCTATAGTATTGGAGTGGAAAATTCTCTAAATACCAACCCTAGTTCTACAGTAACATTTTAAAAAAAAGTTTTCTGAACTGAAAAGAGGGGAAAAAAAACCCCATCAAAAAAGCCATAGAAAATTATCTTACGTGTATGTTTGCCCATTTCAGTGATCTGGGTACATCAGCCAGGAGCTGGAGATCTAAATACCATCAAAGACTCATTTGAAACATGAAAGCATTCGTTATAGACCGTAACAACTGTTTCAAGTTCATTGTGCCCAAAATCTGTTATGTTTTTGTTGCAGGAAAGATGTTTAAGCTTTAAAGCTAGAACAGTATATAGCTAGATCATGATAGTATGAAAAGACATTTGATCTAAGGCTGAGTAACTGCAGGAGACAGGGCTGCCTTGTTGATAGTCCTGTTAGGAGGTAGGAAAAGAATATTTACAATTCACTGAGCCTTTGACAAGGTGACTTGGGGAGGGTGATAGCATTTGCTCCCTCTGGAACAATTTAAAAGAAAGAGGGGCCTGAGAAATTATAGTTCAAATATCAGTGACTAAAAATATTGCATGATTCAGTTTCATTCTGAGAAGAAAGGTAATACTTGGCAAAGGAACTCTGTTAATGGAGTAAAAACATAAGAGCTTTCTACCTGTGGCAAACTGTCTCAGCTCAAAGTAGAGATAATACCCATCTTTATAAAATTTTCACTCATTTATATGTTATCTACATTATTAAAGTCAGCATCAGTTAAAAATGTTTTGATGTTTCTTTATCATCATTTACAATACAGAATGTCGAATTAATCAGGTCAGCAAGGCTTAATTAAGATGATCCTGAAACCTGCACAGAATGCTAACGGTTTTTCAATACAAGTCCGTTTGTACTGCACAGACTGAAGTGTATAAGGTGATTTGTGTGTGTGTATATATGTTTATTTCAGTATTGTTACAGGAGAAATGTTGGGGTGAATCAGCTGGGCTTATTGTAACCTCAGAGTTTTGTTCTTTGTGAGAAGTCCATAATGAACCATTTGTATTTACCCTTTAAGCCATTTGTGCTGTATGTTACTGCATCGTTTTTAAGGAGCTGCGTAAAATTTCGTGGAGAAGATACTTCATATTGAAAATACATATCGAGCACAGTTTCACAGTTGGCTTAAGCCTACATTTAAAGTCTCACGTTATCCCCCCAGCTTTTTCTGTACTTCTCTAATGCTGGAACTGGTGCTTTTGATGCAGTCAGTTGGATCGAGGTTTGATCAGCCTGAAAATTGCCACAGAGGGTGTGAGGAGGTATTCAGCTGCATTTGGGAGCTACATAGCATAGCAGCATGAACACAAATGCAGGCAGAAGAAATGCCTGGAAATAAGCAGAAGGCAGGACGATCCCTCTCACTGGAATCATTCTCTTGGATCAGCCTAAGTCAATTGTGAAGCTTCACTCTGACAGTTTCTAAAGAGATAATTCTAATAAATATCACTCAAGATATACCGAATAACAGCAAATCCAAGAGCTCATTACCACTGAAATAACTGATCCATTTTCTGTGCAGTTATTGCCCACATCATCTTATCCCTGTATTTGCGTTCACTTTGCAACTTACCTGTTACGCGTCAGCTTGTTCAAACCACCTTCAAAAAAAGTGAGTAAATGAGTGCAAGAGCTGGTGGAAAGGAGAGGGCAGGACTCTCATAGTCTCATTGACTATGAGAGAAGTAAGACTGACATGTTCACAGCAGCAGCAAGCCATCAGGTTGACTCTGTACATATGACTGAACTACAGATCCACTCTCAGCCCCAGGGAAGGAAGAAGCAGGGAGATTAGCTCCCTGCCACCAATTAAAAAAAAAAAAAAAAAAGAAAGGGAAGGTAATAATTTATTCCTTCTTCTGGTGTGCGTATTTTTCTGTTGTTTTTTATTCCATGCCCTATCTTGCATCAGCGGTATCACTCATGGCTCTTCTTCTGTGCACTGCTTTTAACTCGTGAGACAGAAACCTTAACCAGTTTGATTTGGTTTGGGGACTATTTCCCAGGTTTAGCTGGAGAGGAGTCTGCAGCTGGAAGCAGATGAAAAAAAAAATGGAGTAGGGAGCATGACCTCCTGCTGTTGTAACATTAGTACTGATTGTACTGATTTGTTCTGGACAGTAAAATGGAGGGATTGCTGAAAAAAATCAGAAAAAACTACCAGAGGGAGATAGTGTACATAAAAGTGTAATAAATGTAAAATGAAGTTCACAGGGGAGAAATCTTTATATCTAGTGATGGGATCTAGTGCAATTATCAATACTGGAGGAGTACTGGATCCATGAAAGTCACAGCTCAGTGCTGTAATAGGACTGTAAATAGGATGTTAGGGACTGTGAGGAAAGGAATCATGATCAGTGGATAAATATGCTGTGTCTCATGCCTTAAATATGGCACTCAGTGACTGCTTGCCATCTCAGAAAGAATGTAGTAAATGATTGAGAGAAGTGACATAGAATTTATAAAATTGTGAGTGACATGAAAAGAGTAAATAAATTTTTTTCACTGCTTCTTCCAATACCGAAAGCTTGCAGGCAGTTTCTGAACAAACAAAATGAAATTATTCTTCATACGTGGGCAGTTAAGTGTGTGGAAGTCCTAGCCACAGGATGTTAATATTAAATTTTCATCAGTTCAAGAGGTGACTGAACAAGTTTATAGAAAAATACTTCACTCGCACTGAAGATTGTTGAGTACAAAGATCCCAGTTGTGGCCCAGGATGTCGCTGTGGCAAATTGTTGCAGACTGGGCTGGTGTTTTGGCTGTACTCTTCCCAAGGTGTCCACTTTCAGCCACTGTCAGGAATAGGATACTGGCTTAGGTGTGACTTTGATCTGACTCAATGTGGCCATTCTTCTGCTAGCAGAATTCAAAGTAGCTACGTGTATTGTCAAGATAAGTTTTATTTTTTAGAAGAATGAGTTGTAATGTAAAATGTAATGTGAAAATTTGCTATCTAGACTTTTTTGTACTGAGTGCTAATGGACCATACGTGGCACTGATAATTTTTGAACTCTTTGGGTAAGAAAAATACATTTGTGAAGATAAAAATATGCAACTGTTGATGATTGTTTCTCTACAGATAGAGTAACAGTTGTGCTGTTTTATATTAAAATTGCAGAACTTTGATTAAATCACATATACAAGTATCAAGTGTTGCAATTTCATGGGAAGTTTTTAAAGAACTTGGTCAATGTAGAACACTGAATAGAGTCTCAGGTCTGTATATAAGAAAAAATGAAAGCGTGTGGGTTTGGAAGTGATCAGTAGTATATAGTAAAAAAATCACAAACTCAGTGTTCTTTTTCTAGAAAATAATTATGTAATAGTCCTTTATTATGAAGACTGAATAGCAAGTTGTTGAAGCCATTTCAGGTGCTAAGCAAAAGGCCATAACTATTTTCTCCCTAATTATTATTATTTAGAACATGCCATGTGCAGAATAAAGAATAAACAAACATGTACCTTATTTTTGTAATGTATACAGAAGTTATGAAGGTGTTCTGGACTGTTCCCCTCCTACTCTCCAAAATATTTTTGTTACTTTCATCCAGCTTTCTACATCTTTTAAATAGAATTTCTAGTCTGGTATCTTCACTGTTTTGCTGGAGGTGTGGGGTTGGGTTGGGGTTTTTTTGGTTTTGTGGGTTTTTTTGTTTTTGTGGGTTTTTTTGTGTGTGTGAGTCAGATGTGCATTAGTAGTTCTCACTGTTTTAATTAAAGTGGCAGTGTTGTTGAATCCTTATCAAGGCAGACTGAGGTGGAGGGGACAAAACAGAATAAAATCTCACATCTCATCTTGATTCTTAGGTTAATCGTACAGAGTGTCTCGAAAGTCATAATCACAATTCTTTTGGCCACCTACAGAATCTAATCTTCTAACATAGGTGGTAGCTTAATGTTTAAACTAAGAACAAGCAAGAAAAATATTTAAATTTCAAAATGAAAATTTACAGGTTTTCAAACTTTGTAAAGAAGCTGTTAAAGGAGGATATATAATCCTACATCTTCCTCTTTTTCAAGCTCTTTGTTTGTTTGTTTTTTAGGCAATAGACTGGTAAGCAGGTGCAAGACAATTTTTTGGTGACAGTAGCAAGGTAATTTGCAGTATACATGAGATAGATGGAAGGTCATGGAGCTCTCACAAAACTGGATAAGCCTTTGCAGCACTTAGCAGTTCTTGTGGTTGTTTTACATATGCATGGTGCACATTTTATCTGTATTTTTATAGAAATAGAAGAACTGGAAATTCATACAGAATCAGTGAAGTCATGACTGTTTTGGAGTCCTCCTTTAATGTGTAGAGAACCAAAGCCAGAACTTTTTGTTGTGAGAAGAATATTAGTCCTTGAAAAATTTCAGTTCTGTTGCCTTCCTAATTTGAACAGTTACTGAATTAATCTCAGGGCTTAATATTAATGGCTACAGGTTGCAATCCTAATTTTGAGTTGTTTTAAAAAGAAAAAAATTTAGCAGTTCTCTTCTAGTCTTTATTCAGTTTTGTGCTTCTGTTACAGTGGAGAAGTTTCAAGGTACCATATGGCTTCTTCCTACAGATAAATGGAGTCCATTTTTAATTTAAATAGGTTCAATTGATGCTTTTTCCTGTTTTTTACAATTTCCTGTAATTGGTGTGTAATCCTCATAATCTGGTGCTCACACATGGTAACTAGCATCACATCCACCCTGTTGCTTGTGTGTACTTCAGATCTCCATGATGATTTCCCATCTTAGTTTCCATTTCTCACAGCAATTTGACTAGAGTCTTGCAAGTTAACTTCAGTCTTTGTTTGCCGTAATACTGCCATAAAATTTTGGGTTATACCCACACACTGATTTATTTACTGAATGCTACGAGCCATGTTCGGTGATACTGTGTTTATCCAGAGCTTTAGCAATATTTTAAAATGCTGAAAATCACCCTTGTGTAAAAATAAGTTACACCTCTCCCTTTTTTTGGTAGCAAAATGAGAAGGCATTTTCATAAGGTTAGTCATGAAATTTTGACACTGTTCAGAATAGTGACAATCTAATTATATTTTCCATGGAAAATACTGGCTTATTCTACTGGCTCATCTTTTTTCGTACTCCTCAAAGTTTGTTAAAAAAAAGTGATTGCTGTAAACTTAAGGAAATAAAAGATTCCTTAAAAATATTCTTCACAAGTTTTTAATACTCTTGATACTTCCATTCTTTAAAAAAATGTAGTATTAATGCAACCCATTTTAGGGTCTGTAAAGGCAAAACCAGTATCTCAAAAAATTATGAATTTGTAACTTTATTAATGCTTGAACCCTGCCTTGTTTGGGAATCTGGGTTTAAAAGAGATGAGTATAAATGTGCTGTAGCAGAGCTAACTGAAAGAAAGCCTCTGTGAGGTTGTGTAGAAAACCCCATTCAAAGCTTTGCTACTTGGCGTGTCCCTGACTCGGGGAATTGTGTGAATGCCAGCTGTGCCTCTTGCTTAATAGATACATAGATTATGTGTTTCCTTTTTTCCCTTCTCTCTTGGAAAGGGAAGTGAAAGTATGGTAAAAATGCAAAAATCAGTTGTAATTAGAAACTAGAAATAAATATTAAGCCAATCTTTGTCTTGCATGTCATTCCATTTTTCTTAAGTCTGAATTTTTATAGATGGTAATAGTTCCTTATAGTCTGCTAAGAATTAGAGTTCCCTTTCACCACTGTGTACGTGCAGCACATGCTGCTTGAATATTACACCCACTTGTCAGTATTTTTTATTTTTTTTTAAATCTGAATGACAGTTCATGAGTGGTACTCAAGAATAAGATTGTACTCAGCCAGACCAATTTGCAATTTTGAAGGCAGGTGGTATAACTCTGGATTTGGGTACTGTATAAATTGTGTAACTCTGGACTGCAGTTTCTTACTTCTGCCAGAAGGGAGAAAAAAAAAAATCCTCATAAAAACATAATTTAATTAATTGTGTTTCATTAGACTGTCTTTCTCACAAAATTCAAGGTTATTTTTAGCTCAGTTTTTACACAGACTGTTCTACAGCGTTGTTACAAAGAGCCTCCTCTCTAAGTCAGCCCATTAACTGTAAGGCCCTGCAAGTGATGCTCCATTTTAACAAGAACTCTTTTGATTTTGGAGGGTGTACAATATATTGGCAAGTGACTTAAGCTCCAGGCTTTGTTGGATATTAGCGTGCGGACATTCAGTAACTCTATCCACATCCAGAAAATCCAATGATCCTGTTTCATTTTGTGCTTACAGTACAAATGTTTTGTATGTACGCAAAAGTGTTCTTATAAGAGAGTTTAAATTGGATACCTTCATATTATATTTGAGTAATTTTCTTTGCTACAGTAGTTACTCTCCCCTCATTTCTTAATTTAAAAAGAGAAAGAATCCGTAATAGAAGCAGTAGGTCCTTCAAAAGCCCTCAGCTTTTTATATTCAAAGGCTGCATCTCCACTTTTCTGCTAAAGCTCCCTGGTTGTGCTGACAGGGCTGACAAGATCTGTAATGGTTTGACCTTACTGCATGGGTAGAGGTTTAATAGGAAGAGTTCAGGGGGACTTGAGAGCGCGCAGTGAGGTGAGCACTCCTTACTGTGCTCTCGGTGTGTAGCCCAGGCGGGCTGTATCATCATACCTGGGGACAGCTGTGCCCAGAGTTGGCTGTACTCATCAGTGCATACCTGCTCAGGCACTTTCTCACATTCCACGCTCTTCCAAAATTCCTGGGACCCAGTGCTGGAGAGGAGTGCGGAGATGTCGTCCTGTGGAAAGCCAGTGGACATGCTGGTGAGCAGAGCACGGAGCTGAGCCTGAGGGCAGTGGCAGAAGCGTGGCAGCCAGCCTGCCGGAGTGGTCTTCCTGTAGTGAACGTGGTGGTATTGGTCGGGGCCGTTGTCACCGAGGAAGTGCTGAAGGGCACCTAATGGAGAAAGGGAGATGAAGTAAAATCTGTGACCCTTTCTCTGAAGATTTCTGCATCGTGTGTGTGCAGAAGGACCATTGTTAGAACTACACCTAACGGCTCAGTCTGTCATCTGGGTGGATACGGGGTTACCAAGAGGGTGATTTTCTGAAATAACTTTGCTATGCAAACCATTAACATTACTGAATACCTTATGCTTTTATTGGACCAAATTAGTTAGAAAAAGTAAACATGTCTTTGGGCTCAGAGCTTTTTTCCTCAGCTCTAACAAGAACCAACTTACTGTCTATCTTGATGAAAAACTGAGCTTTTCATTCCCAACGTCAAGAACCGTTTATTAAAAGATCATTGCTGTTCTTGGTAAGCTTTATTTCCTTGTATCTTTAGGCCTTTACAGCTTTAACACCACCATGGTGCACTTGTCAGTGAAGGCTGAGTCCTATAGCAAATGCCGGGTGACTTTATTTTGCATTTTGAGGTTTGACTATCCATTTAAAGTTTTCATAAAATGATTCTTCATCCTACTGTTCAGGATAACTTGCCCTAACTATCTAATTATTTGCAAAGTTTCATAGAATCGCAGAATGGTTTGGGTTGGAAGGGACCTCAAAGATCATCTAGTTCCAACCCCTGGCCACGGATTTCCAAAGTGTTGTAGATTAGGTGGGAAAAGTAAAGGAGGTAAAAGGTTAAGAGCTGTTTGTGTTATGATTTAGTTTTACACCTTTTTGAAGGATGGCTTAGCGTGGCCTTTGAAGTTAAGTTGGCAGAAGAGTGTGCCCACATCTATAAGCTTTCAGTGTGGATTAGACCCTGTATTCAGACATGTTTTGATTTAACTACAATCCCTATCCTGGAAGGACTGAGGGCACATTCTGCTGGTTTGAAAGCAGACTTGCAAAACTGTCACTTGCAGTTCTATTCACACACTCTTGTAGCAGTAGTTTTTAAAATTTACTGTCCTTTTTGCATGCTTATTTTAGGAGATTAGTTCTGCAAAACATGGCCTCTTTTGGTTTGGACTGGTTATTGAGCTGTAAAAATGGGATCTGCAGAGTGTATTTTTAAGAAGATTTCTTTTAACTTAGTTGCTATTTTCAATTTTTTTTTAATATTCCTCCAAAGATCTACACTCCAGATCTATTTTCAATATTTTGATTTTAGAGGGAAAATATGGAAGAACACTTTGTAGCCACATCCTCGCTTTTTGACCTTAAACATTTAACTTCTCTCAGAGGAGTTTGTCCAGTCTTTGTAGTCACTTATGCAGCAGTATACTTACTGATATTAAGTGTCCTTTTTGTTGCCATTATGGTGATTTTTAGCTTGTAGAAGACTAAATTATTAGTTTTATTTAAGCTCATGCAAGTGTACGGTAAAGAAAAAAGCACAATAAAAATTCTGTGAAGTTTTAAATTTAGCAAATTTATGTGGGTCACTTGGATGTAGTTCCTAATCATTGGATCCTAGGTAGAAGAAGGAAGCAGACAGAAGAACTGTTATTTTATTTTCAGATCTAGGCTAAATAAAACTACTGTTTTTCTAGTACCTGTGCTTTTTAGGTAGGTTGGTAAATCTGGGGTTTTTTTATCAATGTTTTTAACAGTTTAGGCAGTCTGTTAATTTTTAGAATTGATCCTTCCCATGAGCGAATTACTTCCCATGAGTGAATTTCTTCCAGTCTCTTTCAAAGAGCAGAGTAATTTAAGCTAAAAACCCCACAAAACAAAACGTCAGAGCATTGCAGGCATTGTAGGGCTTTCTCTCAGTCTATATCCATAAACCTTTTTTAGGCATGAAATCATATGCTCAGTTATTTAGCCTTGCAGAACTGTCACAAGCTGAGAAAAAAAACATTCTAGAAACTCATTTCACGTGTGTTGCTACAGCAATATTCTCTTCTGCATTATGAAAAAGTCTGGATTTGCAGGCCTTGCTCCTTCTCCTGTTTCTGTCCTGACTCCTGCACCACTGGCAGGAACACGGGACCCTCTGCACCTGCCTTCCAGGTGGTAACTCAGTTTAGCATTCTCCTACTCATACATGCATTGTATAGTCTGAGCTCGCTCTGGGGTGTAGTCAAATGTAGTGCTAAGAGTATGTGTATCCAAGTTCTGATTTTCTCTAAAGAATTAATTAAACAAAACAAAACAAAACAAAACAAACCCCAAACTACAGTAAATAGAGCACAGTGCAACAAGCAAGTTGTGTTTTCTCATATTTCTAGTTTTTCCAAAAGAACCATTCCTGTACAAATATGCAGCTTTATTGCTGCATTTGAGTTTTAAATTTAAAAGAAAATCCTTCCTAAGCCAGACAGGTGTACACAAATAACAAGTGCGCTGAAGAAAATGGAAAGCTTTGCATTTCCCTCAGACCTGTTTTCAGATATTTTTCTGTGCTTCTTGGAGGACAACTGGAATCATGTCTCACACTGCAATTCTTCAAGCCCTCTTCCCCAGCATTCATGTGACCCTAAAATCCTAGATTTGTTTTGTAAGAAGCAAATAATATTTTTTTTTTTATTTCAATGTGGAACCTGTCGACATATGTTTTGCGTTGCACATTAATTGCAATGCAGATTACTGCCTTATTTCTTTAAAATTGTAGCAGTTTTACCCATGTGGTTTTTGGTTCCTGAGAATTCCCTCGACCTGAATAAAATTCTGTTGCAAAATTTAAGGATGCTCATGTCATCTACAAAATGAGTATGATTCTTTGGCTTTCATTGTATCTGACAGAATTGTGCTAAAACTCATCTTAAGCCTAGAAATTGTGTGGTGGCTGTGTATCAAATCTGGTTTTCGAAAAGGAAAACAAACAAGAATTATGTGTCTTTTGAAGTGTCTGTGTTGGTGTCCTGTGTGCATGCTCCATTGCTTGTATGTGTGTGTATTCTGACATTTTTGTTTCGTTACAGTACCCACAGCGATACTGTATTCTGATCCTTCCTTTGCATGTTGTTGATGAAGCTTTTAAGAACCCTTCCATAGGCTGTTGCTGAGAAATAATAAATAAGTAAAATTATAAAGCCAGGTTTCCTATGCAGTCATTGTGTTGGATATTGGAAAAGTTCAGGAAATGTTTCCTGAAACATTTTATCCCTGTTTAGAGTTTACTGACTTTTCATTTGAAGAATTTTGAACCTAATATGTGCCACTTACTATTTTGATTTCTTTTTGATTTGCATGCTCTGATGCAAATTCAAGGAGTGTCTCTGGTAAGGTGACACAGACACAAGCACTGGAAGTAGGACACGGAACGCTGCAAGGGAAAGATGCTTTGGCTGTCTTAGGAACTAGTGGGTCTATTCTCTAGCTATTAAATAGCAGCATCACAGTAAAGGGACTTAGAAAATCCATAGTGCTGTAGAGGATGCTAAAGGAGAACCTCTGCCTCTGGTGACAGTGGCATTGGCCGCTCTCATGGTCCTGCTCAAAGCCCACCCGTTGTCCCCTCACTTCTGTTGTTTCACTGTGTGAACTTGGAGTAACTGCGATGTGGATGAATTAATGTCAAATTCACAGTTGCATTTAATTCTGTAAGAATAATTTTGTATGTAATATAACACTGTTTAGCAAATGAAATATTTATGTAACTTGACCAGCTTATACCTTGCAAAAGGGAAGGAGTGCTTCTTTTTTGTGTACTCCTGACACTTCCTTTGTTCGGAAGATTGTGATTTACTTTCATAGGGATAATGTGTCACATAACGAAGTATTAAACACTTGCCTTAGGTAAATGCCTGAAATAAATGGCAAAAAAGAAGGGTCAAAAGCTGAAGGGGTAGAACAGTGTAGGGTTTTTGCCTCTCAACTAAAGCAAAATCTTTGAACTTACTATTTGCTCCTTTTGCTGTGATCTCCGCTCTTGAGCCAAAAGCTTTTCTTTGGGCAGAGGCTGTGGTAGCTGCAATTCTCAGTCACGATCTAAAACCTGGCAAGAAAACATGAGCTAAGTCACATTTCTGACGTCTCTGTTTTCCTTTAATTGATATAAATACTTTTCTTAGCAGAGTCAGAAAATATACAGGAAATAAATGATTGTATCTTCCTGTTTATATCTTGTGGCTGTTTTCTGCTCTCACTGGGACAGGTCAACTGAAGGCTGGAGCTGTCAGTGAGCCAAGCCTTGAAGATGAACAGGAAAGTTTTCCCCTCAGCTATCTTTCTCCTAGCTTAATTTGTATTTTACTCTGCAGATGTAAAAAGAAAGAAAATCAGAAAAAAAAGAAAAAGCGAAAAAAAGCACAAACCAACAACAAAAACCCATGGAGCTTAAACCTACTTTATAATAATAATTTTGCTTCTGGTCATTGAAGATATGATTATTAGGCACTATCTTTGAAAACATTTCAACTACATGTAATTGAGCGTGTGTTAGCATATAAGATAGTGTAGTGCTATTTCCAGTGGGACCTGACAGTAGGAAAAATAACTTTAAAGCAAAGTCAGAGCAAATGGCCTGAGGTTTACCGTGAAATTTAAGTGCAAACTAATAATTTATGTTTAAAAAGCAGTTTTCACTTAATGATTCATTCCTGTTCATTTTGTCATGTATATATATTTATTACAGTGATCTTAATCTTTTGCCCAGTAGATCTGAAAATTCCTAATACAGTTGTCAAATGTGCGCATTGTCCGTGTGCAGCAGAGGATGCGTGTTTTGTGGAAGAATCCAGCTGAATGTCAGACTGTCTGAATGAAGATCACTCTAGTACTAGGGTTCTCATTTCCTCAAATGAGCAGCTGCTTTCAAACTAGAATTGTTTCATTTTTCATTTTTATAGATCTTAATGATTCATAAATTTATTTTACTTACTTTTTTATTTAATGATAGGCATAGGTAAATAACAGACATCTCTGAGAATAGCAATTTGTACAGAAATAGCTGACAGGAAAATGACTTTTTATGTTACTGGATTAAGTTGCAGCCTGCTACTATTTTGTAGGGTCTTTATTTGAATATATTCTTATCAGTTGAAACAAGTAAATAACATTATAAAGGCCAGGTCTCCTATGCAATCATAATAATGAAATGAAAATGAAATATAAAATCTAATAAACATTTCACTATATTGTCCTTCTACAAACATATGGAAGATTTCTACCAATTTATAAATTGCCTGAAGCAACTACTGTCTTCTCTGGTCTGCTGAGCCAAAATCTACTTCAAGCTCAGAGCTGTCTGGCCTGCACTGGCTGAGCTGATTCTAGGCTTTTGCAAATAGATAACAATGAAGCCCATTCAATTGATTTTAAAATTATTCTCATTTACCTTTACCTATTGTCACTACAATATTTTTAGTGCAGCTGTTTCCAGAGAAGAGTTGTTTTTCTGATCACAACTTAATTTTGTAACATGTTCAGTTCATTTTAGTAATGTTCAGGGAGTGTAAACACTTAGTTATCACTGAAATTTAAATAGCCTCATCTCTCAATTGTAATCTTCTCCTCTACTGATAAAAAGCAAAATTATTTTAATCAAGTTTGTTCATTTATTAATATAGCACTCATCATTCATTTGAAATTAAATGCCTAATGTAATGAATATATAATTAAATACCTAATGTATGAATTGCCCCCTTTTTTCTGCCATTGTTGTAGAGGAAGTTGAAGTCAAGTAGGTTTCTAATAGTCTACTCACCTCTCTAAATTAGGTAGGTACATTTTATCTTCTTGGCATATGGCTTCAGAATTGCAATGATAAATACTGCTCTCCTCTTTGAGTTTAGTCTGTAGTATCTCATATTTTTATGTTGATACTTTATTCCTGTCAATGACAATTACTTCTTCGTTAAACTTGAATTTCTATGGATGTGATGACTGTCTTGAAGTCACAGGTGGTACTGATAAATTGCATTTGTGCTTTTCAAGAGAGATGACACCTAGGTGGTGTCTTTGAGCCAAGGAGAAAATTATCTTAAAGGACATGTTGTCTTTGTGTTATTTTGCAAAGTATACGTTTTATGGGGCTGTCTGGTGTTAACTAAAGCAGAGTAAGAGTCTTTGTGTATGACTTTGGTAAGTGTTTTTAATTTCAGGTCTCTTACAATTCTCAAATCTCATTTACTTAAATTTCATGAGATACATAATTATTTTTATGTAAAATGGTATTTTGAGAGGAAATGTCATTTCCTTTTTTGAGCTACTGATTAATCTACTTCTATTCAAAGATGTAATAACTCATACCATAATCACACTCTCATTAGAAAATAATTAGGCAGTTCTGGGGAGTCGCAGTTATATGAGCTAGTCATAGACCTAGGATGTTAAAAACAAGAAAAAAAACCTGCAATCAAAAATAGTTCTTTGTTTTCCAGAAGATACAAAGAAGCTTATTTTGGTTATATTATCTGGTGGAAGCATATGTGTTTCTTCTTTTCCTTTTTATCTTCATGGTTCTTGGTTAAAAAACCTACATCAAACCTAGTTCACTGTATTCATACTGGCATTTTGGATGTCAAAATGGCAAATGAGATTCAGCCTAGATAAATGTTAGTGATACACATTGAAAATTAATCATAACTTTTCATATAAAATAATGGGTTCTGAGGTGATAATCATTATTTAGGGAACTACCATTGAAATAGATGTTTCATAAAAGCATCAGCTTTACGTTCAGTAGTGATTAAAAAGGGCAAATACATGATTAGGAACAAAGGAGACAACACAGTGGAAAATATCGTTATGCCAAAATATAAGCCTGTCACGCATCACCTATGGAATATTGCATACAAATGGTACAACGTGGTAGGGTTCAGAGAAGAGTGAAGGGGAGGATCTTGAATTATGGAGCAGCTTTCCTGTGAGGAAAGACAAAATTGAGTAGGACTCTTCTGAAAAACCGATGGCAGAGGAGGGATACAGTAGATGTCTATTAAATTGTGTGCTGAGGAGAGGGTGACTGCAGAATGACTGTTTGCAGGCACTTTCAGTACAAGAATCAAAGGATGTCAGGTGAAGCTATGGGATGGCAGATGCAGAACAAACACAAGAAAATGATCCTTTGGAAAAGGTGTCAGTACACTCTGAAATTCTGTGCCATAGTATGTGGATGTTAGAAGTTTCCACATGCTCAGAGGAACTGGATAGATTTTTGGAAAAAGTATCAGGTGGGAGTTACTGAATTCAGAGGAGTCCCATCTGGTGGCCTCTGAGCTGCCGTTTGTTGGAGACTAGGGGACTACTTGGGAGGGAGGAAGGATCCCTGTGTGCTTAGCTTGCTCTTATGCTTTTTCGTGGACATCTGCACATGGCTGTTTTTATAAATATAGGATATGGGCCTATGTGGATCTTTGATCTGTCCTAGAAGAGCCCATCTAGTATCATTGCACTCAAGTTCTTGAATCTGCTCCTTTTCCATGGGATTTCTGTCTCAACAAGGATAATTTCGTCCACCTAATGTTTGTAACTTGAAACATTTTATCTGTGAGAAAGTCTGTATAGGTGAGAAAGAGGCTAAGACTTGAATCTAGTGGTAGACTTTGGGTATTGGACTATGGCATAGGAAAGAGCTACAGATACTTGAAGTAAGAGGTTATGTCTTAGATCATGCAGATCAGGGATTTGAACCTGGCTTTGAGAGTCTTTCCCAGGCTGCCTACCTGTAGAGTATGTGTGTGTGTCTGTCTCCCACTTTCATATTTCTAGTCAGAAATTCTTCCAGACAAAGAAACACTTAAGACCAGTAGTTCTTTTCAAAACATGTTCCTTTGCAAAAATGTTCTGAGAAAGTCTTAACAGAGGTGAGGGAAATGAGACTTCATTTTCTTCTTCTATGTGTAAGAGTCTCTGCAGCATTTACCACCCCTTCAAATAGACTTGAAAGGTATTTTCCATTCTGCCATTTTACAGTAAGCTAATAAAGTTGTTTTGGTATTGAAAACATTTTTGGGGCATTAACCAGGGTTGTTTGCCCTTTAGAAGTTGGAATGTGTCTCCTGATCTCATGCCTGGTGTTGAAAGCTGAGCACTGGCATGGATAACTTGCCCAGAGACGTGGTGGAGTCTCTGTTCTCTGAGATACTCAAACTAAGCCATCTGCCGTGGTCCTGGGCAACTGGTTCTAGGTGGCCTCTGCAAGGGGGTTGGACCAGGCCACCTTCAGAGGTCCCTTCCAACCTCCACCCTTCTGTGACTCAGTGAAGGCTAACTGTGTGGGCATACACAGCTTGTATTCAGAAAACAAACAAAAAAACCAAAAACCAACCCAAAAAACACCTGAATTGCAGGACAGTATTTTTACTACAATATTTTTACAGGAAGTTTGTTTGAAGTGGGTGCGGGGGGAAGAGAAGACAGACATGCCATGGTATTAAAAGAAGGGGAATACTGAAGGTTAGGTTGGCTTTCCTTTGTTTCAAAATCTTACAAAAAAGCTTTTTGAGAATAAGGCAAAAGGGTTGTCTCACTCCTAAATGAATAAATTAAATTCTATTTTTTTCACAGTACAGTTGAAGAACACATGATTTTACTTACGAAGTATGGAGCTTGTGTGTCTTTTTGATTGAAAACAAGAGGGAGAAAAGAATATCCTAAATTCCACATATGTATGTATTTCCTATGCTATGATTTTGAGGCTACTTACATAAATATACTTTGAATGTCTGATAGAAACAGTCTGAGAATTCAAGTCACTTCAGCCAGTCTGCAGGCCTCCAATGAAACCATAAACGTTGTATATGTGTTCTCTGTTGCATATTATATAAATATTACTTAAGCTCTTTTCCTGCTTATATGGAACCTATATTGGCAGTAGAAATCAGGGCCAGTTTCCATGGCAACGTGGTGGCACTGGGAGAAAGGCTGATGCTGTGCTGTGGTTGGTATTTTTATGCAAGGGAATAGATGCAGACCTACATTTTTAGATAGGAAATGTATTTCAAGGCTCAAAAAATATTTAACATTTTTTATAAATGTGTTGAAAAAATAGATCTGTATTGCAATGGAAATTGAATCCTATTGTTTGCTGTTTACAATAGAAAATTAATTTTTTTATTTTTATCTAACATTACAGAACAGCACTGTTAAATATACACACAATTATTACTGCTATATTTGCTTGGAAATAGCAAGGAGTCTTCTGTACTGAGGACAAAGGAAGTTTTGTACTAGGGCAAAACAAGGACAAAATAGACTGCGTTTTGGCTTAGTCTTAGTCTTTTCAGTCTAGTTTTCACCTTCTGAACTCTTTTAAAATCATTTTCACAAAGGTCCTTGAGGACTTCCAGAAAATCTTGTTCTTTTTTTTTTTATGGCAATCCTATCTCTCTGGTTTTCTTTATTTTCTCTGGGTTTTCAAAAGATAATCCTCGCTTGTTTATTCTTTCAACCCTGTGTTATTTTTCAGTGTTACTTAGTATACCTTTTTCTGCTTTTTGCATGATCATAGGAGTGGGAAGAGCTCTGTCAGTGACTCCTGTATTTTTATTTTCGCCTCTCTGTCACTATGAATGGTGAGGAAGCCAAAGCCCCTCATGTCTCTTATTTGCTGAAGATTGTCTAGTAGTTATGCACAGTTGCTCCTCCTTGTATATTTTTGCTTGCCATTTGTGTATTAGGTGTCATCATTTATTCAAGAAATGGTTGTAGCTGATACACGGGTACGTAAGGGGAATTCAGATGAAATTGGAAGAATTATGGACATTATTTTACAAACTGTCTTCTGTGTACTTGTGAAGATTGCTGATAGGGATAGATTGGGACATCAGGTGATGTGTGGGGAGGTGAAGAAAGTGAAGGTTGTGTTTAAGATGAACAAAACAAGGCTGCTGCTTATGCTTCCCTAGAAGTTGTATTTCTGGAGAATTAAATCTACATAGGTGAGATCTTCAGGTAGATATTTTCCTTTGTTATTAATGGAAAAGTTAGGAGTGAGGAAGGCATGATTTAAAGGTATCGGGGAGCTTTCTAGAAATGCTACATTTTTGTTTGGGTACCAGGAGTCATTAAGGGAAGGGATTTCTAAAGCCTGCAGTTTCTCTTTTATCTTGTTGGGACTTGGGTGAAGCTTTGCTCATATCTTTGCATTTCTCTGTGCCTCCTACACTGTAAAGTACTTGCTCCACCTCGGTGAAGTGGGATGTTCTGAGAAGTCAGAACCTTCTGAGAAGATGAACCTAGCTGGAAGCAGTATTCTTCAGAAGTGTGAAGGGCTCTGTTCATCTCAGTGAATCATCATCTTTCTTTCCCAACTCTAGTGCTATGCGGTTAGTCTGTATCTGGTGTTGCCTAGCAGGAATTCATCAAATGTCTAAAGGGAACTGATTTATCCTAACTGGTACTCTTGTAGAAATCCTAACAGATAAAATGTTCACAGAGGAATATTAGCCTCTTCCTTATGTCTGGCACCCGCACTATCAATCAGGATTAAGCTTGAAGTCATTTTACAGCTGTCCAAGGCTTGGCTGCCTTGTCATGCTCATGATTTAAAGATGTCTCACTTTATAGTGGAATATCCCCATCCCATCCTGCAATCAGCACGTGTTTCAGCTATCATTTTTTCAGAGGTTTAGCAAATCAAAGCTCTAAAGTGATAGCCCATGTTCACAGTGGCACTGACTGCATATACACATCATCTTTCAGGAACAGAAAAACAACTTTGCCTCTGCAGGAACTATAGGTACATAAGGTGAGATGAGCCTGGTATGCTTTCAGTTCCTCTCAGCTGCTTTCCTTGAAACACAGTCATTCAGCTCTGAGTTCCCTTCAGCTCTTTTCCATCCATTATTGCTGATAGTCTGCATAGCTTCTTGAAGACTTCTCAGAGGCTTGTCAGATAACAGAGTCAATCCCTGAGTAGACTTTACCTGGCTTTGGCAGTGACTCAGCTTAGCGAAAGTCAGGCAATATGCTGCAAACATATGTCCTGTGTCTTAGTTTTAGCACCAGTCAGATCAGAAGCTTTGCCACGACCATAACAACTTAACGTTTCCATTTTCAGCAGCAGTAAGTGTATAATGTTTCTTGGACGTCAGTTTCTGCTTGTGGTATGTCATGGGTTTGAAGTCATGATGTCACCGTCCTTCACTGTCATTAGGACTCAGCACCAGAGTGTTTCTGACCTTTACTGTGCCACGCCAATTATCCTGGACATTTGACTTTTGAAATCGGAAAGGTCTTCAGTTTTGCACACAACTCTGTGTAGTGGTCAGGTGTGGACACCATTGTCCTTCCCTGAGAAACCCTGAGATGGGGTTACTCACGTAGAAGAGGTGAACTCCCAGTAATAATAATAGCTGTCCACTTCTTGTTGTAAACTGGGTTCAGATTTTACCTTTACAAGATGAATTTCTTTTCCTGAGGCTTACAGTTTACTGACCTGGTAGGGGAAGCGTTCTAGTATCAAAGCATAGGAAATGGAAAGATCTAACTCAGGGAGGCAGGTGCATCTTTACAGTTTGCATCTTCTCTATGAGGGATGCCACAACAGCTGGGATTCCTTGAGTGCTTTTCCACCATGGATAAGAGACTCTCTTGCTGTTAGAAATAGGAATATTCTAATAAGTGAGTCATCCAGCATCCATGCTGTGAGGTAAAGCACGCCAAGGCTGGGATGAGTCAGATGGTCTGATAACCCTTATTCTCAGACTTGCTGACACAAAAGAGATTCCGAAAATCTCATCAGGAATTGTCACAGTTTTGGTATCCAAAACTGCCTCATCCAAGCCAGCTGGACAGGGCTCTAAAATACTGAAGTGACTTCCCAACTCTCCTGAAACAGCCTCTGCTTGTTGAAGATCCAGTCAAATGAAAGGACCTTCACTTGCAAGCTTAAAAAAAAAAAAAAGTGCAAAATTTGCTCTACAACCCACAAGACAAACAACTGATGAGAATAAGGGATTGAAAGGCATTTTCCTGGGAATGTTGAATAGGCAACACAACGCATGGAGGAATCTTATGGACTGAGGAATAACAACCTCTGCACTGAGGGAAGACGTGCCAGGAGACACCGCATGCAACAGCTTTTGCAAGCATATGTCATGAAATTTCCATAAAATAAATAAAAGATACCATGTTCTATAAGGTGGTTGGGCAAGAGATCAGCTGTAAATTTTGCGTGAAAAAGTATGCAAAGTAAAATGAAAAAAATATTGAGAGTTGAAATATTTTTTTTCTTCAGGAACTTCAGTTACTGTTTTCTTCTAGACCAATTTATCAAACAATTTTCCAAATAAGAAGTATTTCCATGTGTCTGAACAGTAATAATTGCTACCGCCTCCATGAAGACAAGACGACAAAGATGAAGTAGAGGGTCGTGAATTGCACGGTGTATTACCTGAGAAGATGATGAAGGGGGCCTCATTGAGTCAGTCTTATTGCAGTGTGAAAGTCCTCATACTGGAGATGAAAAGCCAGTATGTTCTGGACTGTAATTTAGAGCTAAAGAGTGACCATCTTCTTGATTCCTTTTCTTTTCACCTCTATGAAACTGTCTCCCAGATGCAGGAAATCTCAGCAAAGCCAGTATGAAGATCTAAGCAGACCAGCAAAAACATGCCATGTTTGTACTTACTGGCAGCTCATTTCACAGTCCTGGCTTAACCATGGTCAGTGTCCAGGTTTCAAAATTATGTTCTTGCTTATGATAATACCAGATATAGAAGAATGGATGCTAAAATTTTGTTAGCCTCTAGGTATAGGTGCAGCCCTCAAAATGTTTGAGACCATATTTTAAAATACAGCATATTTAAAACCAGCTGCTTGCTATTTATCTGTATTTGGGTGAGAATGAGTTTTCGTGAAAAACACGTGTCTGTAACTGCTGTTTTCTTGCTTTTGACTGCTGCTGGACTTTGCAATCTCTTTGCTTTTTTTATGTATTTCTGTTATGAAAATGGATGCTTAAATTAATGTGAATGAGCAAAATATATAGAGAAATTCAAACCAGGAATTTCATATATTGTACTTATGGCCACATGTACTCAGAATGGAAGAATTTTAGTAACTTTTCAACGCTGGCAAAATGTTTTTGAATGATAGGCATATTTGCAACTTATGTCTAATATTTAAGGTAAAAAGTTTTAAGTTGGTCTTATTTAGCTTGTTTTTATTATTTACTGATACTGCAGTGCAAGCACAGATACTTTAATAAAATGCTAGTAGGAATTGTGAAGAGATTTGTTGAAATTCTTGTAAAGTTATACAGAAGAGATGTTACTAGCATTTGGAAGTTTGGGAGAGGGGTCATATGTTTTTAGAAGGTTTGAGATCAATCCTTCATTTTGAAAGGAAGTCTGTTAGTGAAAAGGAGTTACTATTGTTAATGTAAAGAGTTCATGTAAATGCCCGTTCCAGCTTCTTGAAAGCAAAGTTAATGAGGTGAAGTTTGGTATCAACAGAGTTCCAACTACAGCATTCAGAATTTATCGCTGCAGTGTTGCTTTGTATTTGCTGCACACGGAGATGTTCCTCTAATTGCTGACTTAGTCATGCAACCTTGTTCCTTCAGTCTCTTCCCCCCCCACTGCCCGTTTTGTCCCTCAGCATTTGTCCATTCCAAAATGCTTGTCTGCTTGTCTGCTTACCCCAAAGACATTGCCTGTAGAATTGGGTTCCCAGACATAATCCAGAGCGTGATGTGTACGCACTAATAGGTTGCATGTGTCTTCCAAACATTCACTAAGCATGGAGATGAAAAGTGCTTTTTTGCATTGAGATGATCATGTGAAGTCAGGATTACATTTTACTGGGCTGCTTTGGGGGAGGGAGGGCGGGAAGCAAGAGGGACTCTGCTGCTGACTGCATTTGATGTTAAGTGAAGGGTTGCAATTCCACTGTTCCTATGAACTCTTTTTTACTAGGCTGTTGAAGAGGTAAAAAGGGGTGCAAAACACTACATTTGTTGATTTACTCCTCATTTTGCTTAAGATTCTCACAGTTGTGTCTGTATGGTTTCTAATAGATAGAAATGGAACATATACTTCCTTATAGTGTATGTCTGTTTGTATTAACTCTAAGGAAGTTGTTGGCTTGTATTGATAAACAAAGAGTAAATCCCATGTTTCATAATTTAGTTATGAATTCCTATTTGAGTCCATCTTTGACTTCAAAGGGTCATTGACTTCAAGGGGTTTTGACGCCAAATTAAGTTAAATCTACTAACTTTTCCAGGAGCAGATAGGGCTGTTGGAGAGCAGAGGGTGCTTCTTTCCCCTCCCCTTCAAAACTTGCAAATTGTTGCTAGTGGCAACTGCAAGACACTAAAGCAACAATAGCGTGTTTTCTGATTAGGTCGTATTAATAGAAAGACTAGGAACGCTATAATTTAACATGACAAAGAGAAAGTCAGAAATTAAATACTACAATGTAACACGCCAAAAAGAAAATAAAAAATTAATTTCCATTTATACACTTGTGAGTCATTCTGTTAAAAGTAATCCATCACACAGCTTAACCATAGTAAGAGAAGAAGGAAGTTAAAGCAAATAGTGGCTGCTTCGTTACTGTTTGCCATCAGGGCTTCCAGTCGGTCCGAAGTGGAGGTGCGTGTGCAGGGAGGAAGGAGCTGTGCAGTGTGAGAAAGGACTCTTGTTGCCAGAGGATTTGGAGAAGGTGAAGCTTCATGTGTGGTTTACGAGACTGGCTTGGTTTTTAACGAGGTTTTTATCATTGCATTGGAGTGATATTCCTTATCTGACTTAGTTCAGGTGGAGGTTTCATTTTGGCATATTAGGATGCCTATGTGAGAAACTCTGTATTCTCCATTGATCAGTACGTATTCCATGGCATTACGACAGCTGTGTTTCTCCTCTTTGACTTTTAGGAATTTGTGCTATTTTAATTTTTTTTACAACTTTCTCAGCCTTTACAACACTTTACTCAGATTTCTAGTCACCAGTAAAGTGCAAGCTGCTGAGTGTACATCTAGGTATTTTCTTTTTGTGTCACCAGCTGGGTCTGTTTTTTTTCTTTTTTAACTGTTGACTTTTTTTCCTCTGCAAGTCTGTAGTGGATGACTGGTCTGGAAAGTAGAACTCTGTGAGAAAAACAGTATTTGAAAACATAATCCCTTGGCAAGTTCAGTTAAGATTGAGGCTTCCTGGATAGATTTGGCTTCTGGTTTGCTGTCTTAAGACCATTTTAACAGAATTGTATGTGTTTGAGAACAAAATTAATTTGGGACTGATTTTCAGAGCTTGAAACCAATTGCTTCTGAGAAATTTTGTGTAACTTTGTGTCAGAGAAAGCCCAAAGGAGCTATGTCCTGTAATATCTACAAACCTGCCAGACCTTACGGCTTCATATATAATATATATGATGATAATAGTGGCAGGCTACTGCTGGTTCCTCTCAGCTCTGCCCTGGGTGATGTGTTTCTCCTGCTCACCTTGCCTCCAACGTGACTGCAGAGCGAGGGAGCCCAGTTCATGGATTTATGATCTGTCGTGGCTGTGTAATCGCTAGATCCAGCACTGAGGCGAGGGAGAAACTCTGTGGTGAGGAGCAGAAAGCAAGAAGGATCTCTCTTTGCACCAGCCCTCTGCTGCTAGGCTGGGGTGGTGGCATAAGACTAGCTGCTTGAAATGATATTTATAGTACCCTTTGTTTTGAATGGAAGAAGGCAGAGTTCCTTGGCATTTTTACTTTGTTTTTGTGTATACATTGAAGCCCAAGGTTGCCTCTAAAAAGCTAGTAAGCAAGATGGAAGGAAAAATTCATTCTCTGTCATGCTGTTTGTTGAGGTTGCAGAAGTTACCGTGTCTCAGCCTGCTCCGTTCAGGAGGGGTGTCCACTGGTGATTTGATTGATGTTTGACGGTATGATGGTATCTTTCAAAGGAATGTTAACAGTCCTAGGAGGAATGATAATTTTGTTTGATAATGACCAGATGTAGAAGCTGTTTCATGCCAGCAGTCTCTCTCTTTATGCATGAATTTTCTAGAATCGGTAATAGTAGGATAGTTTTGCACTAGCATAAAAACACAAATAGTGCTTTTCATGTAAAGCAAAACTGATTCTGGAAGCTCACATAAATAATTTCTTGGAGTTAGTTAAAAACATGTCTCCTTAAGCTCTATTTCCTTACGGATGTATAGACTTTGTTTCTAAAAACAGTAGGATGACCTCTGGCATAATTAAAATGAATTATAATACTAAACGACAAATAATTTATCATACATATTAAAATTTAAAATTATTTAGAATTACAAGCAATTAAAAATCTTACTTGGAATATGCAGCGTCATTTTGTTCCTTGAGCAAGAACTTCGTGGTTGTTTTGATCTTCCATGTGTTGTTGTTGCTTGTTGCATGTGTGTGGATTTATTTAGAAAGCCTTCAGTTAAGGCTGCCTCCAGTTCAGAGATCTCACTGTTAGAAGGCACCTGTCTAATAAAGCTAAACCTGCATTTGGGAAAAAGAACAGGCAAGAGTTCAACTAGTACAGCAGACACCATTTGAATGAACGAGAGAGAGATCCAAATAACTGAGTCCTTAAGGGATTAATAACAGCTGGAAGAAACTTGTGTGTAGAGATTTCAGACTTTAAGCTCTATAGCACCTGAGAGCCTTGCCCGGGAACATGAAAGATTTTGTCTTCTGGAGCTGGAGGGAAGCATAGCTGGAGCTCCTTCCAAATGGACCCACACCCACTCATAGATTTCCTAAAGCTCTCATTTCAGTGTTAGGAGGTTTATAGCACATTTCTTCGCATGTTTACCCTCCCCCTGCCTCCTTTCTCCCCCCCCCCAGTTTGAAATTCCCCAAAGAGCCTCTGTGGACATGTCAGGAGGTTCATAACGTTGTTAGAATACAGTTTATTCCAAATTTTATTTTATTAAATATATGGAGTCATTTATCTTCCTTTTAATTGCATTTTCTATTAGCAAAAAAATTCTCTGGATGTGTTCATCTGAAAATCTTAAGGAGAGTTTTGTTTTCCCCTCAGATTGAGGTAGTTCTTAGCTTAACCTCACCGATTTCTGATTCCTTCACAATTTGTTTTCATTTGACTCAGTCTGTTTTCCTTCTGAGACAATGCTCTTCTAAAGGTAGGAGAATCAGGTGCAAGTTTTAGCTACATTCACGGTAAAGTTCTGTTTACCTAAAAGTAGTCTTTAAGTTAATGGATTCAATAGTTCACCATGGCTACAGTACAGTGTTCATAGAGAAGGACTCCTCCTGTTATATGCTGTTCCCCATGGAGAACAACATGACGATTATTTCTTCAAGTAATTTTGTTGTGTAGCAATCTTGCCTGCAATGCATTATTATCCATTACAATAAAATAAAAACATATTTTTTGTCTATGAGGGTTTTGGATAAAGAGGCCTGAAGTCTGTTGTGGTTTTTAGTAATGGAAGTCGTTCATTTGTTGAGGAAAGGGAAGGAATGTCTGAAGATGAAGTGACTGCTTCAGGTCAGATCTAAGGTGTGTCTGTGTTCCCTCTGGCCGGGAGCAGTTGCCTGGGGAAGAGTTGCCCCGATGTGCTGAACACTTCCCAAATCCAGCAATCTTGGGCTGATGGGCTTTGTCAATGAAAGGTGATTCTGTAATAGCTGTCAGTTGATTTTTCTTTCGTGATTTTTCCTGAGCCCTATTTGAACTTAGCTACGTCCTCTTATCCATGATATCTAAGGAAAAAAGGTGGCTTTACTTTTTAACATCATGTTGCATGAGTAATTTTATTTTCTTTAGATTTTTTGTCAACTTGGCTTAATTTGTGTGGGGAGAGGCAGTGAAAAGTCATTTCCTATTTGCTTTCTCTGCACCTCTTAGGATTTTATAGATCTCTGCTGTTTTTCTGGCTGAAGAGTTCTGGTATGTTCAGATGCTTCCCATATGGAAGGCACTTCATGTTTTTAATCATGCTCGCTGCTCTTGTTTTACCTTTTCCAGAACAGAAGAATAGAAAACAATCCCACAACATCAACAACAAAAAGCTGAACAGTTCTTCCTGAATTTCTTATGGTATAATTTCCTTGACATTTTCAGGTTGTAATGTTAGGGCGATTGCTTTTAGTGTTGGCTCTTCCCCAGTTGGAACATGGAGCAACATGTCCATGATGGAGAAGAGTAAAATTAAGTTGTCAGTAATTTTACATTTCTTAAAGTGGGCAATTGATTTTTCTCCAAGACTCCATGCAGCGTTTCAGCACATTATGCTTCAAGTTCAGTGTAGAGGAGAAATGCTTCAGCTTTTCTTTTGTCTTTTGCTAAGCATTCCCTCTAAGAGCAGGTTAAAAATAGGTTTTCATTGTATTTTGATTGGACTCTGCTGTAAATTTATTTTTGACCATTTAAAAGAGAATAATTAAAAGATAGAACATCCTGGCTAGTGTTTGATAATTGTTTGTAATGTTTCTTTCAAGATAATTATAAGGTTTGTCACTGTAGCCTGTGGCGATGGTCAGTTTTCTGTATACCTACTGACAGAATACTGTGAGTCTTGAAATGATGTGTCATCTTCTTCTATTAATTAAGTGTTTATGCTTGGATGGTGATGAATAACCTAATAGTGGTAGACCACAGAGTACCAAGTGATTACTTGAGAAAAAAGAAAAACAGATTTAATGTGCTTCTGCATGCATGTGCTCCCTAATGCATATCATTACATACATCATTTTGGGAAATAAGAAAGAGTAATAACTTGAAATAATGCAGCTGTTGAATAGCTTGTTGTGTTATGATAGTTTTTGACAATGATGTTTCTGAAAAGGAGATGGAGGTTAGCATACATGTTTATTACTCACAGCTTTCTTAATGGCTGGATTTTTAATGGCAAAGATGTTTCAAAGTCCACTTTGAAGACAAAATAATTCACATTTTAACAAACTCCATACTGCAAAAATAAAAATCTAAGCTGAATGAAGTATGTGTTCATGCTATATATCTCAAAGGAAGATGTTGAAACGTTCATCATGGCTTATCTTTCCAAGTCAATAAAAGGACTACTAAGAAACAGCAAAACTGGAGTTCTCTCATTGACTGATGTCCTACCTAACACTGTAAAATTGTGTACTGGCAGAAGAGCAAGCATCAGTCATGCCTGGATGAGTTATTCAACTTGTAGGCAGAATTTAAGCAGCCAAGTCAAGTGTTGAAGATTTGATCTTTACGTATACCCCAGATATGCAAAAGTGAACAAAACCAAAGAGCAATGGTAAGAATCCCTTGCTGAGAATCCTAAACTGAAGCAAAAAATGGCAAAATAAGCCAATAATGCAGAATTAGCGGTCAGGCTGATGTAACTCAGCAGCATTTCTTTCCTTCACCTTTCTTCATGTACTCATACTTGATTGCTTCAAAAGGTGCAAGCAGAGCTAAAAGGACAAATCAAAGATCTTCCTCAGTTTAAATCAGTGTTCTGTTATTCACAGATAAAACCATAAATAACTCCAGAAGGAAATAAAGTAATATCTTTCTTTCCTTCCTTCCTGATGTCCACAAAAGACAATAAGAAAACACTGCTGAATACCAAATACAACTAGGATTGGAGAGAGGAAAAAAAATAACCCTTTTCAAAACAAAATCAAATCTAGTAGCTTGAGAGAGACTCAGAAGCAGGTCTATTTTCTTAATCTATTTCCCTAGGAATAAATTCAAATATTGGCTTTTTTGAAATCTTGGGTTGTACACTTCCTCCTTCTCTTGGAGGGAAATTCTTGATGTTTATTTCAAACTTAGCAACAAAATGTGTGAATCTCAATTCCAGAAATGCTCCAAATTATCTTTAAAGTATTATCTTTATCGTGTGAAGAAACAGAGCAAGTAGTTGTTATCTTAAAAGCCAAAATCATCACAACTTCGATGGATTTTTAAACTTACCCCTGAACTGCATTGCCCTAACCTACCCAAGGTTCTGCAATATTTGTACCATCTTATGCGACCAAAATAACAACACAGAAACTTGTGGTCAGAACGAAGTAAAATGATGGTACCATCCAAAATAAGGAGTGGAAGCACTGATGGATGTAGTGTTACCTGACACACTGCTTTCAGATATATTAATGAAGTGCAGGCTATTTCACTATGCTTTATTTTTCTTGCTCATCATTAGCATTATTAATTTTTAAGTGTTCATAGTTCTTGATCTGTGTATCCAAAATGGCCTTGTGCCCAGCAAATGAGGTTTCAAGGTTGTAATGTAGATCCTTACTCTGTGATTTGTTTGATGAAGCAACGGGCGTGCGAGCCGTGAGCTTGCTGACACCGTGAAACCAGGCTATCGGAGGGTAATTAATCTAACCTATAGCGAGATTAACTGGTCAGAGAATGTGCTGTACCTTTCATTTGCTGTATCAGTTTATTTTCCTTGCAATGTACAATATAGAGACATCTGTTGGGAATAAAAGAAGATAAAGACCAAAAAAAAAAAGCTTAATTTATGTAAGTAGGAGCATGTGCAAACACATTTATTGTTTATCCTACAAATGGATCCCTTCTCTCTTCTGTCCAAGATTTATGTGGTTAAAAATGACGTAAACTTACTTATTTGGGTAGATTTCTTACCATAAGTTAAACCATTAATAAATTAGTTCCAAATATTCCTTTTTAAATCTGACTATTCAGTGAATGAATAGAAGAATGTTATTATCTGAAAGGGGTAGCAAGCAGATAAATTTGGTATGCATGCAACTTCCAGTGATGTCCTTTAAAGCAAAGGCATAATAGCAGCTGTTGTGCAGGCGGTGCATGTTGCCAGTGGAATTTATTTCTGACCAACTGTGTACTCTTCGACTCCAAATGCTCTGTCTGTCTTGAATGATTGCAGTGTGTAAAAAGAAAAGGTGGGGGGGGGGAATTATAAGGATGAGGACTACATGAGTGGGATAAACATAAATACAGTTTTTACTCATCAAGGAAGTATTTGAATCTAAATTTTTAGAATTGAAAAATTAGCAAATTACAGATTTCTTTTTTTTTATTGTATGAATGACAAAATACTGTTAATGTAGTGTTTTTCAGATGGCTTAGATTTGAAGCAGATATAAATACATCTAGTGGAAGACGTCCCTGCCCATGGCAGGGGAGTTGGAACTAGATGATCTTTTAAGGTCCCTTCCAACCCAAACCATCCTATGATTCTGAATGCAAATTATAGCAGCTTTTGATGGCACAAATGCCTTAAGTTACTTTGCAAATGTATTTTGCAAGTCTGTTATTTGGCAAGTGTATATTTTTTATTTATATGAAGTACAAATACAAAAAGTGACAGTGTCAACCTGTATGGAGAAGGTTTTCTTAATTATTTGACAAACAGGTATACTTCAACCCTGGATTTTATTTTTTATGTGTATTGGAAATACACGGAATTTCAAAACGTGAGTAATTTGTAGGTATGTAGAAATACCAAGTACAGCCTCTTTTGGAATAGGATATAAAACATATTTCATTGTTTGGTTTGGTTTTTTTTTTTTTCCTAAACTGGAGATGCAAGACAGAAAAACACCTCTTGGTGGTTTTGTTTTGTGGGTTTTTTAATTATTATTTTTATTTTTAATTAGTCATATTAAAGCATGGTGTGTGTGTTCTGGGAGTGCATTACAGGCTACCTAGGAGGATTATTTTTTCTCTTTTATTTCCTAATACCTGTTTTCAGTATTTTGTGTACTGATATAGCTTTCCATAGTCTTGCAGTAGCTACACATGAGAAGTGCATTAAGTCATCTGGTTTGGGTCAGTGTTGCTAGAAGATTATTTCTTACTGTGTATTGATGAGATCTTTCTTCCTTGAGCTAGTAGGCAAGAGCTTTTGAATAAGCTGATACTCTCTGAAAAATATTTCTTCTCAATCATGCTCAAGAAGAGAGGTCTAGAATTTCATTTGCTCATCAGGAATTCTAAAAGCTCATCCATCTCTGATTATATGTATACTTTATATATCTTTTACCAGCTGTTCCAGCGACTAAGTCCAAATTCCCTTGAGATCTCCTTTTGGTCTGGTCAGGTGCATCTCTGTCCATGCCTCCTTAGGGTCCCACGGGTGATAGGAAAGACGACAGTGGGAACATAAGTGAGACACGCTGCACTGATATTTCCCAAGGTGGTGTTCCCTCCTCTCTGAAGCGTTGGGTTACCCCTGCCAGGGAGGTTTTTACTAAGTGTGCTCTCTCTTTCATTTCAGGCCAGAGCCTCAACAGAAAGCTCCCTCTGCACCTCCACCCCCGCCCCCACCTCCGCCCCTGCCGGAGCCCACCCCACCAGAGCCAGAGGAAGAGATTTTAGGGTCTGACGATGAGGAGCAAGAGGATCCCGCAGATTACTGTAAAGGTGTGTGCAATTCGGGTAAACGTTGTCATGCAAGTCTTAACTCTCGTTCTTGGGAGGTTTTTAAAGATCTGATCTTTAATTACGGAATTTATACAAGAATTATGAACAACTGCTCATTCCAGGTCCAGATGCACAACTGTCTTCAGTTTTACTTTTTCCTTTAGCCATAGCTTATTTATACATTTTGCAGTAAATATACAAGTATTACATCCCTGTTTTCTTCCTGATGTCCTAGTTACAAGAAAAGAAACTTTTCTTGATTGATGTTAGTTGTAAGAGAAACAAAACCACCCAAACCAAAACAAACAACCCCTCCCTACACTCCAAAAGGTTCTAAAATGCCTTGATGCCTTTAACAAAATAAGCTACATTTATTTTTTTAATCTAGATCTTTTTTCCCCTTCTTTTCTCACCTGCACCATGCATCTTTTTTTGCATGTTGTCTTTCACAGCCCTCAGCATTGTCTGAGGTGCTCTACATCTTCATTTTAGTTCTTGATGACTTCAATTTTTGCAGTTGGTTATATTAATTTTTGTTGTATTGTTAAATGCATAAAAACACATGACTGCACTACAACAGTGTCAATACTTATGTTTGTTTTAATGACACTGCTGAGGTTGCAAGTCTGTTCCCGTTAGGGTAAAATGTATACTGTACTTACATGAAAAATCATAAATAACAGGTCTGTCAACTTTGGGTTATCTATCTTAGTAGATTTCAAGGATATTAATTTACTTTAGGAAACATCCAAGTTTTATCACTTCAGATTAATGTTTTTGAACAGCCCAAAAAGCACTGTATGCACATTGACTGTATCTGCTATTCTATGTTCCTCGTATCAGGAACTATGTTCTGTGTCAAATATGATGATGTCGTCTTAATCAGAAATTTCTGTGTAAGCCTGGAGATGCGCTATTTTAAGAATCCCCTCTTCCAGCCTGCAACAAGTTGTTTTGTATTTTCAGATTTAACAATTGATAGTGACTATTTCATTTTGGTATGAGAAGTTTTATGAATATGTGATATTTCAAATGTTTCAGTGGCTTACAGATACCAATAGTGAAAATGAAACAGTAAACTCAAACTAAATGTTGACGTCTACAGCAGGGAAAATAAAAACATGTCACTAAAGCATGTTTGTATTTTTTTTTAATTACTTCTGTTACGAAACATTTGTTCCTTAAGATAACTCTTCTGGTATCTGTAACATCTTCCATCAGTGAGTAGGGATTTGTTGTTTAAACATCTATTTACTTGTAAACATCTGTATTTACTTGAGATTAAGCATTTCAAGGCCCCCACTTAATTCTTCCCTGAAGTAAGGGCTGCATTTAATATCAAACAATCCATTGTTGTATGTGTTCCAGTATCTCTTGCAAAATGTCACCATCTGGAGAAGCTAGATCTCAAAAAACCAAAAAAAGTAGTCTAAGTTTACAACCTGCTTATAAGCTATCTGTTCAACTGGAGTCTCTGTGACTGCAGCAGGTCAGTAGTGAGGTCTGTATGCTTTTAAAATGAACTACATATTACACTAAGAATACTTGCAAGTTTCCTGACAAATTAAAGGGAACTTCTGTACGCTTAAAGGTTCTTCTGAATCCTTTTGGTTTTGAAGCTCTGAACTGATGGAAGTATATTAAAGAGGTTCAAGCTTCATGTGGATGTACGCTTTGTTTGGTTCATTTGGGTGTCATCATCATTCTTTGTTTCTGTGAGAACAGTGCTTTTGTTGCTCCAGTAGATGATTTACCTATTTTCTGACCGTAATTTCCTGTAAGACTGATAAGTACATTTCCTTCTTTTAGTCCGCTGGGGTTGAACTGAAGGGAAGGTCACCATGTTGTATAAGAATATGAATTGAATAGCCAGACTGGGATGGTCTGGGGCCACACAGACTTTCTGTTTGTGTATTTTATATTCAGTAATGGGGAATGAATAAGTTGTTTGGTAAAAAATTCCAGGGATGGCCTTTATATACATCATTTCCATTTTTTGGAGAGGTATTTTATTAGTTTGAATATATTTTTCTGGTTTGGGTAACCTTACCTGTGCTTACAGAATGGAGGATAAATATTTGGAATTTACCACTTATTAATGGAGTTTCTTGTCTCTTCCTAATTTTATCTCCGAAGTGGCACTCTCCCAGGAGTTTTGAGTGAGGCACAGAGCATACTTCATCTGTTCTTAACTGCAGTCTGACATTTCATAGGAGGGCGGTTGTGATGAGGGAGTATACAAATCATTTTTTTAATGAATTCAGCATCTTACCAGTTAACTGTACTTCCTGTTGCAAGGGTATTTTTGTTACTAATTTAATTTTATTTATTATTTTTAAGGATATGTTACTATGCGCTGGACTCACATCTTCACTGCATTATATGGTGGTTAGTAAATAGTCATCGCTGTCTTTTTAATCAAGAAATTGAGGTAGTTTGAATTAGCACCTGATGTGAAAGAGGCAGCTAAGAGCCATCAGTGTAGCAGACTGACCTCTCTTCCCCAGGGGCTTCCGCCAGGGCCTGTTTAAATCTGTGAAATGACTTCTGTTGGTGCCACTGAATTTACATTAAATGCTTTTCAAATTGTTGTTTAAGGGATGGAAATATCAAAAGTTCAACTATGTGATTTTTTCAAGGGGTACTTAGACAATGAAGCTATTTTTTCTTCTTTTCTGAAAAGCCTTGAAACACTTGGAGATTTTTTTTTTCAAGAGCCTGTCGTGTCATGGATGTAATTGGAATTCTTTGCTTCTCTGATCATCTTCTTTGCCCCCTGGAGATGTCTCCCATTCATCCAGTTCACAAAGGGAATAATTCCCTATACAAACATAGAACTAGCCAGCTACAATTACCAATACATTCAGGAGACATTTAGGAATAATGATCTCATTTTTCTGACCCTCTTTCTTGAGTGCGTGTAGCTAGCTAGCTGTGAGAGACTTTTTTTCTCTGTGTGCTGCAGTGAATAGCACAACAGGTTTTTTTGTTACGTTATCAGCAGTGCCACTTATATTTTCAAATACCAATATTGTTTTTCCAAAAGTACATAATTTTTATCAACCCACTAATTTTGCATAGATGCTTTCTTGTTACTACTGTTTAGAAATACTTTCTGTATCATGAAGAACTTAAATATATACATTCATCTTAGGATGACACCAGTTTTTAAAATGCATTTAACTGAGTATGATGTTACCTGGTTGTCCACAACCTGTAAATCAATATGTTGCTGACATGAATAATCAGGGAGTAATGTGTACAGGAACGGTAATCAGTTATTTCCAAAACTGCTCCTGTTGTGGCTTAGGACAGTAGAAGGTATCTTGTGAAGTATATATACTCAGAGAACATGCTACTGCTGTTGGTATCTCTAACATATGCTGGTGTATTGCTATAATTAGTTATGACAGTGCTGTAGTGACCAAAATAACCTGGCTTTTACATATATAGTATTGTTATTCTTGCAATACGTAGATTTTACTAAAATAACTCTTCAAACCCCTTAATAATTTACCACATTTATTAACTTGACTTCGGTGTCTTTGATTTCCCCTGTAGGGTGTTCTCTCTCCTATCTGTGATAGGAAGAAGGCACCCCAAGGTTTTTGTTTATTTTTGGCCCTTTGAAGCACAAGTATGCCAAATGCTATCTGCAGAGAGGCAGACTTATAAGGCACTTGTCTACCTAAACTATTCTTAGCAACCTGTGTTTACCTGTATTTAAATTCTTCATCTTTGAGTGTTATGCTGTTAACATGTCAAAAACAGGCACATATTTTGTTTAGTGCAAAAAAAATTACTTCTGGACATTCCCACATACACCCTTCTGACAGTGCAAAAGACTGCATCAAGTGTGTTTTCATATACAACTTGAAGCCATGTAACTGTTAAGGAAGGATTTAATAGGATACTGAGGAAAATTGTAAAATTTCCAGAAATTTTTTTATTGTTGAATTTTGAGATCTATTTTGCAAACTACAGAGAGGTGTTAAAACTAAGTGTTAAATATTTTTCTGTTTTTCTAATTATATCTGTTTGCAAAAGGAGTAATGATTTTACAGAGAATAACGTTTTGTACTTCTCACTGTTTTCATGCGATGATACACGCAGGACAAAAATCAGAAGAAATGATACTGTGATAGTGAATTATGTGGAACTGTTTTACATAATTCTTGCTGTCAGGTGAGCAGACTTGATTCGTTTCACAAATGCAAACTTTTCTCAGTAATGGAAAGGTAGAGTAGCTGTATGTTCTCTCAACCGTCCAGTCACATCTATCACTTCATCATCCCAGATAGTTTTATGGAAAGAATTTACCAAAGGGTAATAATTTTTCTGTTTTAAATGAGTCAATAGCTGTCTTAAAATGTATTTATTTAGATTTTTTTAATATTTTCATCAGCTGTTACTGCAAGGATGGTTAAATAGACAATTACATTAAAATTTAGTTTTGCTTTTAATGTTTCTATCAGTATGGATTTGTATATGTGAGTTTGTTGAGCAAAACTTCTATAATAATGAAGCTGCCATAGACTTGGGCTTCATATGTGGCTGATACTGTTTCTTTTGACAAACGAAGTGGACAGCATAATTGTCAACACATCCTCACCATAAGTCCGTGTCCCCCCACCCCTTTCCTGGAGAGTAAATCCGGTTAGATTTTCCAAAGGTAACCTGTTTTTTCTGTGAAAAGTAAGGAGTTCCCACTTAGCAATGTTGCGCATTCTGACTGAGGTTGACACAATTCAGCAGTGGAAATGAAGGTTTCTTTTTAGGTTGCTAGGTGAGTTGTCCTGGCAGGTTTCTGTGAACATTTCCTTCCCAGTGATGGAGGGGAGAAGGGTAGGACTTCCTCCAAAGGGCAGTCCTGGGGCTCAGTCCTGGGCTGGGTCCGTAGGTCTCGGTCCTCCTGTAATGCCCTGTACTGCTCCTGAACTGGGGCTGCCTTTTTCCTTTCCTCTTTTTAAACTGAAAGCGTTGGTGTCTGTATACTTGATAATTTGTGAAATGAAATATTGTGTGCGAGAGGGTGCAAAATTTGTGCAAAATTTTCATGGCAAAGATGAAACTTTAAGACTTACTGCTAGGCTGGGGGAGCTGAGACTGCGCTGTGTGTGTCTGTCCATGCAACCCGTGCACATCAGACTGGTTTCTCTGCCCGGTGAACATGCTTGACTCTCTGCGATGGCATAAACTGGGAGGCAGGTGGGCAGGGAGGTACGTGAAGTCAGCGCTGGAGAGCAGACACTCGGGCTGCCCATCTGAAATAGTTTGTTGCTGTTACTTGCTTCAGACCAGCCGCTGCCGAGACGAGTCCTTGTGAGTGCCACTTCCCTGGTGCTCTGGCCCCGGCTGTTGGAGTCTCTGCCAGCGGCGTGACGGGTGGCAGCCGGGGCAGCTGCAGCTCTGGCGGATGGGTCAGCTTTTGGCTGACATCGTGAGCAAACCAGCGAGTGTCTGCTGTCTGCTACGCTTGAAGTTACACCCGAACATACACATCAAAGCTCTGTGTGTGTCAGAGTTTCGGTTTAAACATACTGACATCTAAAGCAACACATTATTTAAGCTTTATTGTTCTGTTGAATATGTGATCTTTATAGTTCTATTGTACGATTATGTTAAATTTATTAATCTGCTCTGGAAGCATTTGGGAAAAGTTCACAAATAAGCTCTTGAACTTCTGTTAAGGCAAAGGATGGTATTAGCAAAGAAAGATATAAATATATCCAGATTTGATGTTGCTGTTTCACAAGTAAGAAGAGAAGAGAGGAGTCCTCATCTTAAATCCAAGGAATTGATAAGTTCACATTGTTGTCTTAACCGGTTCTAGCAAGATTTTCAGGGGATTTCAAAACAAATATAGCAACTTAGAGAAAGTAGTCTGAGGTTTTCCTAATTTTAAGTGAAATCGTCAGTGACTGAGAATCCTGCCGAAGGACAGTTGGGCGTGACATTGTGAAGGACCAGAAAGAGCCGAAGAGGTGATTCCTTGAGAGTTGCTCAGAGTTTGCTGCTGGTGATGTCCTGGAGGGTTGCATGGTGCAATTTAGGCAATTATTTATTTGCAATTTAGGCAAAATTGCGGATGTTCTTATTAGTGTGTTAAAGTCTGAATAATAATGTTGTGTGATCACTGTCTTTCCTGTGTTTGACTGGGAGGAAGAATGCTTTGCTGCTATGGATCAGGAGCCAAGCAGAAGAGCATCAATAAAGTCTGTGTTTTAACATTTTCTCAGGAAGTATTTTGTTGCTGCCTTTATTAGAAGAAAGCAAATGGGAATTAAAACATCTCTGTTGAGATTCTGCAATCATCTAAAATATGTTGACTGGAGAAGCTTCAAATATGATAAATAATGTAGATCTTTCCTGTACTCTCTGTGAAGTGGAAGATAAGCCTGGGGAAATAGAAAACAGATGGTAATATTACCACAAATAAAAGCCTTAAGAGAGAAGGGTGAATAAACTCTAGAGTAGTTACAGGACATGATTTTTTTTTTTTCCCCCTCCAAGCCAAGTAAGGCAGAATTTTTAACATTGGAGTAAATTTTTCTTTAGATTTCTTATTTATAGTACAAGACAATGTGAAGAGGAAAATTTGTACTACAAGAATTACTTTTAAAACTGGGAATTATTGTTTGTTTTCTGAATTTTTTTTTTTTTTTTTCTCTCCCCATGAAAGGAGGCTATTATCCGGTGAAAATTGGTGATCTTTTCAATGGCCGGTATCATGTTATTAGGAAGTTAGGATGGGGACACTTCTCTACAGTCTGGCTATGCTGGGATATGCAGTAAGAAAACTACTTATTTCCATTCACTATTTTCTTAATATGTTACCTTATTTTGTTTGCAGTAACTTTTGTTTTACATGCATGGTAAAGTTATGTAAATGTTTGATATCTTTTTATGCAGAAAAATGTCTGCAGTGTTATTTTGCTCTTGGTTAAGGGTGTAGTTCATAAAAGCTCTCAGAAATAAGTGGAATTCTATTTTCTTTGACAAATCAGCTTTACTTATTGAATTTGCATGTTGTCTTGAACATGTAAGAGTAAGCTAATGTTTTTATTTCTGTTGTATCTGTAATGAAAAAATGTAATTACACCTTAATTGAATGATAAAACATGTAACCAAATTCTTCTTTTAAAGACATTAATGTCAAGGAGACAAAATATTCAATAAATCAGACTGTTAACAGACTATTGTTTTTAAGTGTAATTTCACTGTTTTCTGTCAGAATACAGTAGGTTATGAAATATTTTATTTTAAATTTCTGAACCTTCAACGTATGTTTATTTTAGCTCAGAGCATGTGTTGAAAATGTTTTTGTTCTTTTCAAGAGGGAAACGATTTGTTGCAATGAAAGTTGTAAAAAGTGCCCAGCATTATACAGAGACAGCCTTGGATGAAATAAAGTTGCTCAAATGTGTAAGTATTACTCACGCAGTACAGTGCTCAATATCAATAAGAATAGTAATAATGAATTAAAAAAATGTACCGTAATACTGGTCTTAAACATTTTTTTACTTTTTTTTTTTTTTTTTTCTAAATAGCTACATCTTAGCATTTCTGAAGCTCCAAAATATTGTTTAACTTCATGTGGAAAGCTAACTAATCAGTATCTTAAAGTGATTTTTTTTTTTTCCCTAAAATGTCAGTGTTTACATTCTTGGTTTAGGTTCGGGAAAGTGACCCTAATGATCCCAACAAGGATATGGTTGTACAGCTAATTGATGACTTCAAAATTTCTGGAATGAATGGAATTCGTATCCTTTTGAAAACATGGCATCTTCATTTAAAATGATCTACTGGGATAAGTAAGCATTTAGTTCTGGCTTTTTTCTAGTTAGTTTTACTTTAAATTTGTAACGTAGAAGCACCAAAATATACGTAGATGCAAAGAGTAGTCCAGTGTGTAACGCACTCACTGGAGTGAAAGTAGCCTAGCTTTTCTAGGCACAATGCAAAATAAAAAATAAAAAATTCCCATGAACCCCTCCATGGTCAGCTAGATCTGGTGATAGTTAGTTTACTTAAAAACTGGAGTTTTTTAGAAAAGGTTTGTAATAACTGAGGCTTTACAGGAAATATATTGTGCTCTAGACTAGTAAAGAGAAAGAAAGTGTCAGTGTTGTGAAGAATCTGTTTTCTTGTGAGAAGTGTGAGGGCAAGGAGATTCTTCTCTTGTTTATGTGATCCCCTTGGCTAAGTGTTAACCTCTTTTTTGGCAAAGGTTTTAAAGTTTGACCTTTGAATGCTTCCTGTAAAAGAAAGGAAGAAAAAGAGACAAAGTAAAATGTGACTGAATATTGTTCTCAGGGAAAATTTTGTGTCTGTGCATGTATTTGATTCTAGAGTTGAGCTAAAGTAATTATCCTTTCTAATTATATTAGATATTTTAGCAGCTTATTATATTACTGTGCTTTCATTTACTGTTACAACTGGTGTTTATGTGTATGCTGCTTGTTTCTTGGAGTCCTAATAGACCTCATTGTTCATGGTGTCGTACTACCAGACAAAGAGGCAGTTCCTGATCTAGACAGCTAAACACTAAGTTGATTTTCGTGATGTGCCTTCAATCTTCAGCAGATCAGGCTGAGATGCTCTTCACCAACTCATCCTCTGAGAGGAATCTCAGAGGTGACTGTCAGTAAATTTGAATGCCCACTAGAAAGCATCCTTTCGGGGAGAAGCGTGCAAGCAGTTTTCATCCCATCAATCTATCTCTTGACCTTAGTTATGAAGCCTTTGGGTTTGTGATAAATGATAATGAGAGTGTGGGGACAAGATTCTTGCTTACAGTCTTAACTGCTTTCTGGTTGTTCTGTTTTGGTTTGTTTCCGGGTTGCTTCAGTGGTCAGCTAGCAAGGTAGAAAGCTGCTTAAATGTAGTTGAAGTATGTATAGTCTACTTTTTTCCTAGGCTTTATCATCAAATTAAAATGAATTAAAATAAACCATAGAGTTGTCAGTAGTAATTTCAACTTGAATATAAATGGTTTGTGATCAAGGAAACTGCTTAACACGGTGAGGCAAAGAACCCTGGTTAGAGTTGTTTGGTGCTGCTGCTATGCTATTAAAAATATGTTATGAGCAGAGATGCTTATTATGAAGTATTTTATAAATATCTCTGTTGTCTAACTATATTCACAAAAAAAAAAGCGACCACAGCACTTCAGGTCTTTGGCTGGCAGCTGTACATTTGAAGGACAGTTAAAGTTATTTTTAGAAATAATAAATTTCTGACTTACTGTTTTCATTGTAAAACGCTAATATGAGATGGGGAATAAGAAAATGTATTCATAACTATACATATAAATAATTCTTACCTGTTTAACAGAGCAGTTTCCCAATAATGTTCTTAAATTACTGCTAAGATTCACAGGTATGCATATATCTGTATTAAAAGTGAGAGATGTTTCTAAGTGTGAAGAGTAAATTTTGTTTGTAATGATATTTTGAAAGCATGTCCAAACTTTATCTTTTTGAAATAGAGCACTTGACAAAGCCAAAAGAGACCATATACTAGTGAAAAATAAGGATTCAGATAGCTTTGTGTTAGCAGATTAAAACTGAGCCACTGATACTGGTTTATTCTATTTCAGTTTTCCCTTCATGTTGAAAACTGTGGCAGTACAGAAGTTGTTTCATTTGGAAGGCAAATGTTGCTGCCTCACTGAAAAGAACATTTTCCAGAAAGGTGTGGTAGACAGGATGGGCCGATACTGGACTCAAATTTAAATTAGTCTGTCAAAGTCTTAGCCACCAGTGAAAATGTAATAACAAGTATTTTATGCTTTGAGATTTGTTGTGAACGGTTTGTGCATCCTGAGTTGCATTGCTTATTTGAGCAGCATTTGGTTGCATTGATTATTTGATAAACTCCTTTTTATCTTCTAGGGGAAAAAATCTTTGGTGCAGGTTCTGTGGGAGGGAGCAGGTAACTGATTTTAACGTTTTGCTGCTATTTGTTTCTGTTTTAAAAATGCCATATTAGTGCTATGCTAGTGTTACTGAGTTGAACAGGTTGAGAGAAATGCAGTAATTTGAGAGTTTTTCCATGCTCTGCTGTTTCCAGCTTCCTTTGGGCAAGTCACTGAATTATCTGTTCCTTGACTTTAATTTAAAACAACATATGTTTCATAGAGGCTTGATTATTGATTATGGAATTACATTTAAAAGTTAAAGCAAGACAGAAGAGAGGTGGGTGAATCCTTTGGATGGCTAATATCACAAAATGTCGTGGAGCTTCCAAACAGGGAAACTTGTCAAGAACTGTGTAGCATGGAGCTGGGAATGTGCAGAGCCATTGGCCTGCACTGTGTGTCTAAAAACAGTCATCTTTCTCCTAGGAACTGTAATAAGTGTTTATATACAGAGGGATTTTAACAATCTGTGTTATGCTACACTAGATGGATAATTTTTTAACTATTTGTACATTTTAAAAAAGATTGCAATTACGATTTTTTCAGGAAATAACAGAATTTCCAAACTTGGGCACTTTGGTGTTTTCAGTAAGTGTAGATTATTATGTTTGTCTGTACTGGGTGTTTATTAGAGCCTTAATAAATGTTTATTTGAGTGTAGCATTTTTTTAATAAAAAAAATCAGATAATCACATAATGAAACAAGTGTTTGGAGAGGCAAGTGAAAAAATAAAGGAGGAAACGTTCCCGAGGCAATCAAACATTATTATAATTGTAATAAATTTATCTCCAAAGAATATACAGCATTAATTAAGTGCTATAGAGCCTAAATGCTGCTGATCCAGAAGCAAGTGAGGTACATCCAGAAGTGTTCTGTGTTGTTATCAGAGGCTTATTTTATTTAGCTTAACTAGTCCTTAATCCTCATCAGATGTCTAAATGCTCCTGTTAATGTGTGTTTGTAGACAGTTACAGGTAGGATTTTAGTCAAGAAGGAACAATTTTAAGTGCTTAAGCTTGTCAGCTGATTAATGTTATGTTTACTTCACTTTTGCTCCTCTGCTCGGTTTCCTCCTTTCAGACATTCCCCAAACTGCTTCAAAGAGCATTTCGTAAGAAGTATATCTGCTGGGTGGGCTTCAGGTTTATTTGTGCTGGAGGACTTCTTGAACATACTCATCTGTCAGGATGTTGGTGCTGTAGGAAGATCCTGGGGCTTGCAGGGCTGGTTTCCTAATAGTTAATGCACAGCTTTTTCTAAACTCTTTGTTGTGGGCAGTCTGGCTTACAGTGAAAGTTTTTCAGGTCAGCGTTGTAAATCAGACAACAGTCACATTTTCGCATACCTACTTCAAACACTGAGCCTCCTGTATGTCTTTTCCCTGTCCCAGTTGCCTCCCTAGTACTGAGCATGCCTTGAGTTTGTCCAAGTCCTCCCGCAAATCACTGCAGTCTTTCTTCAGGTAGATACCACTTCTCTTTCTTGTGGCCCTCCCCCTCTTTGTCTGCCTCTGCCATTCCTCCTTGCATCTTCCTTCTTGGTACCCTCCCCTTCTTCGCCCCTCAGCTATTCACTTCCCTACACCTCTTTCTCTTCTGTTTACTGGCAAGGCTTAGCACTTCTGTAAGCGCAAGGAATGGCAGGAATGTGCATCAGAGAGTCTGCAGAAGCAGTGGTCTGAAGGATTGTGGGCGGGCGTCCTAAATTTCATTTCTGAATGCTGCAGTGTCTCGCCTTTCTGAAATCTGTATTGCTGTAGCATTGCAACTTCACTGCGTGGGCTAAGTTAATAAGCCCTGCAGAGCTAATGTACTCTGCTCATCCTTTTTGATGGCTGTGTGCTTTACTAGGGACTTCTGTTCATTAGATGCTTGTGTGTTAAAGTAACCAAGACTGTTTCCTCTTCTGAATGGAACAGAGTTTTATAGTATTTTGAATAGACTTGATTGATATGATTGGGAAATGACTATTCACAGTCTCCTCTAATACAAGAATTAAGGAACACGAAGTGAGATGAACAGGTAGCAGCAATCAAAATGTTACAGTTCTTCCCAATGTGCTTTGACCCGTCATGAGACCTATTAACTTTGGTCTAACTCCAGCATAGGGGATGTAGATTTTAAAACTTCATTTAGCTTCATGCATCTAGGTAGGTGGTTGAGAAGAATGTAAATGATAGACCAATAGACAAGGTAAGTCTTATTTTTACACAAGTTAAGACAGTGACTCTAAGATCATTGCCAAGACTCTAGTTAATAAAACTTAGAAAACTTAGGTAAGATTTCTCCCCTAACAGTGTAGTTCCCTATGAATGGTGGTAAGATTTCTCCCCTAACAGTGTAGTTCCCTATGAATGGTCTCTGAGATGCAGACTGTCTAGTTTCCATCCATTGAGATTTTCCTGCACTATCCATCAATTAATTAATTTTCTGTTATTTGTATTACATTATTCTTTGCAAGGTTATAATATAATGTAGTTAAGATTTTAACATTCCTTTTGATTTCCGGTGACACTAAGGTCATTCCCAGCTCATGTCTGAGAAGTAACCCAGAATAGTCAAATTATTTAATTTGCTGGAATGTTGTGAATGATAAAAGTTATAATAAGCTTGAATATATGAATATTTTCTCAATAGAAAGATAATCTACTAGTTATATTAAGTGTAGAATCTTAGGAAGACCTTAAACCACAAATCACTGGAAGTTCCTACATCTTGTTTTTTCCTAATACTCTTCACTGATCATCTACTATTGGCCTCTGTTGGTGGTCAGTAGTAGATGCTGGGTCAGATTAAACTTTTTGGGACTGTGGTTTTTGCATATTGCTTCCAAGTTCTGCATTTTCTTTGTTCCTGAGTTGTTTCATGATTGCCATTATTCTCTGCAATTAAAACTGTAGGTGGTGAGAGATCCATTCTCTTACTACTTTAGTCTTTGTTGTCAAGTGATTCTTAATTGAGCCTAATCAAAAAGATGTTTAGTATGGTTCAGTTTCTAAAACACTGTTTGTGCAGCCTATTGATAAAACCACCTATTCATATCATTTAAACTTTTTTAAAAACTAGAGATAATAGGCCAAGTCAGTACTTCAGTGTTTCAAAGAAAACAAAAATGAATTATTTATTTTTTACAATTGCCTATTTCATTGTTTCATTGGATACTCTTCTTGTATGTGTTTCTATATAATTGAAATGTTGTACCAAAGCATATGCCATGTTCTGCTCATTTTAGGGGCAACTGTTTTCCCTCTAAACAGGGATTGATTGCTTTAGCCAGTATGCAAACAAACATTTGTGTTAATCTCATCAACAAGTTTATTTGGAAATTATCCTTAATTAAATCCCAGATGTCTGTATGGTCTTCGAAGTACTTGGACATCATCTCCTAAAATGGATAATCAAGTCCAATTATCAAGGCCTTCCCATCCGTTGTGTAAAAAGTATAATTCGACAGGTAAGATTTGTTAATGTTTTAATTAGTTTTTTCCACCATTGTTAACAGTTTGAAGGTTGGAATGATGATATTTTAACTGAACTTTTTCTAATGAATATCTAAGCTAAGATAATTTTACTGGTAGTCCCAGGGGGGTGTTTGCAAGAGCATCTTTCTGGATAGCCTGTATTTCTGCATGCTGGTTTGGTTTTGTTTTTTCTTTTTTAAAATCAAGGTTTCCCACTGATAAGGGAGTTTCCTGAGCTGCCTTAGAAAATAAAATGTCGGAGAAGTGAGTCTTTTTCATAGATGTAAGGATATTCATATTCAATTGCAGTTTTGGTTGACATGTCATGCTTCTTAATAACGTCTTCTGGAAAATAAAATGTCAGAACATTGAGAAATACTATATCATTCTTATAAAACTGAGCAAAACCTGAAAATAAGGTTCTAAAGAAAAAAAGTTCTTTGAAAATTGTCTATTAAGATTTTGTAGAGTCAGAGGGATAACAAGAGGAAACAGTTCAGAACATTTCACTAGGGCATTTTTTCAGAATATGTGTTTGCTATACTATGAAAATCAAATTGCTGAGAGGTGATCTCAAGGAGAAATAGTGTCTTAGCAAGGAAAAACCATATACCTCTCTGTGATCTTGTATATTCTATTAATAGATGTGCAGTTAATACCTACAAATGACAAATGAAACATTTTGGCACTTAGGTAACTTGTATTGCCTTTCATCAACGTTACTTCTATTTTACTAATAAGCGATCTGTTAAAAATAGTTACTTTCATTGTAATTATTATTGTATGTCAACTGGTAAATATCAACCTAGCAGCTCTTTAATCAAAATTAGCTAAATAACCTGATTGATGCGGTTGTTAATATACAGTTGAAATTTTAGGTCCATTAATTTCTATGTATCTAGATGGTTCAGACACTAGAAATAAGGAGCTGTAGCAATGGAGTACTCCAGCTGAACTGAGCTGCCTGCTAAGAAATGGGAATGAGTGCTTTTGTATCACACATGAAAGTGTCTATTTAATTCTGGAATTCTTATTTTTGGTTGTAAAATGTATAGCATCAGTCTCTTGTGAGAGGATCATGTTCTGAAACTGATGCTGAAACCAGCATTGTGTATTTGATCAAAAAATTTCACTTTTGCTTTGATCTACAGTATAGTGAATAATCTGTTTAATGGGTCAATATGATGTGGCTTCTTGAATGAAAAGGAAAAAGAAAGTGAATATTAATTAGAAACTGAAAATTATGAGAGTTTCTTGATGTGAAACTAGCCATGTGACCTTTACAAGGGAAAAAATACAGTATTCTAATTTACATTTTTGATTGTAGTGACAGGATCTGTCATAAATTTCCAGAGTCACAAGACATTACACATTTCATTTTTTTTCCTTTTTCAGTGGACAGATAATTAAAAACGAGGAGTGTTTTCCCTGTTCTGCATCATCTCCGAGCATGGTGCAAAGCATGTCCATGTAGCATACATTTCCTTACTGGTTTAGTGGTATAATGTGCTTCCAGTTTTTAGGATGAAGCAGTCTGATACACATTTTAAGACAGCTAAGAACATTCTTTCTAATTATAAAATTCTAGCAGCATGGTCCTTATGGTAAGTCATAGAACTGATTTGTATTCTACAAAATACTCTGTTTTCTATTTTTTTTTCCCTCAAAATAAGACTCTTCAGTCAAATTGAAGACAAAGCTGCTACTCTAACACTGTTACACAAAAGGGGGACAGGCTATCATTTTAAAGTGGGAAGTCTAGTTTCATATTAATTCCACTTCTACATATCACAGTGGAACAGATGTTTTTTTTCTTCTGAAAATGTATAGCTTTCGGTCAACTCTGGAATCTTTTTTTTTCTTGGCCTCAGAATTACAGACATTCAGTGGTAATTTGTAAGATGATCTGTGATGTAGTGGGGGAGGGAAGAGACTATTATAATCCGCCTTTATGTTGCTGTTGCTGTTAATGCCTCTTCTAAAATTTGAAGTCACTTAACCACTAACTACCATCCCATTATAAACCAGTCTTTCTTTAACATTTTTTACTTTGAGACATACTGTATGTTCTTTCAGTTGTTTTGGCAAGTAGTCAAGGTTATTTTGGATCTTGAGGAAAAAAATCCAGACTACCAAGAATGCAACAGGTTTTTAGGTGTACCATTGGCACTGAGTCCTGCTCAAGTGACCATACGATTTTTATATAGGCATATAAAGGAAGCTTTACAGAAAGATTGCTGTTCCAGTCTAGGTCCAGAACTGGAAAAGGCTGAGCCATGGACTTGAGGTGTTTCTAGGATACATTAGCCTGAGTATAAATATCATACACATGCTACTGCTTTTCTCTTGAGCTACCTTGTGTGCTGGATCGATGTATGCGTTCTAGTACAAGCTCAGGGCTGGGTGGTAGACTCAATATCTTTGTGTTCTCTTCCTGCATTTTGAACCAACACGTTTTGGTTTTAAAGTTCAGCCCAACTAGTTATGTCTTAAAGGATCCTGAGAGCAAGGAGCTTGTTAATTTATTTACAAAGTACCTAGAATGGCAGGATGTTCTTGTAGCTGGAGCTCATAAGTCTGGAGGTTTGTTTCCTGCTGTAGAACATTCTCTAAAAATTGAAAGTCTTTTAAGTGGTCTTAGCCAGGTTTCTGCCTTTTTTTTTTTTTTCTTTTTTTTTTTTTTCCCTGCTGATACTTTCCTACAATATTTATATAGATTATCATAGCAATAGCTTAGTTTACACTGTGACTTTATTCTGTACTGAATAATTGTAAAAACTGACTTCCACCCTTTATAATACCTAGGCCTTACATAAAATACTTTTACAGTCACACAAGCTATTGTATTTCTGTTCCAGTCAGAATTTGAAAATATTTTCATTGTGTAAAAATAATTTTTAACTTTTGTCCCAGAATGCATTTTTAAGACTTTGGATATGCAGGTGTGATATGAGATGGCAGAAATTAGCCTGCAGAGAGTATGAAAGACTAGTGGAAAAATACATGTGATGAATATAGGTAGACAAGTCCTTATGTGATGTCTTGGTCACATTAAAAGCCAAATTACTGTTGGAATTCTAAGGAAAACTATAGTTAGCATTTCATCCCAACAACACATTTCTGGTTTTGCTTTTTATTATAATAACTTTCAAGATGCTTATTCACAGACCAGACTTCGGATACAGTATGTAATTCTTGCAGTGGGTTTTTGGGAATAACTGTCTTTTAAACGATGAACCAGTGAGATTCGGCCTGTCTGACTGAGCAGCAGAATTCCCTTTTCAAAGGGAGATATATCAAGTTTTTTTACACATGCGCAGATCAGCTAAAAAGCACTTGGGAAGTGGAAGTCTGAGAGCAGGTTGCTGTCATCAGGACAATTCATCCAGCCAGTGTCTTACTCATGGAAGTCTCAATAACTGGGTTTATGAGCTAAATAAATTCTCTTGTCAGGCCACATACGGACAGCATGCAATCAGTTCAACATCTCTGTACTATTAATAAATACATTTACCTTGACCTGAATAATTAAAATAAATTTTAAAAAAATCTTTTTGTAATTAGGTACTTCAAGGTCTAGATTATCTGCACAGCAAGTGCAAGATCATTCATACAGATATAAAGCCAGAAAACATTTTGATGTGCGTGGATGATGCCTATGTTCGTAGAATGGCTGCTGAGGCTACCGAGTGGCAGAAGGCTGGTGCTCCTCCTCCCTCTGGCTCAGCAGGTATGATACTATATTTAAATACAATGTAGTAAAGTTTCATCAGTATATTATTGCTAAGTATATTTTGTTTAATGAAAATTAACATATTAAATAATTGTGTGTTTAAAAAAAAAATTGCATGTCTAGTTAATTCTTATTCATGCTGTGGAAACTATAGGGAAATGCTTTCTTCTCAGTTTTGCATGTTCAAGTTTTCGGGGTCCCCAGATACAGAAGAAGATTTATTGGTATAAACTTACTCTCCTCCTACCTCACAAGCTTTAATAGCTGAGTTTTAGCTGCACTGGAGCCTTGTATCTCTAATATTGACAATAATTACTAGTTCCATTGCAAGTAATCAGCGTCCTTGCGGAATTATCTGCCTTCTCGTCAGTTATCACTTATTCTCAGAATGCAATGAAAAGTCTTAGAGATTCCGTAGTTTTTCACCCTTGAAAATGGAATTTATTGTACCTAACTGAATTCATGATAAGCCCTTCTCCCTAGTACTTTATGCAAAATGTTTTATGTTAAACTTGCCAAGTGTTTAGATAGGAACTGTACATTATATTTAGCTAGGAGAAACCAAGGTAAAGCAGTTTACAGCAATCAGTAAAGACAAGCAAGGAGGAAGTGTGGCTTTTCTAGTGATCTTTAGTACCATGGTTGCTATTTATTTGCCAATCCAGCATATCAGCTACAGGCAGTGGAGAAATAATAACATTTAAATACCTTTGCAGTGTTGTCAGAAAATACATTACAGATTAAATTCTCTGAGGTATAATAAAATGCCTGCTATATCAGGAACAAATACTGTGGCTAAAATCCATAAATATTTCACAGTAATCCATAAATATTTCTTAACTTATGTAAGTTAAGATGCAAAATCTTACAAATCAAAAATATATTGTATTGAATTTTGCATAATGTGTACTCACATAGCTAAAGACTATACGTTATTTGTGTGGGAAGTAATTTGATTTTATTCATGCAGCCTTTATATTGCTTCCTGACATTAAAATAAATATTATTTTAAGGAATATATTGATGGAGTTCTTATCATGCTTTGTTCTTAGCAAATTGAAATTAAATCTATGGCTTTCCACACAGGAGCCAAAGATATGTTTTCTTTACAGCATTTCAAGAATAGGTTCTGCATAATTTCCCTTTTTAGAACAGTGATGGTACTCAAGTTTAAGAATCTTTTTGAAAACCTTGCCCTTTTGAGGGCATGCAAGCAGTTTTTTCCTTGCACTTTGCAGCAGGAGCTGAACCTGTAAAAGAACTCTGAAGTCTTATTTGTCTCAATTTTTTATTTTGTATTTGTTAATTGCTGTATGCTTATGTGTCTGAAGAAGTTCCTGAGAGGTTCTCCTCCCTTCAGTTCTGTTCAGAACTGTTCAGTTCCTCCTTCTCACTTCCACTTTGCCTCTGTCTCCTGTATTTGGTTGTTTCTATTGGTTTTGATAATTTGGGGTGGGGAGGTGGGGGATTGTGTGGCTCGTGTTGCTGTTCTGTGTTCAGTTAGTGTTGTAATCTCATCAGACCTAGTCGTTGATGGTATCCTTCCAAGAGGTGCTTAGGAAGAAGTCCATGCTGGAGATGCTTTTTGCCATAGGCACTTATTCATGCCTTCAGTCCTAGCAATCAAACTACCTTGTTTCAGAACAAAGGAAACACAAATATTTGACTCTTCTGTTGAGTGCAGCACAGTAGTTGTCTTTGTTGATATTCTCTGAACTATTTAAAATCCATCTATACCTGCTCAGCCAGCTGACTCCATACATTTCACCTGTGACAGCTCTGCTGTCATTTAATGTTTTCTGTCCAGTCTGTACTGATTCAGACTTACCTTTCTGTAATTGTCTCCACCAACCACAACAGAGTGAACAGAAATTGATGCTAGCTCCTTCTGATTCCAGATGCTCTGAGACATCAAATAATGTACTTGTAAAGAGTAAAAAACTAGCCAAAAAAACCCACCAAAAACAGTACTTTATATTTAGTTAAGAGTATATTTGTATGATTTCTACAAATTTCTACTTTCATAGAGTTGTTTTTGTAAAAATATATCCTTAAAATTTTATTCTTTTCTTTTTAGTGAGTACAGCTCCACAACAAAAGCCTGTAAGTATTGTTATATAATTCAAATTAACTATCTTACTTTCTGTGTTTCCGTAGGTATTAATAGCTATTAGACTGTTGGCAGCCTACCCTTTTTAAAAGCTTCCTTTGAATAAAGCTCTTATATTTCAAAGAACACTTTTTTTTTAATGTCTTTGGCGTTACCAGTTTTAAGCACAGTGTTTCTCAGATGGAAACTCTCATAGACTTACAATTCTATAGCTATGTCAAAGAAAGTTAAGCGTTGCCATTTTCGTCTCTCGAGGAATAATCCATTCTGTTCAAATCCTGACAAAAATGGGTGCATGCCCTAAATATCATGCATTGCAGATAGCTTAAGGACTTCAAGGCCTTAACCGTCAAGGCCATAAAGGAGAGAGGTTTTCTTACAAGGTTTGAAAGATCTTTTTGCCATGTACACATAGCAAATAACCACTGATAATACAGCTGTTCAGAAATATCTAAGGTCAAACCTGCTTTCTACATCTGTGTGTACAGAACATGTATCATTTCAATGGGTGTACAACATGGATGAAAATTAATAGGATTGTCAAATTAACTGTCTGGTTTTAACTGTCCTGTAGCTTCTTTTGAAGGTAACAGGATTTACAGATAAACCTTTGAGAAAATAATATTTCCCTTGGTTCCTTATACTTTATTTTTGAATTATACAAAGATTTCTTACTGTGGTATCTAAACAATGAATGAAAATTGGAGAGATGTCATTTATCAAATAGTAAAAATAGAAGTCAAAATTCAGTTAAAATACAAGAAAGTGTTTCAATCCTAGCTCAGATGTGTTAATTTTTCTTTTCCTTGTTATTGTACCTGAGTTTTTCAATCCTTATGTTATATAAAATGTGAAACTTTTCATAATGGCAATCTGTTGTTTGTGATTCATATGGTTTGGGCCAGAAGTGAATAATAAAAATGCTTTCCTTTCACAGGGAAATAGCTGAACAACACAGCATTTATTTAAAATTCTTTACCATTTTCAATCTCTTTGGCTTTTTTGTATCATTTTTCTCAGTGTACTTCTGGTAATTACCTGCATTGTATGGAGAGAGAAATCATGTCTAAAATTTATATGTAAATAAATAGATATTATAACAGACTATCTCCCAAATACAATATCATCTATTAATCTAGATTGAAGTTTAAGATTATTGTGCCTAGTCGAGATTATAGGATCATAGGAATTTTACTGTGGTACCTTAGATGAATTCTATCCTTGTTTCTGGTAACAACCATGTAAAAACATGTATAACTATGTAAAATTTTGATAGCTCTTTTTGCATCATATAACCCTACGTCATTCTCAGTTTGAAGTAAAATGGAAAACCCAATAGATTTACTATATTAATTGCTGTGCAGTATTTTCAAATAAAAATTAATCATATTGCAAGTGAATTTGGTGTGAGATGCCTTGAGAATAATTGTTTAGGGGCTTTTTGTTTTCTTTTGTTTGTATTAATATTTCAGGTTGGAAAAATATCCAAAAACAAAAAGAAAAAACTGAAGAAAAAACAGAAGAGACAAGCTGAGCTGTTAGAAAAACGCCTGCAGGAAATAGAAGAACTAGAGCGAGAAGCTGAAAGGAAAAAAATAGAAGAAAATGTAACCTCAGCTGTACCATCAAATGAACAAGAAGATGAGTACCACCCAGAGGTGAAACTAAAAACAGCTGATATAGAAGAGGTAGTAGATGAAGAACCTGGAAATGATGATGGTTAGTATTACCTGCTTGTATTGATCCTGAATTTACTGTTTCAGAGGGGAAAGTAATTGCAGCATTGCATCTGGTGCAATGAACAAAGACGCCAAACTCTCCGAGATCATTGTTTCATTTTCTCCTGTAGGTAAAATCATAACTACAAGGTCTAAAAAGGAAAAGTCAAACCTACTGTAGAAGTGAAGAAAAAACATCAATAGCAATCTAGCTATCAATTCCCACAAAAGAGTTCATAGAAAATTCAACAGAACAGTCAGTTGTCATACTACATTATGTGGTGTAACCGAATATCTAGTTGAGATAGAAGAAGAAACAAGATGAATTTGTATTCTGTAACACTAATGTACTTAGAGTATCCTTGCTTTCCCCTTTTCTTGTTACAATGTTTGTAGTAATGATCTATCAGGTAATAATAATTGCAACTTCTTCACTAAAATTTTTAATATGTCTTCTTAAAATTCTTGGTTAGTCCCAGTGGTTTGCCGCATAATTGTTATGGTCCAGCTCCATTCTGACTTTCCTGGTTTTCTCATCAACTCTCTCCAATTCTGATAAAAATGTAACTGCTGAGACTGTCTGTCTTTTGGTTTGGTTTAGTTTTGTTCTGCTCTTACTGCGAATTTTCCTACTTCTGTGATGACTCCCTGTTTGACGCAGATTGAATCATAGATTTGTAAAGCTTGCTTTCAAGACCTCATATATCTTCCCTTCATAACATTCTTCTCTTCTGAATTGTTCCCTCCTGAACCACTTCCCATTGTTTATTTTCTACAACAGCCTTATTAGTTCTTTCTTTTGCTTTTAATTTAGATTTTATGGTCTTTACATATTTCAGTGATATTCAGTGTTTCCTGGTGTGATAGGTCAGAAGTCAAGTAGTTACTGAAGAGTTAAGTTATGAGTGCCTAATTTTAAAATGGCATATTGATGTGTTATCTAACGTGTTGCTCACTGAAATTTTTCAGGTGAAGCAGACGATCAGGATGAAAAAGAAGATACAGAGAAAGAAAACACTGAAAAAGATGATGATGTTGAGCAGGAACTTGTCAACACTGACCCTACAGACCCTAAGTGGATAGAATCCCCCAAAACAAATGGCCATATTGTGAACGGCCCATTCCTATTGGAGCAACAGATTGAAGATGAAGACGAGGAGGAGGAAGAATGTCCAAATCCAGAGGAGTATAATCTTGATGAGCCAAATGCAAAAAGTGATTACTCTTATAGCAGCTCTTATGAACAGTTTAATGGTGAATTGCCAAATGGACGTCATAAAATTCCTGAGTCACAGTTCTCTGAATTTTCAGCTTCAGTGTTCTCTGGGGCTCTAGAGTCTGTAGCTTGTGGTTCTGCTATTTCTGAAGGATCAACTGTAACTGAAAGAGAGGAGAGCAGCCCATCTCACGACAGGAGCAGAACAGTTTCAGCTTCAAGCACTGGGGATTTGCCAAAAAGTAAGTATTACTCTTAGTGGCATATATCATGCTTAAAGCCTCTTGGAGCTGTTGGTGATGTCCTACATAGAATGAGTAGTGGTCTTAAACCATATATATATATGTTTTATCTGTGTTCAGTGACGCATGTATGCAGATTTTACTTTGTTTTGGTTTTTTTGGTGAAAATTCAGTTCTAAGCCTTATGAGTAGGCTGTCACACACTTCTTTTATTGTAGATTAAATACTTGCATTGACAGGTCAGTCTACACAGAAAAGAGAAAAGGAAGGTTATAGTTGCAAGTAAGCATTATTCCTGTAGTTTAAGGGCAGAAGGTGATAGTGAGATCATGTAACCTGAGTTCCTTTTATAACAAGCCAGTAATACATCATCTATTAAGCCAAGTAACCGTTATGTTTGGCTTAAAACCTATTTTCCAAAAAGATATCTACTCTCGATTTGGACGAACAAAATGATAAAAAAAATCTGATGTGGTTGAAGTGTGGTCCACTGGTCAGTACTCAGAAATGTTTCAGAGGAATTGTAACAAGTTTGAATTTGTCTGGCTGCAGCTACTAGCTGTTTCTTCTTGTTATATCTTTTCTCAGTCATATTCAAAAATTCTGTAATGTGCTGTGTTTTCATTCATTAATGGTTCTTTTCTGTTTCAAACAGTTCCCCTCTTAACCTTTTATTAAAACTCAACAAGACAATTTTTTTGTCTCTGTAAGGCATGTTGCCAACCCTCAACTCATTGCTTTCTGTATTCACTGTGGTTTTGGAGATTTAAATTCTGGCCACCAGAAATGCTCAGATCCAAAATTTTTGCATGTAAATCCTGTTTATTGAAGACATGGAAGGTGAAATCTTGGTATCATTTCAAAGAGCTGGATTTTTGCCATTGAATTAAATAGCTCCAGGCTATTCCACATAGGTTTTATTTATAGTGCCAGTGGCTAAATGATAAATATACAGGTTTCAGCTTTTTTAGAGAAAATATTGAGGGACTAAATCTGTAAGCAGATAGAAGAAAATGAGATAGCTTAGGAGATCACCAAGCCTGCATCAACATTGTCCTAGATGAAGTTACTACATTTAAATAGGGATGCATTGAAAAATACAGTTGAGTGTATTTCTTGATTTAAGACTTTAGAAGAGCAAGTCACAGTTCATTACAGAGTCTGAGAGGTAAGGTAATCTGCTAGTAGGCAAGAAATGTGAAGTAAAACACAACTGACTAGAGCTGTATTTCTGGAAGATACCAAGATCCAGGCTAATAAGTCTTCCAGTCCATCTCTTTACACTGTGTAGTCCCTTAAACAATATACAGGAAGTTCCTAGATTCCTGGTAGCCTCTTCCTTTGTGCAGTCTACAGGCAGAAAGCCTCTACTGCTGTTTTCCTGCAGTAATGTGTAAAATCCTTATGCCTCCAGAGAGTAAAGCTACTTTTGTCATTGTGGGAGCAACTTACCTCCATAGCTGGAGAAACAAACCTACTTTACTCCTCCTTGATGTTATCTCATCAGGAGCAATTTACAGACCTCTTGTGCAAAACAAGAAGAAAGTGAATTCAACCATAGCTCACTTCTTCCACAAAAAGAAGGAAAGCTGACCGTTATTAATAGCATCAATAATAATGATGGGTTAAACAGTAATAAAAGAGGTCAAGGTATTTAGAAAGAAGACAGGCTATTCAATATTTTTAAATGGTGCTACTTTTTCACTACAACTTCAGTGCCTTTTTCTTGTGTAGAAGTAGACTTTATGTGTTCCTCTCTGTCTAGGCATTGCTATATTTAATTAAGTAACATGGTCTCATCCTAATTTTTCAGGGTACTTGCCTCATTCAGTGCACAGACCAATTTATGTTCGCTGGATGAGCAGCTATGAAGTTTTTATCTTTTTCAAGTTTTCACTGTGTGACCAAATACCCTTAAGATAGATCTATTAATTTCCTCATGACTCTCCTCCTCATTCCAGTGTTTGAATGTTTACTAAGTATACTATCATGCAGAGACTGTGAGAAGAGGAGGTGATATTTCTCAGTTTTATGGAACTAGGACACACAAAAGTGAAAATCAGAAATGCTCACTAATTTTGTGCTCAGGTTGAGCTCCTTTGGATGCTTTTTTTTGAGAGTACTTGCTAAAACGTGTGCTCCTTTTGACTTCACTTTCAGTTGTGAATGATCTGCATTTGTCAAATTCAGAATCCAAGGTTTCATATTAATTTCTTGGAAAATATGGGACATAAACTTCATGAGTTCCTGGGAAGAACACAAAAGTGTAGGAACTTACCTGTTACCTTGTCAGGTCTTTCTGTTAGAAGAAGGTTGAAGAAAGCTGTTTTCTAATGTCATATTCAGATGTCGTACTGATGAGGCTTTTATTCGCCCTTCGTTCTGCTTTATTTGCTGCAGTCCTTCACCTTAAAAAAGATGTGTGGGAAGGATTTATCTAGTACTATCAATTTTTTTTTTATTTTTTTCCTCAGGGCTACTGAATTGAGAAAGGTCCTGTATTTCTTGAATAATGCATGTGATTGTGTTGGGGGGAAAAAAAAAATCAGACTGTACTATACTGCATGCTCGTAAGGGAAGACTTTAATATTAAGCTTACTCTAGTTCCTGTTTTTTAAGTGCTGTATTGCAACCTCATTCTCTCAGTGTATTTTACTTCAATGCCCTATACTGTTTTGTTTTTTTTTTAAACTTGAGACTTGGACTCAATTCCAGCTTTTTTAGAGGACTGTTTTGTTGAGGTCACTGCCCCTTTTACCTTCTGCTATTTAGTCCTGTCTTTTCTTTCCTTCTCTTTCCTGGTGGATCCTGCCACTTTCTTTTCTGGATGGCCAGTATTTCAGGGTCCTGAAGGCCCATTCAGACTTATTGTCCCAGCAGTTGAAGGTCCTCACCTGATTTCAGTCACTCCTAAGTCACCATTAGACATCCTGTATTTTTTTCTCCTTGTCCCATATCTGGTGTGGTTTTGTCTTCCAATTCTTACGCCAATTTAACAGGTCTTTATATCCCCACTGGAGTCCCAGGTGCCTTTTGGATCTGGTCCCTCTTTCTTACCTTACAACTAGTTCCCAATTTAGTCTTTGTAGTTTTGGGACAAGGAAACTGAGGTGAATCCTCTGCTGCTATGTGATTTACAATATCTGATTCTATCTTCCATGTTCAAGTCAATCTGCTTTCTTTCCAATGCAATGTAGGAGCTAGTAGGTGGTATGTCAAAACAAAGAAAAGCAGCAGTCCTCCACTGTCGTATATTATGGTCTACAAGGTCCCAAGAACCTCTAAAGATTAGATTAAAGTTCTGCCTTTTTATTCAATGCAGATAGGACCTTCAGAGAACTTTGATTCACAGTTGAATCAATCTGTGAAATGAGTGACAGTCCTGTCATGGTTTAGCCCCCGCCAGCAACTAAGCCCCATGCAGCCACTGGCTCACTCCCTGCCCCGGTCGGATGGGGGAGAGATTCAGAAGGCTAAAAGTGAGAAAATTTGTGGGTTGAGATAAAGACAGTTTAACAGGTAAAGCAAAAGCCGCGCACACAAGCAAAGCAAGACAAGGAATTCATTCCCCACTTCCCATGGGGCAGGCAGGTGTTCAGCCATCTCCAGGAAAGCAGGGCTCCATTATGTGTAACAGTGACTTGGGAAGACAAACACCAACACTCCCAAGTGTGTCCCCCCCCTTCCTTCTTCTTCCCCCAGCTTTATATACTGAGCATGACATCATATGATACGGGATATCCCTGTGGTCAATTTGGGTCAGCCGTCCTGGCTGTGTCCTTTCCCAACTCCTTGTGCACCTCTAGCTTCCTTGCTGGTGGGGTGGTGAGAGAGACAGAAGAGGCTTTGGCTCTGTGTAAGCACTGCTCAGCAGTAACAAGAACATCTCTGTATTATCAACACTGTTTTCAGCACAAATCCAAACCACAGCCCCATACTAGCTACTATGAAGAAAATTAACCCTATCCCAGCCAAAACCAGCACAAGTCCCCTAGATTCTCAAATTAGCCAAAGTTTTGTGAGTCTTTTCCCCCCTGGGACAGATACTAAAAAAACCCCAAAACAAACAAAAAAAACCCAAAACCAGCCACATTTTATTTACCTTAGCCAAGAATGGAAGTGCAGAATTTTTCTCAACCAAACTATTGCAAAAATGTATCTTTCATGTGGAGTTGTTGGAGTTAGAATTTTAACATTTTCTGTCTCAATCTGTTCTTGGAAGCATATGCACTGTCTTTGCTTAGAAGCTCCTCTGGATATTCTAATAATAGTCATTTCACAGTTAAAGAATGCAAAAAAATTTGCACTTGAAATGTAAGGTAAGAAATCCTATTTATGTTGCTTTAATTTCTCATAATGTTCAGCAAATGATTTTGGTGTCTTCAGTGTATTACAAAATTGCATGAAGCGTCAAGGCAAAGCTGCTTAGAGTTAATGGATAGAAAGTTCAAAATACTAACTGTTCTGCCTTTTGCTTGTGTTAGCAAAAACTCGTGCTGCTGACTTACTGGTGAATCCACTGGACCCAAGAAATGCAGATAAAATTAGAGTTAAAATTGCTGACCTGGGGAATGCCTGCTGGGTGGTAAGTATAACTACATCATTTTAGCTATTTAACCTTCACTATTTAGAACAGACCTTTTTATTGTTAATTTTTTCCATTGATGTGGTTCTTTCTGTTTTAGCATAAACACTTCACAGAAGACATCCAGACAAGACAATATAGATCCATAGAGGTTTTAATAGGAGCAGGTTACAGTACACCTGCTGATATCTGGAGTACAGCATGTATGGTAAGAACAATACAATGCGTATTTTACAAGAATAAACCTCTTAAAACCAGTTGTTTATTTAGTGAGGAAACCTGATGAGGATGGTTCTGACATTTTGACACAAACACATCATCATAAATTATGTCGTATCAGATAGCTACTGATGTTTTTTCCCCCTTTATTTCAATTTCTCAAGCATTCTTAATCAAAAGGAAGTATTTTGGAGAACATGTCTCATTTTCATTTGATGCTTTTTAAACTTGCAGTCAAAAATATGCAAGTTTGGAGGAAAATACAAGTATATTTTAAATGTCCAAGTCTAACTGAAATAGTACAACTGCATGTTTCCTTCCTGTCTTAGAATCTATGTAACTCTTTGCTGTGTTTTCATTCCTTTGTCTTGCATAAAGTAGCAAAACAGTGAAATACTTCCAATTCTTGCCAAGTGCAGTGAAAACATTCATCAGATTAGGCTTGCAAGTCACAGCTTTAGAATCTAAACTTTGAAGAGAAGGAGTTTAGTTTATTAGCAAAATATGTGGCAGCATTCTGTAGAATTAGTTTTAACACAGTAAAACTGAAATTAGAGATTTTAAAAAAATCTTTAAAGAATAGAAGAAGTAAAAACAATCATTCAACTTTCTGAAACACTCTGTTTATAATACCTCTTTGAAGACAAATAGGCTACATGCATCTTCTCATTAAAGATAGTTTTGGAAATACACTTAGAAATATCTTTGTCTATTTTAAAAGTGAAAACTTATTCAAATCTTTATATTTTACAAATACATGTCTGAAAAGAGTAAGTGTGTGAGGAGGAGGAGAAGACTCAAATACTAGACACAGTTTGCAGGCGTGGGTGATGAGAAGAATTGCAGAGCTCAGAGGGAGAGGAGGAGGATTGAAAGGAACATAAAATCCTACAGATATTATAAGCTCAGCAAGCCATGTGTTGAAAGTAACTAACCCATAAGTAAAATTGCAAGTATGTTTTCTCTGGAGTTTAATACTAGCTTTTGCTTTAGTTCACAGAAAAGAACATCCATTTCCAAATTTACTCTTTCATTGGGGGCAAAATGTAAAATTTTTCTATTACATTGAAAACAAAGCATAGAAAATATTCCACAGTTTTGATCCTTAATTCTTTGAATTATTCTTTTAACTAACTACAAATCTACTGTAGAGACTTTTTGTTCCTTTTACCTGATATTTTGTAAACCTCGGTTGAACTTGATAACTTTTTATGGTATTAAATACCCTATGTTTGTCTTCCTTTAAGGTTGTACCTACCTTCTGCTAATTTTCCATACTGTCTTCTAGCTAAAGCCACATAAAAAAGGCTGAAGTCTATCTAGCATTGCATTTAAAGGAAGTGGGGTACTTAATAGCAGTATCACACCTAGGGACTATAATATTCTTATACTACTTGGGGTCGTCCAGCCCCTTACACTTTAATTCTTTCCCGTGTTATATAAGTGTGACTGCTTTCTTCATGCCAGTCCTTTCTCAAACTAAAGGGGAGGGGAGGGGGGGAAAGCCTAAAGCATCTCTGCCACTAAGGGCTGTCTTAATTCAGATTCACAATTATTTATGAAATTTCAGTATTTTAATGAGAAAATTGTACTTCTGCTTTTTTGTTACGTAAGCTTTAAAGATAGTAAAGCGCTTGAGGCAGAAACACCGGAATTCTGTCTTTTGCCACAGACTTTGCTTTTTTTCCCCCTTAAAAGATGCTGTACAAATTTTATAATCTTACAGCACTGACACAGAGTTGTTGAATTCAGTTGTCATCATTGTGTAGCCGCGTAAAAAATAGAGATCAGTCTCTGAAGCTCACCTCAAAAATTCATCGTTTCAAAACCCCTCAGGATCTGCTTCCATTCCTGTATAGTGAGGAAACGGGTCAGAGCACTGTGAGTGCTGATCCTGCATCCGATGGAAAACAGCTCTGGGGTAGGGATTGACTTGTGAAGACCTTAACAGCTCTTTCTGCAGAGGAATTGTGACAGAGATGAACGACCAGGGAAACATTCCTGACATGGAAGTGCAAACTCCTGATTAACTTATTTAGGCTGTCTTTGGAAATTATAATTTGATTCTCTTCAGTCACAAAAGCAGCTGAGAATTGTGAAGTACCAAAGTATTGTAATGCCATTGTAGTCCCACTTGCTTTCTCAAGTTTGGATTCCTTGTGGTACCTAGATGTGGTTCAGAAAATGCCCTTCTGGGTTACCTTATTCCTGTTTCATATTTAATTCATTTTATTCCATAATTTTTACTATTAACATGTGTTTTCAAAAGGATTGTCTGCTGGAGGAGGAGCTGGAGGTGGTGTTTATTTTCAGCCAAAATACAGCTTAGAAACCCTGTTAGTCATGTTGTCCAAGACTCTCAAAGGAGAGCAAGGAGACTTCTTTGTCATGTTGCTTTGCTTGTACAAGTCCAAAGTCACTAAGGACATTTTTGGAAGCATTACTATGCAAAATGAGTGGTCCAGCAGTATTGCCATGATTTTTTTCGTGGTGAGTTTCCATCCTTCCATACTTTGCCAAAAGTGACAGTACCAAGCACACATGAAGTTGTGTCCTACCAGCTGACTGTGTATTGATTGCACATGGTATTTCTCATTCCTTGCTTTTTATCTTTTTTAAACAAAACAAAACAAAAAAAAGGGTTGTCAGTGAAGGGGTAGCTGTATGTTAGTAAGTGACCTAAGTTTGAGGTTCTGTTCAGGTTAGGTAAGTGCTCTGATGATATCCACCTGTCAGAAGTATCAACATTTGTGAATGGGTAGGAAAGGTGCCATGTGGCTTTGCAGTGGGAGCTACGTTACGTAATTGCAGATCCTGTCCTTCATTTTCATCATGATTTTGACTTTGGATGAGCTTTCTTGCTTCAATTTATCTATTGAATGATAACGCACATATTGCAAAAGTGTGTGCCTCATACGAACAATGTGAATTGATGTGAATGCAGAGTATATTAAGCTAGCATCAGAGCAAAGGTGAGATGTTAGGCTTTTAAAACCCTTGCTTACAACTGAATCGCTGTGCTAGTTCTCTGAACCGGCGTGGAAAGAGGGTTCAAAATATTTTTACTTCATTTGGATGGAATTGTGTACAAATACATCTTGTATATCTGTGCATGCCCACGACCTTCAAATCAGAGATTTCTGACCAGTATTCTCACAAAGAGTGATCCAGGTGTGCTTTTCACTCCTCCATCTGTGTAGCTCTTGCTGATAGAAGGTCTGCTGCTTCAAAATCCTGGTCAGGTTCTCCATCTCAGTGGGCGTTGTTGAAGTTTTACAACGTGGCTGCCAAACTCTCCCAAATGGGCTTGCTCGCAAGCAGACCAGAACACTCTGCTTAGTAGGAAACAGCACACATGAAGACTGCTTAGCTTGCAAAATAGAAAAGATTCTCCAACTGTTGTACAGCCACTACTGTGCCAGATAATCTAGATAATGTTTCCATTTAAAAAAAAAAAAAGGGGGGAGGGGGCAATAAAACCAGGCCTTTCACTGAATTAGTTTAGGGTCCGTAGAATTCCACTGTCAGAGGTTGACCTCCAGATGTTTACATAAAACACCTCAATCTTTTCATGTGTCCTGGCTAGTAGATTTTATGAAGGACTACTTTGCATGGGACCAGAATTCACCTGAGGTCTTAACGTGGTCTTGTGCTTTATGGATCTCCATTTGAGTCTAAGGTTTTTCACTGCCTTTTGCTTGCCAATGAAATAATTTTGCTTGCTCACTGGGAATAGCATTGAGTATGAGAGTAGCAGAGCTAGTGGTTCTTGTAGTGGCTTGTGTTGATGGCATAAAGTGTTAAGCACAGAGCTTGTGTTGCATCATAGCAGCAGCAGACTGTCTTTTTTTCATTGTACCATTCGCTCATCAGTTTTACTTAGTGTTTAGTAATGAGTATGGAGATGATGATGCCTTATAAGGGTGCTCTGAGCATGCAAAGCAACTTTCAGAATACTCGTATGAATTCAGCTTACAGGACATCATATGTTGTGTCTACATGGAGTGCTCTCCTCATCTGGGCTCTGCTAATATGGGTTGGCTTTGTCTAGTCACCAAAACCATGTGTTTGATGCAGCTTTCAGGAAGGAATAATCTTGTTTTATTTGCATTGTCTTTAGTTTGGGAGTAGCCAGAGATTCTGATCAGGATTACTTGTGCTAGAAGTGACACACAGAGCCATGTAAGGACTCTACCCAAATAGCACATAAAAGAGACAGTGCAAAAGAGGGAGAAATAACTCAGTGCTAATAACCTCACAGTTCTGTTTCTTTTGGTGTTATGTCAGTGAATAAGTAGCATTGTAAGCCAGCAGCCTGTGAGCTGGATCTTCTAATTTTAGATTATTTGGCATGGCCCAGTTCTTGTGCCCCAAACAGGAAAAGCACCTCTTCATACCAGATTTAAAGGATGAGAGGGTATATCCTCAGGCCGGGGCCAGTCCTCTGCTCAGGTGAGCTGAGTCTCAGAGTCTTTAAGAAACAGACATCCCCACCCCCCAAAAAAAACCCAAAAACAACCAACCCAAACAAACACCACCCCACCCCCCCCAACAGGAGAAAAGAGAGAATGATGCATATCTTTGGAGGCTTATAATCAGTGCACGCACGATGTGCTGTGAAGCTAATGAAAGAAGTTAGATGCCAATGGGCTTTTCCAGACTACGACAGTTGTTTGTCTGTTCTGTGCTCAGAAAAGAATGCAACAAAGTGTAATTTACATTTTTTCCCAGACTTTGGTGACCTAGGTCTGAGTGAGCGTTGCTATCGTTTGCTGGACATTTATAAGTTTTGCTAAGGAAATCACACAGTGCCCTTTCTTTTTCTTTTAACAATGGGGCCTATGTAAGTGGGATATTCAGCTGCTCTCATGGAGAACTAGACACTGGGAGTCTCTTTCCCCATCTATTAAATTCTAGAAAATTCTGTGTTCCCTTGCTGTAAAAAACTCTATTTTATCTATGCCAATAGGGAGGTGCATCTCTCATTTTCACCCAAAAAAAAGAACAGATTTGGAGCCAGCAGTGCCTTTGACAGAACTGAAACCACCCTTGATCATTTAATTTTATCAGGCTGATTTTCCACATTTGCAGTATTGAGAGGGTTGCTTTCTGTGGAGCAGAAACTGAACAGACACTGCATGATTTAGCATTTCCTAAATCTCAAAATCCATGGAACACAGCAGTCCACTGCTGCTGCCAAGAAATCTTGGCAAGATAAGGGAGTTAGTACTGGCAGAGGGCATCCCTTTGTATTGTTCCTAGAAACAACTGCAAGCACCGTGATTCCAGTGCTTTTCCTTGTTTATGCTCTTTGGACCAGAGACAGGAAAAGCACCTGAAATGATGAGTCTCATCATCTGACTTCTGTTGTTCATCATGTACAGTCTTGTGTGAGCTGCGGGGAGGAGATGACTATATCACAAGCTAGGACGTTAACAAGACTATGTTTTTAACACTTATCTGAGGTAGCTTTTGTGATGAGTTGTGCTTCCTGAAATATCTTCTTTTATAATAAGAACTAGGAAATAGATCATAGCTGTAGATCAGCAGGAAGTCAGAGAAGGAGAAAATTGTGCTTGGTGTTTTATCTACCCAAAGAGAATACAAATGATGAAAGAAAATACTACCGGGTGAGAGGGAAAGGGGGCAGGCAAACAGCTTTCAAGATGAGGGAGATGCTATGACAAGGCAAGCAAGCTTACAGGGGTGGGTTTTATTATGAGCATTTCTACTCATGTGAGAGAACTCGGACAGAATGAAGAGTGAGCACAATATAGTAACTTAGGTGTTAAATTCAAACCTACATATAAGTGTTTGTAGTTCAGCCCTCAGTTTACTTCTTTGCATAATGTCCTCCAATGTGGAGTGGAGTAATTAACTGTCCTTAATTACTCTTCCTGTGTTGTAAGCGGGGGCAAAAATGATCCATGGGATCATGAGTATCATCATGCTAGTACGTGCGAGTGGCACATACTGAAGGTGTGATGACAAGCCTCAGTCTGCACAGAAGCAGTATTTTGAGAAAAAATGGAAAATTAGAAATCTGGTTGAGAGAAGAGAAAAACTTCAAGTCACTATGCACATATTTTTCAGTAGGCAGATACAGTACAAAATGCTGTTATTAATCACTGTACACCCTTTTTGAAGGTGGTGGGTGGACAACCTGAAACATTCAAAAGAAAATTATTTTCCAAAGAAACTGACTTTCCAAAGCAATCACTCCGCATGTGCATGATTCTAGGATCGGAGTACTGCAAATAATAGAAACCTGTTTCCTTTTCAAGCATCCCATGCATGTCTCTGTTTTGTGTGTCTGGCCTTTCTTACCAAGCACTAACCATGCAAAAATACCTTCTGTATTCTTCCTGTCGCCTGGCTCTTCAGAGGGAGATGTCCATGGGAGAACAAACTGCCAGCTGGTATGCGTATCCCAAAAAGCTTTTTGCTCTACTTTCCATGCTCCCACTTACCTGTGGAACAGCATTCTTAAAACTAAGCCTATTTTTAAAGCAGTTACAATCTTCTCATTCACAGCTCTTCATTTCAATTGGGGCAAAGAAACTGGCCAAGAGACGGATCTTGTCTGTCAAAATAATAATTCCTGCCTATACCTTGTTGTCCTTTTTCAGCTGGGACTTCATAAGAGGAATTCAGGGAGGCTGTTGCAGTCCAAGTGAATTGTTCTTCCAGTCCTCTCTCAGACAGCCTTCCCTAGGCATGCATCCATTTTCAATCACCAGATTGAGTACACAGCTGTCACACAGTGAAAATGTAGCTATTTTCAATTGTGTGATTAGACATGGATCCATAATATACGATAGTGATGCCAGCAGTTTAGTATTGTGGTAGGTTCATAAACAATCACGTGGCAGGGAAGGAGTCATAGCCTCTCCAGAGCCTACAAAAGCAGCAGTGTGACCATTTATATGAAAGGTTATCTATCTGCAGATGGAGAAAAGCAGTCTAGACTGTTTTTCTGCGATAACCTTAGGAAAGTGATAAGTGATTGCCAGAACAGTCAGTAAGGAGGGATGATTGCCTTAGGCTTTTGTGCCATATGTTGAGTGTGCTGTATCTCATTTGTTATCTCCATATAATAATCAAAATGCTGATTTCTATTGAGGTAAATGTCAGCATTGAGTAAAAAAGATCATGGTAATTCAAAATCAGAGTTTCTGTCAAGAAACTAGTTTTTATAAACGAATCCTTTCAAAGGGTAAATAAGTAAGTAAATATGATTAATCTGTATTTGTAGCATCATAGAAATAATAGTCAAATTTAGGTTGAAAGTGGTCTCCAGTAGTCTACCTGCTGCTTCAGCCAGGGTTAACATCAAGGATAGGTGAGGTTACCCAGAGCCTCATCCAGTTGAAGTGTACATACCTGTCAGGACAGCGTTTCCATGACCTTTCAGAGCAGCCTGTCCGAGTGCTCAGCCAATCCTGCTGAAGAATTTTTTTTTCTTGTATCCAGTCAGAATTTCCCATCTTGCTGCTTGTGTCTGTTCTCTGTTGTCCTTTCATTGAGAAGAGTGTATCTTGGTCCTCTCGGTTACTGCTTTTCAGGCAGTGGAGTGCAGCAATTAAATCCCTCCTTCTCCTTCCCTCCTCCAGCCTGAACAAACACAGCCCCACCAGCCTCTTCTCCTGCATCCTCTGCAACTTACGGAGTCTGGGGGGTTTTATATACCTACAGTTGGGTGCAAAGGCTCAATAAGTACCAAAAAGTGCTCAGGAAGCCCAAAGCAGCATCAACAAAACTATAGTTCTGAGCAGAGAGCTGCTCTTTCGGTCACACTGGCTTGGTAGTAGGATTGCTGTGCTTTGTGTTGCACCACACCTTTGGGCATCAGCTTAAAGAGCAGAACAACTGACCGATACAATCCAGAGGTGTCATTGACCTTTTTATAGGTGTTTACCTACTTATTAATGCATTTTTAACTGTGATTCTCTTACTTTATGGTAGAAACCTAGGTCAAGGATTTATTCTTTTTTAAATGAGGCCAAATTAATTTCATTTATCTTGTGCTATGTAGCCAGTCCATCCTACAAATATCTGGGAACCTATTACCAGGTTGCTACAGATGAACCTGTGAGACATTGCCCTGCATGAATTCTAAGAAGTGATATTACAGATATTTATTGCAGCACACAAAAGGCAAGGCTGTCTCTGGGCTGTCCCTGTGTGCACCTGAGTTGGAAGTTTCTTCGTTCTTGGTGCAGAGTCCTTTAAGGAGAGTCAGGAAATCAAATGTCTGAGACACTGCAGCTCCAGCCCATGCTGGGCATGGTGTCAAAGCTGGACAAAAAGGAAAAAAGAAGCAGCAGCATCATTTTAAAAAGCTTTAGTTTCTTTTCAGCAAAAGGGTGGTATAAATATCCCAAATCTATGAGAGTTTGCAGCTCTTATTATATACAAACAGATCTAAAATTCAGTCTGTCACAGTAGTGTGCTTACTTCTTGTGCTTCTCTATGAACAGTTTTTATGCTTTTTTTTTTCAATTTAATCTCTTTAGCCTCATGCAGACATACTGAGCTATTAATACTTCACTTTTTGGGACAGAAACTGTATACTTTTGCAGTCTACCTTTGTGGTTACATTCAATTCCATTTCCATTTTTCTCCAGGAATCTGTGTTAAACAGTGACAAGTTACTGTCCTGAGAAATCAGCCCCATCAGCATGTGTTCTCCTAGGAAAGCTGGTCTGGCTCTTCCAATAAATATATTCCCATAAGATACAGAGGGGACACTTGGGGCTTTTCAGTCTCATCTCAAGAGAATAACAATATGCTTCACGTTGTGTTTAGAAATCCCTACCAGTGGTCTCTTCTGGCTACTCTAAACATTTCTGCAGTTTAAACACTGGATAATTTATGAAGTCCTTCAGATTTTTTTAAGCTATAAAATGAGGACTCTCAATCTTGAGCTTGAAAGTAGAATACGAAAAAATGTGAATGACTGTTTACTAGTGATAGAGACTTTAGGATTTAAATTCCTGTTTGTAGGATCAACAGAAACGTCAACAAGGAGCATTCTTGCTTTCTTGGCTGCTGTGTGTGATTGCAATGAATTATTTTGGCTATAGCCCACTTGGATGACACTGCAGTTCACAGCTTGAAAAAGCCAAGTGCCCATAAACAGGCTAAATTTACAGGTGATTTAACAGCTCCAGAGTAGGAATTGGAACAGGAAAGTGTGTATTTTCAGGAGACATATTTTGTAGTAAATGTTCTGATTGAGTGAAATCCCCTTCTAGAGTTGTGCCAGGAAGTTCTGCCTGGTTTTTTGGAATGATTTTCTGGGTCAGATATTTTCCCTGGTCTTGGAGATGGAAAATAGTTTCATGTTTAAACCACCTGGAAAGAATTAGATTCCTGTGGCTGCTCGGGTAATTGGTGATCCAGAGCAGAGAGAGAACAGTTTAGCAAATTAGGCTAGGTGCATCCATGTCTGTACACAAGTATGGGCTCTCATAGTTACTTCAGTGCTTTGTGGCTTTTAATATGCATTACACCCAGAAAGGGAAACTCCTGACCTAACGTTGAGTTGGCATCCCATTGAAACGCTGCGATGGCTTGATGGGATCAGTCATCGCGGTGTCCACTCGGGATTCCTTCATCAATGTCAGTCTCAGTATTTTACCCCATGATTGCAGTGTTTACTTTGATGACTTCTAATTCAACAGAAGTACCTTTTTAAAAGCTGTTCTAGATTTAGAGTCATCAAGGAAGCTTACCCTGTTTGCTAATTTCAAGTGATTAATTATAGTTATAAATTGATTTTATTTCTGATTCAGACTTTTATTTCAGTCCCCCCTCACAATCTCCAACAGATAATTAGCCTTCAGTTACAAGTGTAGCTCTTTATTATATATTTAGATGTACCACTCTCTCAGCTTTGTTAACTTACACGTATTTAACATGGTCAACAGACAACACATTAGTATGTTAAAACATGTTTAACGTCAACTTACACTAATGCCCCCTTCACACCCCCGTGAGGCCAATCTGTTCGGAATCGTGTCCTCCGCAGCTGGATGCTGTTTGTTGCCACCTGCCACCAGGGACCGGTGCTGAGCTTCGCAACACAACCGAAACACTCCCGGGGCAGCCAGTGGGGCCCCAGGGGTTGGGGAGGAACTGCAGTTCCACACTCCTTGTCCCTCTCCTTCCTTCATCCTGGCTGAGCAGGCAGAAACGCCTGGGGTTCGGGTATGCTGCTCCTTTCCAAACCCTCAGTCTCTCGCACGCACGGGGCGTGCTGGGGGCTGGAGGTGGGGCTGTCTCCTGAGCCCCATGTCCCATGAGTTCATGCTGTCGTTGCATTGCCAGAACGACGGTCCCCAGGTAAGTGGCCTCTTCTCAGTCTTGGATCCAGCCTTTAGCTTTGAATGTTCATTCCCTCTTGGTTCTGAGATAGTTATGATGTTTTGCTGACATTTTAAGATTAAAAAGCATTATTTCTGAAATACCCATAAATCTGTCTGTTATGTTATAGGCTTTTGAGCTAGCAACTGGAGATTATTTGTTTGAACCACACTCTGGTGAAGACTATTCCAGGGATGAAGGTATGAATCTTTTGAGATATTACATGAGTTGCTATATATTTTCACACTCCTCTTCTTAAATGTCCAGTGAGCTTACAGGTGGGGTTACGTTTTGTATTTGAGTGAACTGTTCATACACATTGTTTTCAGAATATAAATACAATTTTTTTCTTTTTAGTTTTAAGTTCCATCACTAGCAATGGGTGGGCAAAAACTCCCTTCTGCAGATACTCATCTACTTAACAACTGCCTGAAGGAATTAAACTGCCCTTCTTGTAAGATTGCATATGTGTGGAAACGTGATTGAGAATAACAACATTTTAGTTTAGAAAAGAAACGACAAATTTGAACTTTATAGTATTTTCTCTGCATAAGAGTGACACTGGAATAATGTTTACATTGTGTATTTTTATTTGAATTAGGCAATTACTAATTTTTTTTTAAAATCAGAATTAACTCCTGCTTCCATCTGTATACCTGTCCATTTTCATGCTTGTTTGCTTGTAAATGCTCTTTGCAATGGTAATGTGGGCATCATTCATTGTTCCTAAATGCTACTAATGATGCCAGAGCTCTGCTGATCCTGGAAACCTCTGCATGGATTTGCTGCAAACATTGTTGATTTGAAACTATTTCTGATTTTTTACTAATTCCAGTTTCTTTCCTCTTCTTTTTTATCCCATCCTTTCCCTGCCCCTTCCACTCCCGTATCCTTTTTTTCTCTCCCTCATAGACCATATAGCACACATCATAGAGCTGCTAGGCAATATCCCAAGGCACTTTGCTCTATCTGGAAAATATTCTCGGGAATTCTTCAATCGCAGAGGTAGTACCTCTTCTTTTTGAAAGGTGCCGTGATGCAGACAGAAGTGGAATTGCTGTTGCTGGTTGTAGCATGTCCCCCTGAGGAGCATTTCCTGAAATCACACAACAAAAATTTCTTTTTGAAAAACAAAATACGCAGGAATCTGTGACAAAAATTACTTTTTTTTTTTGCTTAACTTTCTAAAAAATACCTATTGGTATTATACATTTTAAATTGCATAGCAAAACTTGTTTGTAGCAGCTGCTACTCAAATGTTGTTTTGAGAAGAAAGTTTTGCTGAAAGCATCTTTCCAAATTAGCCACTGAGCAGTGTGCACGTGTCTTTTTTTTTTTACCAGGATCAATCTATTTCTGTCTGTACCGGGCCAGTGTTAGTGTGTGCATGCAATGTACTGATTAAACTGTTGTATGTTTCTGTTTTGCTGGCAATGTTCTCCAATGCAGACCACATAGCATTGATCATTGAACTGCTGGGAAAAATCCCTCGAAAATACGCTATGTTGGGGAAATATTCCAAGGAGTTTTTCACCAAAAAAGGTAACGGTATTTATGCAACACTAATTTAAAGCATAATACTATCCAAAAGGAGAATATGTTCATTTATGGGTACTGAAGAAATATATCCGTTTAACTGGAGAGCTCTTATTAAAGAAGAATTTTGGTGTAAACTTGGCTTTCGGAGAAAAGCCACAATGCGCAATATTCATTTTCAATATTTCATTTAAAAATCATTTTGGGATGCACTCAACAAAGTGTGGGCGTTGACAAATGTCTGTGTGAATCTGTTGTCCGGTGTTGATGTAAATGTAAGGACTCGAGTGATGCATAGCTTGTGGTGTGGACAATCAGCTGTCGGGTACTTTTGATCGTGTGTAGTGGTCCAGCAGATGCTACTGATCAGGACTGACCGAGGTGGGACGGGAATACCTGGGCAATAGACACACAGATGCGTGCGGTCGGTCCTCACGCTCTCGTAACCTTCCTGAAGAGAAAGCCTGCGGAGCAGGCGGCTCTGTGACAGAGCGATGGAGAACGCTGCTCTGCTCTGCACCGTGCTGTCTCACTTCAAACAGCTGAATTACCGTAATGCCTGAGCGCCACAGCCACGAGCGATGACTTTGGTGTGTTTGGTGTTGTGCAGAAAAGGAACCCCTCTAAAATTAATCCATCGTCAGTTGCTAGAAGAAAGTAATTAATCTCAGCAAACGCACTGGGCCTTAGGGTTCTTTTCCCTCTTTGTCTTCGCTCAGCTTGCTCTTTAAGACAAGTTTTTGACACGTGAGGGGATGTGGTGGTACTTCAAGTGTCTTTTGTCCCCTCAGTGTATGACAGCGCCGTGTTGTATGGAGGGACAGGGTATGTCAGGCGCATCCCATTATGTGGTGGGGGAGCATCTGGTGCATTTTTTCTGCTGAACAGTGCTGCGGCTTCCCTCTTCCTGCGGCTCCACGTGCCTGAGCGTGCAGCTCGTTGGCAGGGCCAGCGCCGGCCAGCCGCGTCAGGCACGTGGAGTGCTGGGGGGCCGAGGCGGCGGTGCTGTGCTGGTTGAGGTTGGGGTCACGAGGCAGGAGGCAATCCAGTGATATTTCCTCCCTTTGCATGAGAGCCAACTGTTCTGTGCATGGAAATTTCTGGTATGGCAGGAACTGCTGCAAGCCTTTGTGGCCTTGAGGGGGATATAATGGCGTTAAAGACGGCGCAAAGAATGGCAACAGGGATGATCAAGGAGGTAGAGCAGCTGCCGTTTGGGGGAGTCTAAAATACCTGGGGCTTTTTGTTGTGGAGGGGAGAAGGTTGCTGGAGGAATAATAAAGGTTTACAAAATGGGAAGCAGTGGATAATCTGAAAGGAGAGCTGTGGCTCATCAGCACCCGCCATATGAGAGCTGGGGGACGCCAGTGAAACATGCCGGGGGAGGCTTCAGAGTGAGCTTCCGAGCCTGCTGCCGCGGGGGTTGTAGAGAGAGGCCGTATCGGCAGGCTCAAAACCAACCTCGTGTGTTCACAGAGGTGAACAAACTCAGGGCGGACGGGTCTGTAAGTGCATAGAGCAGTACAGGGGCTGGGCACCCCGTGACGGGGGGGCACGCAGCCCTGGAGCGAGGGGCAGGCCCTGCAGGATGGCTCCCTGCCCCCCCGCCCTGCGGCCGCTGTCAGAGGCAGGTACTGGAATAGAAAGACCCGACCCCCCTTAGGGCCTATCTCACATTCCTATTTTTCCCTTTACACTAGATAGGTTGACATTTTTCTAATGGCATCATAGAACCTTAAAATGACCTAACAGTTACATAGTGACAGCAGTGTTTGTGGCGCACAGAAGAGGGTGGTTTCACTCGCCTCCATGAGCATCTTCCACTGCAAAGAGTGGCTGTTGTCCTCTAGAGCCTGAACATCAGTGACTTCCTTCAGAGGCACCATCTGTGGTGGCTCTGGGTGGGATTTAAGCACTGTAAAGGAGTTGCTTCACCCACCACACAGAATGTCAGTGCAGGTTTGCTGTGGAAGCTGAAGCAGACTGGATCCCACACAATCTACTGAAAACGGAAAATCTCAAAGGGAAGAAGGAGTAATAGTCCAGGCTGCATTTTCAGATCATACTAGTTATTCTGCTATCGCAAGTCAGGAAAACCAAAATGCTTTGTGGAAGAAACATGGAGGTTTTCAGTTTCCTGCTCACTGACTTGAGATTTTTTCACTGACTCGAGATTTTTTTCACTGACTTGAGCACCAGGTATCCTTTTCCTGGCACCCTGGCACTGCCAGCTTCTCTGGTGCCCACAGGAGGGATTTGCATTTGATGGGCTGGCAGAGAATGACTGGCTGCACTTTGTACCCATCTGCTTGTGGTCTGGGCACAGTACAGGCCTGAAGCTCTTCTGAAAATTTCACACCCTTCGGTAAAGGTGGGCTTAGAAATCTAACTGTAGGCTCCTGTTTTGAAAACATCAGCCTTGGGTGAAATCATGATTTGAGTGTTCCTCCTGTCCAAAAGTAAATTCAACCTCAGAGAGAAGCATTAGATTTGTGCCACTGAAGTCACAGGCACAAAAGGAAAGGTGTTATCAGCTAACGAGTTTACAGGATCGGGTCCCTTCTCAGTCATTGCCTGAAGCGGTTTGTGAAATTCAAATAGGAGGGTGCATTTAAAGAAGGAAAAACATTTCTAAGTTACTGCTTAGTTGCTCTAACACAAATATTCACGTACTTTTTATAGGGCCTCATCTTGATTGAGCCCAGTAATAACTTCAATGAGTCCTCTTCAGTGCTTCCATGGAAGCAATTTTGTCCGTAAAAATGATTAACGCATTTTGGCACTAAAACTTAACCCCCCCCCCNTTTTCTTGGTATTTTCTAGCACTGTTTCTCTGTGAGCTAAAACTGTGCGAGATGCCGGCTGGTTACAGGCTTTGCCCGCTGGAAGTTGTGACAAGGAAAAGCACTGCTGTGTATTTAACATCCTCAAGGGAAGGAGAGGGCTCCCCTCCACCTCCCTCGCATTCATCTACTGAACCGTGGGGCCTCACCGGCAGCTCTTGCATTAGTTCTCGGGAGCGTGTCCTCAAAATATGTAGTAGCAGATTATGTCCCACTGCTGCTTCCCCTGTCCTTCACATTGTGTTTCTTTCTTATGTGTTCAATAATTCATCTTCCTCTTGCCTGGTGACACATCTTAAATTTGTCTTTGACAGATTTCATACACTAGTTCTGGGGTTTTGTGTTATGGTCAGCAGAGAAAGCTTTAAATAGCGTCTGCCCCCACACAGGTCCTTCAAAATTTCCTTAGTAATTTCCTTCTGACTTCACGTTTCATTTTTCAGAAGGTTCGTTGCTGCCTCTGCTTTGGCCACAGGGCTTTTACAGTTCTGACAGCTCTGTTGTCCTGTCCAGGTATTCCACACAGGTAGTGTGCTTCACTATCAAAAACCTAAATAGTGAGCTTCTCTTAGGAAGTTTTCGCTTACTATTACATTTTTAGCATTTCTTTGAAAATTCGTGTTAATGCCCTGATTACTGATGGTGTCAGACCGGTGGGCCTGTGCTTCTCATTTCTCCCTTAAATATAGGTACTGCCTTGCCCTCCTCCAACTACACGGTACAAACTCAGGAACTAGATGAAAATAGGTGTTGTCAGACACCTCTATTTCCTGCGCTGCTCTCCAGTGCTGTAGGATGGAAATGGGATGGACCCACCACATTAAAATAAATTGAGTTTCTCGTCCTCCTCAGTTGTGTAAATTGCCTTTTATTTACTGTATTTTGAGTCCATAGTCAGCATCATGATCTTTATTGAAAACTGAAGCACTAGTTTAATTCTTTGTCCCCACACAGATAATTTTTACTGAATCCTATCATCTTAAATGCTTTTACAGCCTTCACAGAACTTCTTGTGGAAAACTTCAGCCTGTAGTGCTAACGTAGTTTGTTCCTCAGCAAAAAAGCTCTGCAGAATGTTGTGCTGCCCAGGGTTGGCTAGTCCGAGCTTGGGCGTTTCAAGTTCAGCCTCCACTTCACAAAATAAGAAGAGTTTTCAAACAGGATAACTCGCCTTCCCCGGTGACATCAGGAGCCTCACCTTGGAGTCTTACTTTATACAGCCTGAGGGCGGAAAGATGCCTAAAAGTACAGAATTTGAATGCAAAGGTGAAGACTGTGCTGCATGTAAACACACGCTCCCCAAAGTTAGTTTAGTTTGGTAAATGGTTATGGCAACCCGCACGATAAGTGCTGGAAGCTGGAGAAGCTATGGACACAGCCTGATTTTATTTTTTTTTTTAGCCATTTGTGTCTTGCAGTCAATAACAAGTCACTATTTTCTATCTAGTTTTGGCAGTATTTGAGTTTATGTGTTCTTATTAGAAAGCTTACTGCCTGTTCTTGTTAGTAGTCACCAACACACACTTTTGGAAACTTTTGAAAGGGTAAGCAACCTGGTCTAGTGGAGGGTGTCCCTGCCCATGGCAGGGGTCTTGGAGCTAGATAATTTTAAGGTCCCTTCCAACACAAACCATTCTGTGATTCTGTGAAGATTTTCAGCACTTAAATTTCAAGAGTTACCCAGAGATTTTAAAGGGCTGAGAGGGAGCCTGGAAATGAATACACCTCTCTGTGATGTGCTGTCCTTTCTGTGCATTCATACTGTGGGACGGTTGGGGCCCAAAGCGGAGCCTTTTTTGGTTTGATTCGTGGGTAGTGATGGGACACGCTTGTACTGTAAATGCACAGACATAACCCGGCAGAGTACGCCCTGTCCTTTCATTTCTCCTCATCTCAGCACCCCGCCTAGCCTTGGAGATGGGAAGAGGACAATGGGCCAACTGTGGGCAGTGCGCATCTTGACTTTCTGTTGCCAGAAGGTCTCTGCTCTTTCTCTTGCAAGTGATCAACCATTTGCACGCTTGCTCTTTCGGGGTCTTTATGGTAGCACCCAGAGAGCTGCTTTTTCAAGTGTTGCAGCCTGCCAGAACCTTCTGCTATGGCCGGAGGCAGCAGATGCATGTTCTTCTGGGGCTGTGGCAATTTTGATCTATTGCACGTGGATGCTCAGACTCTGAGGGCAGTCTGAAGACGTTAGGTTCCTTCTCCTGCCCTGGAACTTGGGTAACTCAGACCTACAAGCTGACATCTGATGGCATTTTATGGGCAGTAGATTACAGCCAGAGACAACAATGAAGTTGCCAAACCACTTAAGAATAGCACGGCCTGCGTGTCCCCATACCGGATGGTGTAATGTGCTTATCAAGCTATGGACAAGTTGTATTCAGCTTCCAGTATTGGGTGAGAACCCATCACCTTCCTCAGCAGGTCTGGCGACATCACAGGATCACCACAGGGATCTCTGCAGTGCTTTTTGTAGTGTCACATGGTGACTGTCTGGTGTCATGTGTGGGCTGGAAGAAGGGAGATGGCAGTGGAGGGGCAGGGAGCAGCCAGAAGAGTGTGTCTTCCCCCATCAGGCTGGATGATGTGTGGGTAGACCTGGGTAATACTGCTGGTCGGAATGGCAGAAGGATTCTCGCCTCCTTCATTTGTTTTGGCCTGAGACACGTTGCCGGGTTGGCCATATGCCCCCTCCATGGTGGAACTCAAATCGTGCAGCTGCTGCCACCGCTTGTGGTGGTGGTGGGTTGAAGGAGACGTAGGCAGCAGCAGGTGCTTCCTTCTCAAGAGGGTCTTGGATGAAGCCTTTGTGGGTGTGTTTGCCTTGGAGATGGAGCAGAATCTCTTCGTGCTAAACCTCAGTGCTTGGCTTGCTTCGCAGTGAACCGCTGCTCTGCTGCCGTGTCGGCATGTGCCATGTAGAGAGGCGGTGACCTGTGTTGCCAAGACCTCCATGTTGGGTTTGGAGAGTGTTCGTTAAGATTTGGGTTTGTTGGCTGCCTAAGGAGGAAGCTCGTTGCCACTAAGAAGTGGCGTTCTTTGCCCACGGTGTGAGCATGCACGTGAACGAGTGCCTTTGTCTGCGGAAGACAGAACGAAGACAGCAGGAAAACCCAAAACCGATGCATACAGCAGAGTCCAGGTCTAATGTACATTTTTAATGTAAGGAACAATTCCTTGGTTTTGCCATCGGATGTACTCGTCTCCTCTGAGGACCTCAAGCAAGCGTGCAGCCCTTCCTAAATAACAATTCTGAGCCTGGTCAAGGTGCTGTGAATGCAGAGTGGGAGAAAAACAAAAGAGGGATTAGTCACTAACAGGGATACCAAGGTATTTTTCTAATGCCGGTAATATTTCTGTTTGCAGGAGAGCTCCGACACATTACCAAGCTGAAACCTTGGAGTCTTTTTGATGTGCTTGTGGAGAAGTATGGTTGGCCTCATGAAGATGCTGCACAGTTTACAGATTTCCTGATCCCCATGCTAGAAATGGTCCCAGAAAAACGCGCTTCAGCTGGAGAATGCCTCAGGCACCCATGGCTGAATTCTTAGCAGAATCTCTCAGCTGTAAAAAAAAAAAAAAAAAAAAAAAAAAAAAAAAGAAAAAAAAAAAAAAGAAAGAAAAAAAAAAAGCAAGCCAGCGACCACTTTCCAATGCATCGGACCTAAATGGTGACTGTCACAAATTCTTTAGCAGGATCACACGTGAGCTGGCTTCAATCCTCAGACCTTTATTTTGCTTGAGGTACTGTTTGACATTTTGCTTTTTGTGCACTGTGTTCTTGGGGAAGGGTAGTCTTTTTGTCTTCAGCTAGTAGTTTACTCACCCACTTTCTTCAGAAAACACTTAACGTGTCTTTAAGCATTGTTTCTTGTGTTGTGTGGCATTCAGATGTCAGATTTTTGAACAAAGGAAACTTCCCCCCATGTGTTTTGGCAAGTTTTGTAACTATTTATGAAAAAAAAAAATATTTTAGCTGATGCATATTATATAATTTACGAGCGTAAGAAATTTATCAAGTCAGAACTGAGTTACAGCAAGGAATTGTACAATTTTATCTTCTGGCAAAGGGATGTCATTCTTGTATTATAGTGTATGTAAATGCACCCTGTAAATGTTTATTTCCATTTAAATATGGGACTGGGGACTCAATTTCAGAGTAAAGCAACTAAGTTTTAGAGAGCTTTATAGCAAACCAATTGCATGTAGTGGACTTTAAACTGCTTTAAGAAATTGTGTAAACTTTCTATTCTGTAGCAGTTCCCATTCATTGGATTTTAAACAAAGTGGCTCTGGTTTACAGGATTTCATTCCCCAAACGGCACTTTAAAGAAGGCTAGACTTCTTTCTAATAAAGTATGCATTATCATTTAGCACTCCCTTTTAGAACTTTTGCCTATTTTAAGTGCTTTTAAGAAAAGAAAAATAGCAATTTCCCTTACAATGTGATAGTGAAGACATGGTACCATATGGTGTTGCCTTTTTATAAGCACTGTAAGTTGTACTATACCTTAAGGAAAAAAAAAAATTAAAAGTTGAGCATGAGAACCACTCTCTGTGTAGAATTACTGATCTTTTACAATAAAAGTGTGTGCTTGGAGTCAGTTAAGGAAGGATAGAGCTGCAAATATTTACAGTGCAGTGGGTAAAATGATCCAGGAAGCAAGATCATGCTCATTCCATTCATAGCTTTACATGTTTCTAAAACAAATTGCACTAGCTTTATTTTTTTCCCATAATTAGACATACGATTACTCGTTGTAAGTTGCACGCAACAATTATGTGTTTCCTAGGAAAAAAAGAAAAAAGCTGCATAGGCTGAAGCTTATAGGCAATACAGATTTTAGAATGTACAGTACGGAGGTGTGTGTTGGCCTCTTCTAGAAGTCAGTGGGATGAATGTAAGCTTACTTCTGATCTTCATGTAACTACGGTGCCACTTTTTCTTGACTTTGTCCATATGAAATTTCTTCACCTGCCTTTGCAATAACTAGATTGTGAGAAGATCGCCCCATGCTGTAACAATAACCAGTTGTTTGAGGTGCTTGCAGTTGTCTAATTAAAGTGTTTTGTTTTTTCAGACAGTGTGCTGGTCATTGGACTCTTTGCTAGCCCCGACTCCAACCCTTTGTTTGCTCGAGGTCCCTGTCACTGCGGGGGGTGGGGTGGGGCTTGAAGTGAAAAGCCGCTTTCTGTTGTGGTGTATAAAATCCACCACATGGTGTAAATCCGAGCAACCTGAAGGGTAATGTGGCAGGAGGGGCTGTGTGTAAGTGGTTGCTAGGTGAAGAAGAGTATTCCATACCAGGTGTTAGCTACTGTAAACAAGCAAACCATTACCTCGTCCCTGTCGGCTGGTGCCGCCACTCCTCCAGAAAGGAAGGGCAAAGCCACCCAGTGGGACAGGCCACGCACACAGGTGAAACTGGTCTGTGGGCCGAGGCCCTGCTGGCAGTCGGGTTTCAGGACCGGGTGCCTTCGGCCTCCACTCCCCAGGCACTTCATGCTGGAACCGCTTTTAACCGCTGTGAGGATGACAGCCGTGAGGACCATGCCACAATGGACTCCTGAGCGAGAGGTAAAAATTACGTTTGGCTTCACGCCTGGACTAGCCCCGTAGTGTCTAGCTGCTGCACCTGATTAGAAGCTTGTTGTTGTAAAAATATTAGCATGTGCTGGAAGTGCCAGTTCAAGCCAGGAAAGGTGAGCAACGTTTTGCCACGGGTGTATCCCTGCCCTTTGCTTGGCCATGGCCACACAACACAATTCCGGGAACATTAAGTAGTACCGGAACTGTTCTGGTCCAAGACCTCACCATGTACAGCGTCACATACTTACATGTGAGATGATGTTAATGATCTACTAGAGTTGAACTTTGGGCTATAGAAGATGACGCAGATTTGTTCCACACTGGTGCCTGAGCTGTGGAAGGGGGTGGGCAGGTTGGTTGGTGTTTCTGCTGCTGTTGATGGCCTGTGTCTGTTCTACCACGTGCTAGTGCGAACCCTGGTGTGGTTATAGCCAGCAGTTGTTCCAGAACAGTATTGCTAGTGTACGGGGTTTACTAATATTTTTTGTAATAATTACAGGCAAATTACAATTTAAAGTAACCCAAATTTTTTCTATATGTTAAAAAGAATTACCTTTCTCCAGTGATTAGGAGCAGCCACTTCCCATCCTGTCCCATTTCAGGTTTTCTTGCTCACTGGTTTTCTTCTCTGGTTCTGAGGTGGAGCCATGGAGCACAAGCAGAGTCCTGTTATGTGACAGAACTTAGAGCAGTCACTGCCAAGATGCAAGGACATTGTCACACACCAGTTACGGAGTCACTCTGCACCTGGTAAGTGCAACAGCACATCCTAGCTGCTGCTCTTCAGCAGCAGGAACAAACTAACTACTTCCTTTTAAAAACCCAAACCAACCTGCTAGATGGTTCCTGGAGTTCCATACCCTATTTTAGGGCCACTTGAGGAGGGATCCCCACAGGGTGGGGTGGGCAGCCATGAGGAATTCCAGCTGCATTACAAACGCCCTTTAGCTTATTTTGGAACTGTCTGGAGAGAGCGCCCACGGCCCATGCTCCCGGGAGGGCCTGACCATGCAGGTAGTGCCCTGTGCAGATGGTACTGTCCTCTGCAACCACGGTAGGGTAACGTGTCCCGCACAGCTTCAGTGTGCAGCTGTACAACTGCTCTGTGTAACAGATCACTACCCACTGATTAACCTGTAAGTAACCTGATACAGGACCCTGCTGTGTTGGGAGTGATTTTTCCTCCCCTCTACACTCAGCAAGGGAACTGCCCCCCTCCTACAGCCAGCTCCACATCTGCCTGTACTACAGTAGTAAACCCGCAGCTGGAAACTGCAGGGAAGCTGAGAGCTGCTCAGTGAGCACAGGGGGTGTCTGTTTTATGTACTTAAGGCCACCTCCCTGAAGACATAGCACCCTTTCAGGACAAGTAGTTAAAACTGACATAATTGTGATTTATTAACATGAATTAAAATGCCCAACCAGTGCTGCAATGTGACAGTATATTAAAAAAAAATTAAAGATCATATACTGTACTACTTTCACAAAGATCACACTTTTTTTTTTGCAAAAGAGACTTATTATATACAATACTATATCAAATGAAAGAAGCTTTAAGCCATCTTACAAGCCAAAGAAATACAGTATTTACAGCACTCGTCAGAGACATTAGAAACAGTCTATACATTAAATTACATTTTCTGCAAATAACTGATGAAACAAAAAGCCATGTCCACACCAAAACTATAAAAATTTGTATTGCATTGTTTTCTATCGCTATGCACACAAAGAACTGTTGACAGAAGAAAATGGAAAAAAAAAATGTTAGTGCCATCACTTAGCCTGTGTACTTATTTAATTACATATGTATAAAAGTAATATAGAAAACATTCACTAAATGAATTTAACTGCAACAATAAAATTTTAAAGATTATGCAGCATCAAACCTACTGCCAGAAAAAACAGCTGGAATGTTCACTTACAAAATAAAAAGAAATACCTAATACTGGCTTAACAGCACATTTTCAGGAATTTTAAAAAGCAAAAAATGGAAAGAATACAATGAAAGAGCACTGGTGTTTGCTTTTATACAAAGTATCATGTACAAGCTTTAAAAAGTACCTTGAATAGGTACATATGAAATATACACAGTTTATATTACAGAACATTTTAAAAATGTTTAGAATTAAAGGGATCCATTTTAATGCCACCCTGAACCATGGTAATTGTTCTGAAAAGTGGGTGGCACCTGTGCTCTGTGAATGGGGATCTGTCCGGGCACCGGTGACGCCTGCTGCGGCCCCTGCACCCCGTGGGGAAGGGTTACAGAGCCAGGGTGAGGGCAGAACCCTGAAGCAGTAGGTGTTGCAATACTGTTTGGTCCTTGAGGTTGGATGTGAGGACCCTGACCAGGGAGTGGACAATGAGGTCCCGTTCCAGCAGGCTGATGTTGAGGTCCAGGTCCTAATGTCGTGTGATGCGGGGCTTGTGAGGAATAGGAAGAGACGCTCGTGTGAGCGTTGGAAGGAAAATGGGGGGGTCCTTGATGAGATGGGTGGTGTAACCCTTGTGCTGATGCTGGGTGATGCCCCGAGCCTATAACGTTGGAGGGTGGGGGGGGGGGAGGGGGAGGCGCAGAGTTTACAACATGCTGGTGTTGTGCTTGCAAACCTTGGTGTCCAGTTGAAGGATGGGGAGGTTGGTGGTGGGGGAGAGGACCTGGTGGCGGAGGAGGTGGTGGCAAATGGTGACCAGCAGCTTGAGAATGGATGTGTGATCCAGGAGCTACTGCCACAGCGTGAACTGGACCGACGACATGTGCTACAGAGTGCTGCTGATGAGTACTTTGCTGCTGTACAAGGTGAGGTCCTGGAGCAGGAGGTGGAGGAGGAGGAGGAGGAGCAGACGATGATGACGCCTGGTGATGAATACTGGGGTTCTGAGATGGCAAAAAATGCCCTGCAGTTACATGGTGTCCTGGCACCGTTTGCTGACCCGCAGTGCCAGGAAGTGCTTGATTTGGTCCAGATGAAAACACAGTCTGTTGGGGGATGCTGCCCTTCAGCTGACTGTAACTCTGAAAGTTTCCAGAGGGCTGCTGGTTTTGATAGTATGTAGAAGAAGGGGGTGGGGGAGGCGGGGGAGGCGGTGCACTGCTGCTCAGATTTTGTTGGTTAAACTGGCTGTAGGAAGCTGAAGATTGTCCTGAAGTTGTCTGAGTAAAGAGGGGTCCGCTAGCCGCCTGCTGATTACTAGGCTGAAGGGTCGGTGCTGCTGGATAGAAGTTTCGGTGTGTTTCCCTCTGGGGTGTTCCAACTTGAGGTGACTGTGGATGATGAGGTCTGTACGGAGATCCCAACTGCTGCGAGTGAGGCTTTGGCGACAGATAACCGTGCTGTACAGGCGCGTGAGGGGTGGAGGACTTGGGAGGATTTTCTACGTGAGGAGAAGGAGGGCAATGCAGCTTCAAAGGTGCAGAAGGCAACTTCTGTGAATGCGAAAGTTGCTCAGCAGAATTGCGCAGATGTGATTGAGATGGGTGATTTTTTGAAAGTGCTTGGACACTGTTTGTCAGCTGTTTTTGTTGCAGCTCAGATTTTGGGTGATTCGCACATTCGGACTCGGGTGCATTAGCTGCAGTTTCCCAGTGCGAATCTGGTTTTGTGGGTGTTTTCCCAAGCGACTGTGTTGAAACTACAGGACTTGGTGAAGAGGGCTAGAATGGAAAGAAAGTGAGTTAGTGCAAAACATTCAAAATATTCAACTACACGTGTGAGAACAAAAAGAACTTCTCAGAATACTGTTCTCTCCCCCTAATGGTGGAAAAAAAAAAAAAGTGTTGAGGCACAGGATATAAGAAAAACAGCAACACTATAAAACCTCAACTTATCAAGATGCTATTGTTAGCAAGTATTTATCAATCATTCTTCAAAGTCAAGGACTAGCAAGTGTATTTTGAAGTAGTAACAGAAATATGACCTATCAGGTCAAAGTAGAATCTGTTATTTGTTAAAGTTTTAGATGTCTGAGTCTGACAGAAATAATTCCAGACAAGCCTTTTTCAAGTGATTTAACATTTTAAAACTGGCCTAGTGGAAGCAAACAGACTAAACATTACAACCTGAATTACTTCATTCAATAATGCATAGGCAGCTACTCAACATCTTTCTCAACAGCAGTGCCAAACCCTGACAGGGCAAGAGCAAACTCCCGTTAAGGTGAGAAATACGTAAGTCACATCACTACTGTCAGCTCTGACTGCCCTTTCTTCAGCATTCACCCTGCACAACTGTGGTGATACAGAATCCACTGATACAATCTCTTCTGCATCTACAGAACGTAAGACCATAGACAAATAGGTATAGCCACTGAAAGAACAGAACATAAACCAACTTTTTAGCATGTATGGACCACCACAAATATTCTCACAAACGTTTACCTATGTTAAATTATGGCACAGAGATATGAACACGTATGTATGTAACTTAAGTAGTAAACATTAACATAAAAGATTAACATTTTTTTAAAAAGGTAAATCAGATGTATGTTCATATTCACATGCATGTTATACAACACACACGCAAACACATATGCACCTGCATACGTTACCTTGCTTGCTTTTGACGGACTCTTACAAGTCTTTTGTGAAGTATCTGGGGACGGACATTCAGAAGTAGGCTCTGGATTTTCAGGATCAGGTTCTATGGACATAAAGCAGAGATAAATATAAAAGTGGGAAAATCCAGTCTTTTGCTAAGATCACTAAGCACTTTGTATTTGACTTCAATAGCTCTTTTTAAGTTGTTGTAAGAGACTATTCAATATGTCAAGTGTCATACAAGGTCATCTGCTTACTGACCTTCCATAAATTCAGTGAAAGAAGGGACCTTAAGCTGCAACTGGGAAATGAGATTTGAATGAGATGAAGGTGGAGACTGAACATGAGACGGTGAGCATGGCCTACAGGGTGATTCTCCCCCTACAGATGAAGCAGACCCAAACACAATATTAGAATGATTACAGGCTACCACGGGGGAACTGGTCACATTTATCTACCTTCGACACAATAAATCAACTCACCACTGTCCTTGTCTTTCCTATGATCACTGAGAAGTAAAGCTCTCTGATAACTTCGTTCTCTCACTTGTTCCACAGAGGTTGATGCAGTCCTGGAAGAGAGAAGCACATTTGAAATTTAAGAGGATGTACTCCCACAGACCAAATTTAAGACAATGTATATGCAAATACTGGGTCAGAGAAAGTTTACAGCACTGACTGCACATAAGAGCCAAACAACTGGTTGTATGTAAGGAATGTTAAATATTTTGTATCTATTTTCTCCCACTTTAAATACACTGATTTTCTGCCCATTACAAGCGCTGACAATTCCTCTTAGTATGGAAACAACATCTATAGATCTGTGGTTGGATTTTTTTCTAGAGTTGAAATGTCAAAAACTACACTTCAAAAAATAAAGGCTGCAGGTACTGCTTCATATTCTCCACTTGCAGAAAACTGTCTTCTTCCAAAGCTGGAAATAGTTTTGGGTTTTTTTTTTAAATTTTTTAAAGAACTTGCTCTTTAGTAGTGGATCCATAATCATAAATACCGCACAACTGCAAATATATGTTTGAGCCTCTACATTTAACTTGCCAGACAGTGGGTCTGAAATGACAGTCACATCTTCTCTCTTATGATCAATTACATCTGACATCACAATCTGATCAAGAACAATGTAAGTGACAGCACTCTACAAAACGCAATTTTTCTTCCAGGCAAGAGCATACAGCATTACTCTACAAATACTGCTGTACTAAAGTAAATTTTGGTGCTTTCTGCAGGATTACTGCAAAAACTTACTAATAATTTTTTCCCTGTTTAGCCTGTTTTCCACATTCTTTGCTTACAATATAGTACACTAGTTTCTCCATAGTGAATCTGCAGTCACTTTTCTGTGAAACTTGGAAGACTGCACTTACATTCTCCCTTCAATTGGCTCTACAAAATCCTTCTGTTCTGGAATAGCTGGAGCATCTGAGCAGAACAATGTTCAACTCCTCAGCCCATGTTCATCCCCAACACTGTTAGGCCTTCACTACATAAAGAACATCTGCAGTGTTTATTTTGTGCTAGTAACATTCTGGAGACAGCATCACCACAGTTGACCATCTCCCTTAAGGCTACCAAAAATGCAGTGAAAAATGTTCTGCAATGTTTATACAGACTGAAGTCATTCTATCTCATCTCCCTTCACACTCTATCCCCAGGATTTTTGGTTGTTGAAGTATCTGGCATGGCATCCGACAGAGCATATGGTCTGCACACAGGGGAACCGTTTAATCATCATAAACAAGGATGCAAGTATCACCACACGCTCTCTACCTGAGCAGAAGGAACTGTTAGGCAGACTGCATGCAGCCCTACACATTGCACTTAAACAGCAAACACCACAAACATACTCCACCCCAATCACTGAAAGAGAGACTTCCTACAGTCTGCTGGAAGCTTTTGCTAATCAATACAGATTATTCTCCTGTTCCACCCTTCTTCCTTCCAGTACTTTTGCAAAGGTTTTGAGATGTAAGATAAAAAATACTCTCTCACCCCACAGATGAAGCAGTGGAGATACAAGGACATGAGTGCAGAGCCAAGGCCATGTAATCTGACTCAAATCTCTCACAGCCATGACAGCACCCTCTCCTTCCTACTGCTGCTCCCTCCTCCACGCACCTTAGCAAGGACGCACCACCCAACAGTGGAGGGAGCACCCCTACTCACCGATGTAATTTTCTATAGATTTACCACTGTACTTTACCTATACAATTTTATAATTTACAGAAATAGGCAACTTGTCGTGCTCAAACCAATACCTATTTTACTCTTAGAAAATAAAAAAGCAAAGCAGAGTAAATTAACCAGTATCTTGTGGGCAATTTTTCATATATTCTAATGTTTATGAGGTTATATGACTATAATATCTACTATATTTCTGAGGGAAGAGGTAAGACAACTCTTTACTAATCTGAAAGAATTATCCGCAACTGTAGTAGTAAGTATAATAGTAAGTATATATATAATATATAGAATAATATGTATATATACATATATAATATATATGTGTAATAATAAAACAATATAAGTAATCTGCAACTGCACCCTTATCAATGAAAACTAGATTTAAAAAGAAAAGACTTAGAATTAACTAAATAATTCTTTAGCACTTTAGTTCTATAGTTTTGTGGCTTACCACTGAACCTCTGGTTCATTCTTCTCACTGGAAGACTCCTTAATTGCACAGTTATTGCCTACGTCTTCTGGAGCTGCATTATAAACAGTAGTTGGCAGTGGTAAAGGTAGGCTTGCAGTGTTATCAGTTTGCTCCCCATTTTCACCACTGTTGTTATACCCATCATTAGCACCATTGTTACTACTTATATTTCCTCCACCAGCAGCATGAGGAGATACAGTAACCAGGGGGAAGTTTTCTGTCTTTGAGCCACTTTTTCTAGCTTCTCGTTGTCTCTTACGGTATTCTAATAAGGATACCTAGGGAGAAAACAACAAAAAAACCAACAAAAAACAAGCATTAGAAGATAAGTTTACTTGTTGGCTTTCTAACATTTTTGATTAAATGTATTCTTTCAGTAAGACATAGCATTTACTTGGTTCTAAAAGAAAATGGGGATAGATTAATTGAAGATATTTCACCACATTTGCAGGGAATTTACAGAGTACTGAGCAACTAATGACTGTAAGGATGAGGTAAAGAAAAGCTTCTGCCAAGAAAAGTATGCATTTTGCCTCAGGGAAGAAGCAGATGATGATGCAGGTCAGCAAATATTTGCTGATGAAGTCACACTGTTGACTGAAGCTACAAGGGACTTTACAGGCTTTCCTGGAACTGCAGCATTAGTAAGAGTATACTGATACAGTAAAGCTAATTTTGAGAGATGTCACATCCTGCTCTGACTGCCTCATAAGGAAAACCCACCATGCTTCTGCTTCACTCTACTGCATAAATTTAAGGATTCTTTAAGCTCTTCATACATTTTTCTTAATGTATAGGATTCACAACTTTAACTTTCATTCTTTTCCCAGTTTATTTTGAATATGTATCTTTACTGCACTCTAAAAGAGAGTGATTAAGAACATGTTTTAATGCTAAATTCCAAGTAAAATGTATTCCCAAAAACAATGACACATGAAGGTAAAATTGTTTTCTACTTTATATATACGTATATAAAAATCACTACACAGAAGCTTTCTTAGAATAGAAAACAGTTTAAATGTAAGTTACCTTCAGTGAGAAAAATAAATTTACAAATGTTTTCACTATGTATCTTCAGGATTTGAAGCAGAAAACTGAAATACTGACCCCTTCAGACCTACTTTATTCAGTAAGGAAAGTAGTTTGGGGAAAATGATATTTAATGTCACTACATCTTTTCTTTTAGTTAGCAACCTACTCTGAACCACATAGCATCCAAAACAAGAAACAAGTGCAATAATGAAAAAAATCACATTTAACTGGCTTAGTCCTCAATAAAAGCAGACATCCATTTCTACACAGAGAGAAAAACCAAGACAGCCGGCTTTGTTTGCAGTTCTAGGTTGGTTGGTTTGTTTTTAAACAGTTCTATCCATTAAAGGCTCATCTATGTGTCAGCGTAAGAAAAATTAAAAATATTTTTCATAAAATAAAATTTAGGTTAAGGGCTGATCTTGCTTTGAAACAATTTATTTCTATATCACATGACTGGGATCCCCATGACTGGGATCCCTTGAAGAGTATTGCTTTAAAGAAAGCTTAAATGGTAAGAATGGCTGAAATCTATGCAGTGTGGCCACCACATACAGGACCGTATTGAAATGGTAAGAACCTGTATAATGGTGAGAGAAAACAGAGGAGCAAATGCCCATCGAAATGCTGAAATATGGAAAAAACTCCTTTAGCAACTACAAAAGGACATTCATGCCTTATGTGATACTAGGAAAAGGGTTTTATTGCTCTCCTACAAAATTCCTGAATTCTCACCTTCTTCAGTGAGATTCTTCCTCCCACAACCCCCCTCCTTTTTTACACTGGAAAAGGTTGCCTTTTCTGCATGTCCTGGAAAAGCCTAAACCCTGTTCATTGTAGCTGTACCCCTGAATTTTCTCTGGTTGTTTCTTCAAATAGAGACTTTTAGACAGGAATGTGTGTGTCGGGGGAAGCCACACCTTTTTCATTTAGCGATTAGTGTAGCATAAACCCTCAGCAGTAACAACCTGGAAGAATCCTTGTCAGCAAAAGAAAGGGAGGAGGGTTACTGAAGCACTAAGTGTTGCTGGGATTTAAAAATGAATTAATTTAACCTTCAGACAAAAAAGAATGTGAAGCTACAGAAATTTTGCTTTTTTTTTTTTTTT
>VXBL01002966.1:575756-893876 GCA_013400195.1 Aramus guarauna
TTTTTTTTTTTAAGGTGTGGGCAGATGCAGACAGTTTTGGTGTCACCTTGAACTCCACTTATCAGAAGTTCTGTGAGCACAAACAATAAAATACAAGTTCCAAATATTAGTATTTCACTATGCAACTTGGCCAAGATTTTGATTTAACTAGTAATTTCAAATATCTTGCATTTTGAATGCCCAGGAAAAAAAAAAAGCACATTTTAAAATGCCAGTTTTCATAACACTGTTCTACCAACTTTTATAATTTGGGAACTCAAATAATTAGGCAAAAATCCTGACTCCCAATACTATCTATAAAATGGCCATTACATATAACATGCAATAATAAAGAGCGAAGAAAATAAAATCTACATGATTTCTACAATGTCTTTTTTTAAGGCAATAGAAAATTATATACATCTGAAGATAAAAGCAGTTTTTTGTCAACACAATGATCAAGTCAGATGAAATGCTCTCAAATAGCAAGCCTTGCATTTTAAGTTGAAGTTCACGTAAGGATCTGTTTTCACATATACCCAGATTCTACAAGCCTACAAAAAGGCAGCAATTAGCATGGGAAGAGCAGGTGTCACTAAGCCTTAGTGACAACTTTAAGCAGCTACTTGCTTCCCAACTTACCATCTTCCTTTTCCTTTCTGCAATCTGCTCCTCTGATTCCATTTCTACTTCATTGCTAATAGGAGTTTTTTCTTCTATATCATCAATTAAATCTGGCTCCTGAAAGATGGAAATGACTGCTTTACAGAAGCTCCTACTACTCTTGCAAACTAGGGAAAACTAAAAGCTACACAGAACTAAGAATCCTCAGATCACTTACAACAAAAGTAACCAAGCCAATAAATCAAGACAAAAATGTAAAAAAACCCCCTAATATACACTTGTACAAACCCATAAATATAATCATCTGACTAGATCTTTTCCATTCTGTGCTTAGACACATCTGCATCTTTTTTCTTTAGCACAATGATCTCACTGAAATTTTGGGGTTCCATGCCCACTCCCCCACCCCACCAACCAAAAAAAGTATACAATAATCATCAGAATTAAACCTCCAACCCAACAGACTCTTTGGGGCACTAACACTGGCCACTGATCTAGCCACTTTATAATCAGTTAAAGAATTAGGAGGTTTAACATTACATGCCCATTAAAAAAAAAGGGGGGCATTAGTTTTAGTGAAACAGAATGAATGTCAAAGGAGATGTTAACAGACAATTACATGGAAGTTCTCAGTTCAAAAGTGTATTCTGAAGTCACATTTTCCATTTAAGCTCTCACTATAGAATCTAATGATGTACCGTAAGGAAACACAGAGGTTAGCTAACGAATAATGGTTTTCTGATTTGAAAAGAAAAAACCATAAAAAAGTTACTTTCAAGAGAGTTAAGTGTTCACTAGTCCTATACACAATTTCACTTTTACATAAAGGACTAGACAAAGTTTTTTTAACACTTGTCTTAAAGTACATTTACATTTTCCCATATACCTTCTCTACCTAAGTATTATGTATTTCACCCCAGGAAAAAAGCTATAATTGACTGGCTTCTATGTTTAGATATGCAATTTGACAGCTTTATTCTTCTTACAGTTACTACTGTTTTAAGTTCAGTTTTGAAAAATACTAGTTCTCCTGTGACTGTTCTATGTAAGAACTATATATTACTTTAAAAGCTTGAGATGGTTCCAAATACCAGTTATCACTTGTTTAAAAAACAAAAAAAACCAGACAACCCAACCCAAAACAAAAATCACTTAAGATGAGAAAGTTTAAATGTTGCCTCTGGAGATAAGTCACATGCCATGCCTTCTGGACTCCCAAGCATTTTTAAGCTATTTAGCTACTAAAACCCAGAACAATTTGATCATCTTATGAAAACTGAGGGTCAATATGCTCATTTTCACCTTATTTCCTTCATTCCTAAGTGATGTTAAAAGATTAAGAACTTGGAAATGACGCCCTCCCAGAATAACGCCTTCCTCTCTGCTCCTAAATTATCATCAGAAACTGTAATAGAGAGAGGAAAAAAAAAAAAAAATCACCACCATCACCACCCCCACTCCCCAAAAGATAGTTACTAAGGTAATCATCTTCTCATGTCAAATATTTACCTTTAATAGCTGCTCTGCAAAATTAAGTCAATAATTAATCCATGGGATCAATATCCATGGTATATTACCAAGTAGCTTTACTATACTATCCACTTATTATCCAGTATTTAGCTTCAAAACACACCTTCCTCGTCTCGACCCCCCAAACTCTTAATTTTCCACACAGAGCTGCAGCCAACAGTATTCTGGGTCAAAGTTTTATTTGTTATAGGAGCAGGGCTACTTATTGTTATGTTTATAATACTACACTCTTGAGTAACACATGCAACTAACCAAAAGACACTTCAGAATGGACTGGGAGCTCCTGAAAGCATGGACATGAGGTTTTCACATTAGAGATCCACAAAGAAATTCAGAGAAAGAAAGAAAATTCTATCATTGAAACTGGTATGGGAACCAACGTATCTTTAAATACAATCAAATATTAAGGAAAACTAAGAGTAGTATAAAAATCCTGAACAGCTTATCCATCATTACCCCTTTTCAATGACTTGCTAAAATTCCTTTAGTAGCTACAAGAGGAGAGTATTTGTGTTTAAAAGCTTTTCTTTCTATTATCTTTGAGTCAATACCTGATTATTAGAAATGGACAGCCTGAGGGGAGAGAGCTTCCTCTGTTTATCTGCAATTTTTATTTTGGTGGCTGCTCCTTCACAGTCCAATGTGATGTTCTGATTTTGAGTCTCCTTTTCTCTTGAAACATCTTTCTCTTTCTTTCCCTTTTTCCTTCTGGTTTCGTATCCAGTATTGATGTTTTCTGTAGGTTCAGAACGTCTGAGAACTGGACATTCAGGATTTTCTTTGAGGCAAGCACAATCCACTTTGTATTTACTAAAAGTAAAAAAATGCAAGAAGGCATTACTTTGATTAGGCTGTACAGCAATGCAACTTTTCAACACAATCACACAAGCTAATACATTTCACATTAAACATCTGCTATGATGCAAACCAACCATAATAAAAGCAGTTGATTCAAGTTTTGACCAAGATATAGAATATTGCTAAAATTCAAAAATTTCATCTACTGGTTAATAGAATTTGTGGTTGTTTGCCACATGGAATTCTTTTAAATTCAAGGTTAGTATTTGCCTAAAAGATAGAAAACATCTAAAATCTGCATACATCCTGGGTTGAAATATAACCACCACACTAAAGAAATTAACAGACTCGTGGAGAGTTTTTGCTTTACGCAAGACAGTAGACAGTTTACAGAATGAGCACACTGGAAAGAACTTACAAGAAACTTTGTACAATTTTAAGTTCCACTTGGATACGTAGGAACTGTTATTCAAACACATTCAACTTAGGCTGTTAGCTGCAGGTACTAAACACATGCTTTTAACAGGATAAATAACAAAACTCCTGAAAACTACCAACCAGGTAATTTCTCAGGTTGTCTTCATGTGAGGGATGCAGGAGTCTGTCTACAACACTTAACAGTGCAAGGTTTCAATCCAAGTTGATTAATACAGGTAGCACTCTATGGACATAACTAGTTCAGGTCCAGAAGTAGGAAAGGCATGTCTGCACCTAAGCTGACTTATGAGCACACCACAGGAAAGTGTATTATCTTGGTGCAGCAAAACATGCAACAGTTGAGGACTGCTTCTGGACCAGACCAAGTACACATACAGAAACAGGCTCTTCAATGCTTCAGTTTTCAAGGTTAATATTAGCCTAGGTGTTCCTGCACAGTGTACCTGAACATCTCCTACTAAGCCAAGAGAAATCATTACTAGATTGTATCACTCAAAGGTCTTCTTTTGCCATCAGATTTCAAAGAGGTATTTGAATAATATAGTTCCTACATATGTGAGTGGAACTTAATTGATTATTTTCTTTACCATTTCAAAACTATGCTTACAAATAATGGCAACAGTTTATTATTGCTTTCCCCAATTCATCAAATGAGCAGCAGTTACAGCCAGGAATGTGTAATAGGTTATAGAATCTAAGCCACTAAGCATTCCATGTATCTGAACATTCTTAATCATGTGTCAACCAAACATGATTTGTAACTAAATTCCACAGACACCGTCTTCCTGAAGTTATACTACAGAGGCACTCTGATACAAATAGGGCATTACCGAATACTTTTAGATCTTCCCTCTACTCCCCCCTACACTATGGAACGGCTATATATAATAAATTTTCATAGTACGTCCTTATTCGTATTAATCTAAGTTTGTATCTTTTCCACATTATGTAAAAGTAACTGCAACATAGCTGAAATTAGCAACAGATATGCAGTAATAAAAATATAGAGACACTAGTCATTATGAATACAGTGCTTAACGAGGCCTGTTATTAAAGTATGCAGGAAAGTAAGCAATATAAAAGCAAAGGCACTCTGAATCACAATAACAACTAAAATAATAATGAATAATAATCTAATAATAATAATCGCAATAGCTTAACAAGTATTAGATGCATTTTAGAACAGCATGCTCAAATACTTACCAATTTCCATAATCGAAATCAAATGCTATAGTAATCTCTGCTCCCTTTGGAATGTTATGGATGGAGTAAATATAAAGATGAATTGTTCCATCTTCAATTACATGCCTTACCTATATTCAAAAGAGCATTATTATATTATCATTAACTATGTTCCTCCTCCCTCCCCAAAAAGCACCTGTATAGAAATTGAAGGGATTGCTTAAATAACCAGTTGGGAAACTCAAGGAGAAGGAGACTTCTAAGTAAATAAAACTTATGTATAAGCTCACCTCTGCATTTGGGGTACATGAACGCCTGATGAAACGAGCTTCATTTCCAAAAGTCCTTGCATCAACACACATTTCTAGCCCATGGAATTTGGAATAAAACAAAACAAATGGGTATGGCCTGAAAAAGATACAAGAAAAACAATAGGTTTTTCATTGTTAAAGATGCTAAATATCACTTATTTTTCACATTAGTTAGCTTTGTAACATGATGTTTTGCACGCTACACCACATTTGTGGGTTAATCTGAGAATGACACATTTGTATTTAAGCTTCATGATTGAAGCTAACTGGTACATTCTCCAAATGTATTCTGAGAATACCAGAAGTTTGAATTACAGCCCTGAATGTAATTCTGCTGCACAGGATCTAAAGCGAGGAGCATTAACAGGGCAAGCACTAGACACGGAAGACACAAGGTTAAGATTCTTCATCTTTCTTAAACTTTTTGTATGGTGGGTCCTAAAATGAAACTCTGGTATAAATTTAGGTGCCTCAGAGAATCATCTAAAAAACAGAATAAACACCTCCACATCCCTGCCTAACACCTGCAGTATCACTAGCACCCAACCCTCCTGAAGAAAGGGAGCATCTAAATACTTTGCCAAAGCATGCTTTAAGTTCTGCTGTTACGAGTGCCAGGGAACTCTCCCATCTTTACTGAGCAAAAGCTCTGTGTTCTCTCCCTCCTCCAACAGGCCACCTGCAATTTCCCAAGCACGGAAAACTAATGGCAGCACTGAAAGTGATCCACAGGAAAAAGGAAGCAGTCATACATTGCTCAGTAACTTGAACTAGAGAACTCTGGCAGTAAAATGGCCCCAAGTTGACCTGTGTCCAATTACAAAAGAGAATGTCTTTGCCGTTACCTTCTGAATTATTTTAGGATGGTAGAACCTGCCAATCTCTGGTTTAAGGTGCACAAACTACCCAACTGAGAATGCGGAATCCTGTAACCAGGGAAGAACAAAGAAAGAGGAAACTAACTCCTGAACAGATCTGTAAGGACATCCAGAAGAGAAGGGGGAGACCAGATTCCAGCTACAATTATTTTTACTCAGACAACAGTAAAACGCAAGACGCTGCTGGTAACTGCAACCCACTTGTACTTGACGCAAGAGTTTGGCAAAACAGCATTTTAAAGTCACCTTATTAAAATATTTGGAATAAACAAACCTTTTAAAGAAATATCCATTAGCTTCAAATTGTTCTCTCAGCATGAACTTTCCTCTGTATTCAATAATAAGCGCATCAGGAGGCAAGTCTTTGGCAGCTTTTAAAATTTTCTTGTTTTTTTGCACAGAACTCTATAAAGACATAAGTTAATTTATGAAGTATCATCTCCTACTATTTTTCTATCATTATAAACAGCAGATTATACTTTCACAACTATTAAACAATTCTATATGGACTAAAACCCCCTCCTTTTTGTAATTAAACTTCCAGACTGATTTGATCAAACTGTCCTGTTCGCCCTCCAATGCAACTAGTTATTCATTTGGATTCAAGAAATGCTTTAGCCCTGGTTGTCCAGTACATGGCTGAAACCCAACATAGTCATGTTCTCACAATTCAAGTACTATATCCCTTAGTGCACTTGACTTTCACCACTAGTAGGATGAATTGCTGCATTGTTTTGCATAACACTTTCAAAAGGCTCCAATTCCTTCAAACAGAAGAAAATATGCAAACTTAAAAGGATGTTCATGATCCATTAAAGGAAACAGAACAGGAAAATAATAGTAAGAATAATAATCCTAAGAGAACTTCCAAATTTCTTATTTAGATGGGAGGATGGCTTTTAATTAAAAATCAATACACACCCTGACAATTAGTGAACTCACACCTCTCATAACTGTCATCGCCAATCAAAAAGGAAGTAGCCTCTATGTAGGCAAAAGGCTCTGTAAGCAGGGATATTCCTCTAAGGAGAGTGTCCCATATGCCATGACAGTCTTTGAGGAAACCAAGCAAAAATGCTTCCATTAATCTGCTACAGTACCTACTCCTCAAGATTGCCGCTACAAAATGCTGAAGTCTGTTATATGGCTCTGATCTTAAAGCTGATACGTAAGTGATGTTAAGGATGGGGAAAAAAAAACCCAAAAAACATTGCACAATTTCTTCATAAAGTAGAAGTTACACGATCACAAGAATAGAAAAAATATTAGAAAAAAAAAAAATCAGTATCAGAACATCCTTCATTAACTGGAAATAAAATTATATTCTGTCTGAATACCTAAATATCCAGAACAGACTTACCACATCTTAAGAAAAGTGGGGACAATTAACATGTTCATGTGCATAGCAGAAAAAAGATTCCAACTTTAGTGCTTATGGTCGGACTCGATAATCTCTAAGGTCTTTTCCAACCTAAATGATTCTATGATCTAATCTAACCACTCCTCATATTCCTCACAGAGCAGAGAAACAGCATCAGCAAAGCTTAATGCTTTATGCCCACCACAAAAGACAGTCTAAAGACAATCCAATGTTCAGGCTCAGACTAGCACCTTAGTTATTTTTATGAGAACTGATATGCAAGTGTAAACATGATCTGGGGTGATACGGGACGGATGAAAAATCAATTACAAATTCTGAAAAAGCTGTTAAAACTCTGATGCTTAGATCTGGTGAGACAACATATAGAAAATAATGTGAAGTTGTAGTCACATTTCCCTCTCCCCATTTTTTTTTTTTTTAAAGGCATCTAAAATGGGTATCGTCATGGCGCAAAACCAGCATACAGTAATACAACATGACAGAGCTCGTTACCTCTACTGGAGGTTTGAAAATCAGATTGCTGGTGCTGACTTCTTTTTTGTCGTTTCCATTGCCTAATCTCAGAGCTATTTTTTGTGCCTCCCTCTGGACACCCTCACTGTACTGGTTATTATTTGCTTCTTCATAACGATCCATCCATGCCTTGATTTTAGTTTCCCATCCAAAGTTCGAACTGTCAGTAGGATCAATCTCTGGAGCCGAGCCCTAAAAATTAAAGGAAGTGACCAGATATTACAAGGTAAGAAAAAGATACTGCAATAAAAAGTAAGTCAACAATAAGACACAAAATGAAGGGCAAAGGTATGCCATTGATTTAAGGGGCTTAATTTTTTTTTCTTTAAGGAAGTCCAGTATAAAAGTCTGCATTACTTAAAAGCATGTTGAATTCAGTAGCATTACATTTGTCCTTTTATGAATTTTGTAATTTCATAAATATCACCCAAGTTCAGGAATACATTCCCCCTTCAAGAGGGTTTCTAGCTTTTAGTGGTATGAGAATGGAGACTGACCTTGTTTCCTCCCACAAATGCACTGTATCATGAATCTATGAGTGCAGGAGTTGGGGTCAGATCTCCCTTCCTACTCTATTTTTCTTAACATATACAAATATAAAGAAATCCAGCTTCCATCCTATAATACAAATTTGATTTTCTCCTTTCAACTTCAAGGGTCATGCTGTTATCTTTTTCTACTTCATAACTTACTAAACTTGCCTAATCCTACACCTACTATTTTAAGGTTGTGACTCTAAAGTTACAGACTTTGCACAGATCATTTCTCTCCCCTTATCTGATCCTCACTAAACAATTTTCTTCTGCAGTGCTTCAGATCCTTTCACTTTTAAAGAAAGTGCCATTGTACCTCCGGACCTCATAAGCAGCGGCCAGGCTGCAGCCAACCAATGCTCCTTACGGACAGCAGCAGCCAACCAACGCTCCCTTTTCTATCCACCTGAGCAGAGACACTATTAAACATTAATAAAACAGCAAGTAGTTCAGCAATTCAATTTACCTGTTACTGATTACATTTCTTTTGTCCCTCAAGAGAACCATACACACAAACAGCATTAAAAAAAAAAAAGTGTGATGCTAAGAAAACCGTGACAAAACATAATGGAACCTTACAAACACCGTATTCAAAAAGCACAAAATAGGTATTTTCTTCCCCAATTCTGTCTTTACAATTGGCAAGTCACATATTATACATTTGAAGTGTAAATTGTGTCCCACTTTTTTTTAATATATATTCCAAGGATGAGCAATCTATAGGAAATACCTAGTTTTCACACCATGCATATTTTTATCTCACAGAAAACTTAAAGACTGCTATAACACTTGAATCTCACAAAACAGACATCCCAACACGATTCCCTAAACTGTGCCAGCACTAGTGAGTAGAGAGAGTCCCACCAGATGAATACATGGAGGTATGACAGAGCAGAATCACTAGTTTAGCTTTCAAATGCAATATAACAACTTCATTCTTTAGCTGCTTAGAGCTATGAAATGCTGGAGCTACTAAGTTCAAATGAGGTGTGCACTCAACTTCACTCCCTTGCATAGCACAAACAAGTCCTAATTCCTCCACCAGCTCTTGAAAAAGAAGTACTCTCAGAATAAAAATTTACACTATACTATTGCAGTTAACTTTGCAGGACATAAAGATGTAGTGCTTATGCCTTCATTTAAAACTACTATGATGCGTATGTAATACATTAGTTATCAAAGAGTATTTTAGTGCTTAATGTATAGCCCAACTGCACTTGTGCTCTTCGTGCTTCATATTATTTCAGTAATGTACGATTAAGGTTTAAAACAAAAGGCAAACAAAATCACATTACCTTTACTCGTGAAGATTTCCTGGATCCTTCTCGAAATGCCTGAAACAAAATTAGGTATTTATATTCTCTAGAGGAAGTACAACAATCTCATAAGGAATTTAAACTTTAACCTGGACCATTCTCAATAAAACACGCAAGACAATGACAAGAGAACAAACTACACTGTAATCTCAAGGCGGCAACATCTCAGAAAATATATTTTAAAAACTAGTTCAGCATTCCAAGTTAAGTGCATACTGGATGTCAGAGCTAGTAGTCCAGGTACCCTTACCTTTTTCCCATATTACAACACGAGACTCTGGAATTCAAGGCAAAGGAACTGAAAGTTTACTTACAGGGCACCCCGCACTTACCAGGTAAATCTGTAAATTGCCCATTCCCATCCTTCACTACACTATTTGTGGAAAGCAGGGAGGGGGAAGGACATGTCACAGATGTCCTATAACGTTAACTTTTGAAAGAAGTTTCTCATGCCACAAAAAAAAAATTCCTCATTCTTTAAATCATCTCATACAATGTTGGGAGATAACAGAAGAATGGTAGTAAATTTACAGTCAGAACCATTCATTCAAAAGGAAACATTTTACTCAAGATTTCCAAAAAGGTATCAGTAACCAATTCTGACTTCTGGTTTTAAAGGATAAAATTCTCATCCAAGTCAGTGAAACTGAATTGCAGAAACAAACTCATTAGTTTCGGAAATCCTATGTACTTTACTTCTTCACATATGTTATTGTTTACACCTGTAGCTAAACAGTATAAAGTCAGTATCATGTTTACCAAAGCGGTTCAGTAGCTAACTTTCTGACAGCACACTTCCACACAATTTCAACTCTAATAAATGGACGTGAAGTCACATCAGGACAACTGACAGCAAACATTTCTGAACTTAAAGCAACCACAAATGAAGACTTTCAGACACAGAATTCTTCTCTGGGTATCCAAAGCCTGTTCTGCCTCACCTCTAACTATATCAAGTGGTCCAACAAATGCAATTCCTCCCTACAAATTCTACCTCAATTATAAAACTGAACTTTTGTGGCTAATACATATTAACCTGAATTAAGGGCTGGGAAAGAGGCAGGGAAACTGTATCATTTACTGCAGAGTATTACATTTCAGTGTAAACCCAAGTAGTAAAATATTATTAGTAAGAATACCCTGATTTCTAAAACCAGTGTCTCTTGGTAAGAGATGTCACATAGCTATAATTTATAACACAGTTATAACAGAAATTACATTAACTTACTTTTTTACATTTTGCTATGTTCTGTTCCTTCTCTCCACTTTTTTTCCTTTTCTTATCATTGACTTTTGTAACTCTTGTAGGAGCCACAGGAATTGTAGTTGTATAAGTAGTATACAGTTCCACAGGAACCTCATCACCACTCTCTGTTGCACTGGTATCCCCATCTGTAAAACAAAGAACATTCTTTAAACAATCAAATACTGTAGAAAGAACATTCACTAGTTACATCTGCTTTTAAAAAACAAAGATGTGTACTGACAAATGCTTCAAGCACTCACATGCAAAATTCACCAACAGCTGCAACAATATGAAAATGAATGACCAATGAGAAGCTGGTAATTAACAGGTGTTTGTAATGCCAGGTAAGAAAAAGATACCAGATTAATGCCATTCTGTGAATGGAATTATATGGTCATCTTCCATTATAAGCAAAGTTAGAACTACAACAAGAAATGGTAAAAAAAAAAAATTGTTAACTCCTTCACTTATATATAGCTTTTACTTGTAATATGGCTTCAAGGTTCTCTCAGATGATTCTGTTCTAGAGAGGATTAAAATTAATGACTGCCTAGCATTTCTTGTGAAGCCCTATTAAGCAGTCATGTGTAAGTCATAATCAACTATTACAGCTGCAATCTGCAGTGTCAAGTGCCTTTTTCAGGGTAAATATGTCAATTTAGCCAAAAGCCTTCTCTCCTCAAAATTCCTTAACAATAACATTCTGCTACTCAGGGAAGAGAAAAGGGAAGTCTATTTTACTCATTAAAACAAGATCACACACACAAACTGACAGATATATTTTTCTTTGTGCTGTGCACCCGCAGACCCAAAAGCCAAAGCCTGAAATTTAGCATACATCAGCATTTATGTCAGATAAATACATTTCCTGACCTAAAACAGGATTACCCTAGTTCTGTCAAGATCAAAGGCTGTGAAGTATGGGGAGGATTGGAAGAGAGATGGTGCACTTAGATAGGAAGGACAGTACTGTTCCCATGTGCTCAGTACAGACTTCTCAGGTTTTAGCAGCTTTTCCAAATATTCTGCCTTCAGTGAAAATACTTCTATACTTCACACTAAGCAAGACTTTTTCTGAAACTGCATAGAAGCAGGTTTTACAAATACTTAATGAGAGCAAAGAAAACATTCCTTCTGAGCTCAGAAGGATGTTGCCTTAATTGGTGCTCTCAACAGTCCTAATTCTCAAAACCTTCTTTACTAAATAAAGAACTCCAGCTACTGGTTACTCTGGATTTTTCTTGCTCACAACATTCCCTAACAGGATTCTTCTGTGTTTAGTAAGCTATCAAATTTTACCATCTTGGTTGTTCTTTTGAACAATTTATTAGGCACATAATTATACTTTACATATTAGGAGCTGAGGATGTTTTCTGAATTTGTTTACAACTCTGCTGGGACTATTTTCTGAACTAAAAAAAAAAAACCCCAACCACATAAAAAGAAGAAACATCTAATCAAAGAAAAATGAATAGCAGAATAGCCAATGATTGAGAAATGAAAACTCAATGCTCTCTTGAAATTTACAATGTTTGTAGTCCATACTTAGTGCCTGCAGAATCATTATGTCACAAATACCTTCCCACAACCCCCTCAAAAACCCCATAAAACACTGTCTTCCTTAGGGAAGCAACATTTCAATATTGTTGTCTACACTGTGTATTAACTTACTGTAAAGAATAATTACCTCAACTGAACATATAATTACAGAGAGTTGTTTTGAGACACTCCTTCCTAACCTACATAACCTGCTTTCACTTTGCAGAGCCTTAGTAAAGCATTCTAAGGGAAGATTTTGCATCTCGGAAGGCAAGACACAAACTCTCCAAATTCACAAGAAGTTATGAGCCCAGATTCATTTCCCCATAAGCAGCAAGTGACTTCATCAGCATCAGTTTCAAGACGAGACAGCCTGAAGCAACATTCTTGAACAAGTTACAAATCTAGATACTATATCTTAAAAAAAGCAACCAAACAAACCAAAACCCACCACACCAAAAAACCCAAAAATCAATGCCCGACCACTCCCCATCCCCTCAACAACCAAAAAAATATAACAAAACCCGAAATCCAAAGTGTGAAGGATACAATTGATTAGGGGCTTAACAAAGGTACTCATTCCACTGAACCACAGTGCACAGTAAGTCACATCGGAATTACGCTTTTATACCCGAACAACAAAACCAACACCACCACATACAACCACAGACCCCAGAACAATGAGCTATAAATGTTGCCAAGAAAAAAGGTGATGTGGTTACGTGTTTAAGACTCTCACCAAATTTTGTATCATGTGAAATGATTGCTTTAAAGCTCTTTTCTTAAGGCAAACCAACTGATCTATTACTTGCTGCCCAATGTTTAGCAACAAGTCTAAAGCAGCAACTCTTTAGAAATCTTTACAATAAAAAACATTATACTGTATTCTCATATCTAAATGAAAAATTCTATTATACATAAAACAACAAAAAAGAAGCCTTAAATTCATACTTACTCAACATCCAATTAATGCAATCTTAACTTTAATCAGATACCTGTAACTTACTAATAATTTACAAGTAACATTCTGCTGCTGTTGAATACTTAAAACATTTAATAGATACATTCAAATTGATGCCACTTTTGTTTTTCCTACTTGGAATCATCTATGAAAACTGGCCATTTTTACTAATGTCTCATGGTAGACAGTTCATACCCAGAATTACTTTTAGTTCGACTGAACTACATAATATCAGTCAACACACAAAAAGTGGGTTTAGCCAAGCAAATGTATTGGCTAAATGAAAATTAACTAGAGAGAAAAGCATACATTCAAGTTATGCATTACAAATCATAGTAAGTAATACTGCACTTCAACTAGGTCTTAAACTAAAAAGGATCAGAATTTATCCAGTCTGATACTTAAGATTTACCATTTAGTATTTCTTTTCCTATTGAATGCATGGAACAGATTGAAAAGACTGATCATTAGGATTGAGGAGGGCCAAACACTAACTTCAAAGGTAAAATCTCTTCAGCTCCTGCTAAGATTTTGACTCTCTCAAGTTTATAGTAAATGATCAGATAGTGTGGCTACAAATGTCAGAGATGACTGAAATAGCTCAGACCATCAACTTCCCCTATCCTGTATGTACATTCAAGTTCATTCCCACAATATCATACCACTTAGTGAACTCATTAACTCCAAATAAATTACAAATATGCTTATTATTTTAATAGAATCAGCAAAAATTAATTTTAAATTCTAAAAAAAACCCCACTAACTGAAGAGATTGTATTATCTAGCAGGTCAACCAAAACTTTACAAATTAAGTTTGGTTTTGTTAAAATGAAAACAGACAAAAAAAAAAAAAAAAAAGATTGTGGTGTTCTAAATAAGTCATTAATGCTTTTAAGGGACTTAAGGTAGCTTAGCACTGGACAGCAGGAAGTGTCAACTGCACCAAGAAGCACTATTAAGCCACACACATTTCCAGGCCACATCACATACTTCAGAATTTTCTGACGGCACATGAAGTAGGCATGGTACTACATGGTATTTTTCAGAGAAATCCTAACACACGCTCTTGCACCTGCCCCAGTACTTCATGTTAAGTTTAGGAGGATGACTTCCTCTCAAATTATGACTTTTGTAACAGACCTTGAAAGTATCACCTGTCAATCAAGAAACCCACGACATTTTGGTAATGGCTGGACAGAACTCCTGACAAGTTAGGCTGGCTGAGTTTTGAAATTCTATGAACAGTAGGAGAGCTAATTTCATAAACTATAGAGACTGAAATAGGTACTTGCACTACAAGCCTCATCTAGTTATCAAAGGCAAAAAAACCCACATCATCATATAATTGTATTACTTAAGTTTAGCAATTTTTTCTTATTGTCAAAAACATACCAATATACATGCCCAAATCTACTCTCAAAACTACGTTAGATTACTTTAAATCTCAATTATGTAAATCTTAGAGACAGGAATATCGCCTGCAATGGAACAGTTTTAAGAGATTAGTATGAGGACATGAGTAGTTTACACTATGAAGGAAAAAAATGACAGAGCTGTGAATTACCACCCCCCCCCCAAAAAAAAAAAAAGTAGACTTAGCAACCCTCTCTTATTGCAGAAGAATCCTGAACCTCCTTCATCTTATCCTCAGTAGCTTACTCAAAGTAGTCATTATAAAAGCTACATTCATTATTATAAAACCTTAACAATGTTCAGACTGAATTATTCCGCAACGATAAGAAAAAAGGCACTGGTGACAACCTTTAACAAAACACATGGAACTGGAACTACTCTGATATAATGTTATCTTAGTAATGATAAAGTCAAATAAAAGGTATTGATTTACCAAACCTTATGTGCTGAAGGCTATCGAAATTGCAGGAACCATGTATACACTCTTAAGTCTATACAGTTGATATATACTTATTTTATAACCTTTACTAAGAAAAAAATCTTTAAGCTTTACTCACCTGACATATTTTCCCTTTTCCTTCGTTGCAACAGCACTGCCCTTTCTTTATCTAAATTCCTGAAATTAAAAAATAGATTTTATTCCATTCTTCACACTTACATGTCAATACCTCCATGCATTAAAACAGACATTTACATAGGTACCATTTTCCATTGACTATTACAGAATAAACAATAGACCAGCCGAATGGTTAGATACTTAGAAAAACAAGTTGTGCATTGTTGCATTCCGTTTTAATGCAATGCACATACAAGTATCCAAATACCTTGAAAACATAACAAAACTTGATAGCTCAGAAGAAAGATTAACAGTTGGTCCACGGATTACAGATAAGCAGGCATGAAACCATTTTCCTGCAGATTCTTCAAAACAATTGTCACAATACAATACAAATATTCTATTTGGACAAGTTCCAAACTATTTCTCAAAAGTAAAAGAATCATTTACTAGTAATTAAAATGTTCTGAACACGCATGTCTTTTATTCATTTCTTAATTAAAAATCTGCAGTGTAAGTAACAGGTAGCATTTTATGCTCTACATCACAGGACAACTATGATGACAGTCAGGTATAATCTACCTACCACACAGAACAAAATGCCCTCCTTGTTAGGTCATATGACTTCAAGTTGGGGGGGGTGGGAGGACGGGTGGAGTGGCATACAAATACTCATTCCAGAGCAACAAATCCTCCAAGCGAGCACTGCAACTTACTGGAATGGGGTCGTAAAAGCAAAAGACACTAAGAAATCCTAGTAGGTCAGCTGATCTGAAAACACTTCTGTTAAGGGATCTCAACATGTGACAGCCATGAAATGAAATATGGAGTGGATTGTCTACGTATCAGTCAGCCTGAGAAAGGAGCCAGGAATCACTGCTATTTTGAGAAGTGTTTCAAGGCTTTATCCCTGCTGCCTAGGGAGGTGAAACAATGACTACTGTGAACGAGGGAATGGAGACTGGTAAGATCAGCTGCATCAGAAATGTAGAACCTTTAACTAGAACTGTTAGGATTATGCCACACGGTCTCTGTTATCTGTTGAGCTGTTCCTGTACCTCCTCTTTTTATATTCTCTACTCAATGTAGTCATTTAGAGTTCAAAATCAACCAAACTACTCACCTTGGTTGACAACGTTCACACAGATATATGTCAGGAATATGCTGCCTGTCAATCCCCATGCAGTCAATGTGCTGCCAGACACTTTAAAAAAAAAAAAAAAAGCTTTTATTTTCAGTACAATTTTTTAAATTGTGTGCATAATATACACACACACAGACACAGAGCAAGACTTTTTTTTCATCATGATCTTTACTCAGATTGAATACTGCCTAAAACTACATCTCAATCACTGTCTTCACCACCACTCTGCTAGCTGATTTTGCTATTCCACTGATCACTGTAATTCCAATCTTGTGGCTGTCTCCCGGTGTCTCTCTGCTTCTTTAGACTCATTTTCCCTCTTGGAAATTTTTCTCTAACACTGGAAATAAAAAATGGTAAATTATCACAATAGAGAACAAGATAGATACAAAGACCCTCAGCAACAAGACTTATGCTTTACGTAGTAACAGGAGTTTTGTTTTTCAACAAAAGGATTCAATTTCCTTTTATAAATATACACACATTAATTTTATTTTTCTATATTAAAATATATATACAAATATATGTTTTTATTTACTTATGTATTTTAATAGAACATATATTTATATGTATTTGTATACACACTCCACGTGACTGGTAGCACTGTTGTGCAGCATGAAAGAGCATTAACTGCTTCCCACAGTCAGGGAAGAGAGGCTGCTTACTAGACCGAAGGCTAACCTAAGACAGTAGTTAACGCTCATCCCCACACTGCTAGAAGGAATTGGGACACAGAAATCATTATCTTCCCACTTGTGAATTTATCACAACTCTTTCCAAATCCTCACAGAGGATCTTTTCTTCAAAAGAAGCAGACTACCTAATTGGTGACTGCCTACAGCTCCACTGCTGAAAGAACATCTAAATAAATTTCAAAATAAGGGAAAAGGTTATCAGAATCAAGGACTATTAAAAATTAACAAGCTTGTTACGTAAGCAGACAGAAGCAGCTCAAATTAATGTTTTAAGTAGCTGTAACAATAATTTTAGAAATATACAATGATCTCATAAGTTCAGCAGCGTTCGTTAAGCACAGTCAATGTAAAAATACAGGCTAATACAGAGTAAGTCCAGAAACATGACATTTCTAAGCTTGTTTTTCCAAGTCCAAGTATTTAATAGCACCCACTCATTTTACTATGATCAAGTAGGTGCTTAAGCATGAACACAGAAGCTTAAACGTTTAACTTCAGCTTCTCCAGTAATAATCTAGGTTAGCCTTTTCATAGTTATTAAAATTCTAAAAACTATGTCCTTTGAAAATTAAGAATTATCAGAAAGATCACACACAAAAAAAATATTTGAGAAGTTTCTTTCAGATTATTCTACATCCTGCAAGTTACTTGATTTACATATACATAACTTAACAAGATACTTTATTACTCAGTATATGCAGATTAAGAACCAATCCCTAGATCTTTATTTCTATTTCACCATTCTAACAAATAACTTGGACAAAATACCAAAGACTTACACTTTTTAGAGAGGAAAAAGGTATACCCTTATTAAGCAACAATGCACAAGTAAATGCATGAACGAATTAATATGAGTAGTCAAAACAGACTGGAATAAAGTATAAAAAACTCACTGGCCTTAACAACTACCTTGCCTATTAGAAAACCACACAACCTTCAAACACTGTTTTGATGGAAGGAAATTTCCCGTGACTCAACATAATTAAAACACTATTTAGTTACACTTGCTTTCAGTGCAACTTGAAGTTTTAAGCAATTTTTAGCTTTTAAATTAATTTAATATTCATTACCTGCATTTGTCACAACAGATCATATATCCATCATCATGTGTAAAGCCACAAATGCATCTGGTAATATCAGTTCCATAGCTTCCATCCTCTGACGTACTGATGGTAGTAGCACTGGAGGTTTCATCAAAGTTGGGAGTGGTAAATATGCCTACCTCATTCTTGCTTATAAGCACTGATGGAGGAGGAGAAGCTGGAGGCGTTGGAGGAGGCCGAGCACCATAGTTATGGTCCTACATTTTTGTGGAAAGATAAGTTATAGCTTTTCAATGTTCATACACTGATGGTTATTTAAGCCAAAGTGTAAGAAGCACTTTGTAAACAATCTTGGAGACTTTTTAAGTAATAGTTTAAACTTTTGTTTCCGTCATTGCTCGTTTTTGTTTTTTGCCTTCTCGGCTATATTTCACATAGAAGTGCACTAAATTCTGTATTCTACTTCTAATCAACCCTCTTTAGTCAACCTGCCCAACTCCCAGTAAGATACAATAATGTAAGCATGAATCAGAGTTTTTCCAGTTAAAACCAGCAGATTTACGTAATCTATTTTATACAGAATACTTAGCATGAAACTTACTGCATAGGGCAAACCAATGTAACTGTGTGAATGCGAGCTGCTGGTATACAACTGGTGCGGATAACTGTTCGATTTTTCAACTACCACAGGGCTAGCTTCTACAGATTCTGGTCTGCAAGGCAAAAGACGGAAGAAGAATAAATACAATTAATATGTATGTACAGGTACTTGTTGCACAACTTCTAAATAATTGCCTGCTGTTCCTGTTTAAAGGAGTACATAAAAAGGGGAGTGTGTGAGAACAAACTCACACAGGCCCAACTGCCCTCTCACCCCAAGGAAGAAAAGGAAACCCAACCCTCTTTCATTTAAAATGAAGCTTCTAGAGTGGCAGAGAATTTATGCCTCCATAGAGTTACAATTTTTTTCCTCAGAGCAGTGCATGCTGAATCAGGACATAAGCTGCAAATCTGGCACAGAAAAGCATGTAACACACTTTGTCAGGGAGTCATCAGTCTGTATGCTCAAGTTTACAGAATTCTAACAGGAGCTGTAGAAAGGACTTCAGCTTACTGATGACAAAGGATAGAAGCAGTAATTCTGAGAGCTGCAAACCTATAGAGGGCCCTTCACTACCCCCAATCCTATTTGATTCTGCTATGACATCTAGTGGCTGCATCAGTGCACCACCCACAGCCATCCATACCGAACCGTAATCAAGGCTACAGACTACTATTTCTACAGACAGACATCCTAAGCAGGGCACATCTGTCTAAAAAAGGCAGTTTATTGATTTATCTTTAAAAGAGAAAGAAAAAAAGATAAAAATCTGCGAGAAGGCTTTGTAGTGAAAGGCAGTACCTTCTTTAATAGACAAACTATGGTTTATATGCACTAAACCACAACATGAAAGACAAGATAAAGGAGTATTAAAATAGGAAGGTCTTTTTGAGCACAAGAAATTACACCTTCATTACCTTTCCTCAGCAGTTATATTCATGTGTGCATGCAAGTGCACACACATATATACACACACACACACACACACACACACCCCCCCTCATGACTGAGACACTTTTATAGTAACTCATAGTTTCTCATTGCACCATGTGATTCAACCACACCAGGACAAACTTCAAATGAATCCGAAGTTAACTAAAATTGGTTTGGGGGGTTTTGGGTTGGGGCTTCTTTGTTTGTTGGGGTTTTTAGTACATTGAAAGGCAGGGCAAAATATCAGTATCTAAAACTGAAGTGGCTTTTGACTCGCATCACAAATTCAGTCTGAATCACTTTTCCAATTTATTTTTATTATGCATGAAGTCTATTTCCCATCACAAAAATCTCAATAATTCCCTGAACTGATTTTTTAAATAAAGTTGGTATTTCAATCTTAAGTTGAAATAGATACCAGTGTTTTTTCTTAAATACTAAGATATTAAATATAGGCTTTTTGTTATACCATGAAGTGACACTAGTTTAATTTAAAAGAACACCAGCAACTTGTATTTGTTGGTAACATTTTTTGTAAGAACATAATTAATCATTAGCTTTCTGAAAACAATATACAGTATTCCCACATCTACCTGAAAGTGTCCTACTAACATTTTTGGTGGCCCATTCTTATTGGCTTTTCCCCATGTGAGGTTAATACATGATAAAATTGTTTAAAAAGAAACACTAGTTAAAAACACTACTGGGTGAAGACTTTAGTTTCTAGAATCCAAAGAAAAAACCCCATCTTTTTTAAAACATTAATGCCTCTAACAATCACCAGCTGCCTTTTTTTAGAGAGTGAGCAAACACAAGTGCCCAAATCATATGAAGTACTAACATTTGAAATATAACTTTTGACTAGCATGAGACAAAAAACACGTCTGATGACACTTGTCTTTCATCACCTCATAAATGTAGGAAAAAAAATCCTAATTTACTCTCTTATACCACTTCTCAACTCAAAAAATATTTTTTATTCAGAGTTTGTTTCAATTATCTGCTAGAAGCAGCTCAGAATTTGCCAGGTGCATCAAACCCACGACTACAAAGAAAACCTCAGAAAAACCCACCACAAAGAAACAGACGAAAGCTGGAAAAGCTGTGCCTTTCCAACAGATTTGCCTTTACCTGTTTACCAACATAATGCATTGCTGCAGTAACCATACACCATTAATGTCATCGAGTTAATCCTTCTAACAATGTAGCCAAAACGCCAATAAGGTGTTCACTATCTATCATGGCTAGGACAGATATTAACTTATCTTTCTCCAGTTCAAGAGGGTCTTGACCACTGTATTGCCTCTACTAATATTCTTCAACATTTATTGAATGGGAAAAGCAGCAGCACAGTTACTCTTATCCACTATGCGTTTCAATGCTCATCCTAGGTCTTGCTTGCTGCAGTATATGGAAAATACTCAGTTTTCAGAGCAGGAAAGCTTACTGGTACAGGACAGAGAGGGAATTCAGGTACAATTCATGCTTCAGCAATGCCACAATTAATTTAGCAGAGTTTTCCTCATTAAAAATAAATATTACCGTGACCTAAATACCCACTACTTCATCATGGGAGCATTCAATGGAAGATACCAGAATGGAAATGTCCTAAAAAGAGATGTAATGCCCATTTCACCAACTGGCTATAAAAATAAAAAAGTTATTCTAAATCTCTTGCAAAATATGAAGCAAGACAATACACCCTACTCCCTAGATTGACTTCTACCTGCTCTAGCAATTTATAAACCACATAAGAGAATGAAGGTTACTATTCAGAGGCATTACAGTTGTGGGAAGCAGAAGCATTAAGCTTCCAAAACCAAAATACAGCAAACAAATGCATTTATCCCCAACTATTTTAATACTCATAAGCCAGATTCAGATCACAGGGTTAAAAAGGAAAAAGCACAACTTTACTTGAGCAAGAAAAGTCAGAAAAAGGCTGCGAGAAAGTTAGGTGAGACACAAAGCCAATTAAATTTTTGTATTAAAAAAGTTTTAACATAAATACAAAACCAGAGCGGAATCAGTTTCCAGCAAAGCTTTTTTTCAAATGCTTATCCATGGGGGCCAGATACTTCCTTAAATTACAATAAATGCTCACCAGAGCTTTGAATGTAACCGTTACTCTTCTGTTTGTCCACCCAAATGCTAGATGGGAGTGAGGAGCAGTGTGGAGAAGACTAAGAAATATGGGAAGGTGGAGTATTCACTGAAGTTAATCATTGTGGGTTTCTTCACAGTCAACAGAAAAGTGTCATTCATCTCATAAGCAATATAGAACGTGTATCGTTTCTACACAGAACTACAGACAACTTTCTAACTTCGGCAGACAGGTCTGCAAGCACTTTAATATGCCCTTCACTGAATTCCTTGTTACCTCTCTTCTGGCCACTATATGCATGACCCTGACCTTAAACAGAAAACACACCCTCTATACTGTCATTTGTCCAAAGGTCAAGGCCGCCTTCTCAAATAGGCATCTCAGAATTGGAAGGTTCGTTAAGGGACACCTCTTGGTAAAATATTTACTTGAACAGCCAATTAAAACATGAGATACCACTTTTTTTTTTTTTTTTTTTTTTTTAAACTCAAGTAGCAGGGCTCAAGTAGCAAAGCGCTAACCACTGTATTCTAGACACCTCCCCTAATCCCACCATTGGCATTCTTATGGGCATCCCAAAAATAAAGTTCTCAAGAAGAAAAAGTGTAAGCATTCAGATCTGAAAGAACATTATGAGGTTTTCCTTGCTTGTATTTAACATAGGCAAGCTCTGTAACTGATTGAGGTAATAAGCTTGTCAGTCCTCTGAGCATACCACATTTTTCAGCTTCACCTCAAACACCTGCACCCTTAGCGTCTAAAGAGAGATATAATGGTATTTTCAGTTTCCATCACAACTCAAATATTTGTAACACAATATAGTAATTTGAAGTTAAATCAAAATCCTAATATTATGACCTAAAATAAACAAATATTACTATGAGAAACTGACCATGACAATTTGTTAAAATGTCATATATATTTGCTAAGTGTTGTGGTTAGCAATTCACAGGGAACAAAATAAAAAGCACTACAAAAAAAAGCTTTCCCCATGGTCTTAGGCTGCAATGACTTAAGCCATTCCTGTAACTTGAAAACAAGAACATAGCATTTTCTCAAATGAATAAAAAAAAGCACAGATACTTGTATTTTTACAAACGCCTCAATTTTCATTCTGCAAGTGAAACACCTCTCATGTTCTGGGTCATTTGCTACTGTTCGTATTTCAAAGTACAACGCTAACAAAATATTCTGCATGTTGCCAGCAGATGGCATTATTGAGAAATAAGCAACACATCAGATAGTTTACAAAAACCGAGTCCCTACAAGCTTATAGTTACCCTTTATTAAAGGAATCAACTATCAATCATCCTAAGCAATAGTCAGTTGTTCTTTAAAAAGTCCTGTCTCCCCCACCCCATTCCTTTTAAATACTGTTTTGTTTCTGATCATGTCATAATAGTAAAAGGAGGGATTGTTTTTTTTACAAACCCTCAAAATACAATCAGTACAATTTGGAGTCGTCAACAGCGTCTATAAAAATGTAGGTATTCAAATGGAAAATAAAATCTCACTCAAACTAAAATTTTCAAAGGCAGGTGGGTATCCAAGCTTTAGGCTACAAAAACTTAGTGAACAGTACTTCCTGAAAACATTTGTCAAAACCCCAAATAAAACCCCTTGCTTCCAAGCTAGCTTCAGCAGCGTCAACCTGCCAGTTTGACAGGTCTCATTCTCAAGGGGTTCAGGTTTGTTTTCCCTTCGCACCACCACACGTTGGCAGTATCTGGCTGAAGGTCAGCTCAGATAAAGGAATATAATATATTTTGTATGAAAAGCAGTATTTTCTATTTCCAGACACTTAATCTAACCAAACACATCTGATGGGCTTCACTACCTAGACAAGAGAGAATTGAGCACTATCTCCTCTACCACAAAGTGGGTTCTGCTACCTAACCATCTCGTAGCAGGCCCTACAAGTATAGGCTGGCCCGATACTGTTTGTAGGAACTGGCAAGCTTCCCATTGTCCTAAAATACTTAAAAAAATTAAAAAAAATTAAAAAAATCCCTGTTTCAGCAACAGTAACAGGAGGGCACATTCTCATTTATTTAAGACTACAACAATGTTTGTTATCTTTTCTCCTGGATATTGAACTCAGTACAATGATCCATATACTGTGGCTGTTAGGTTCACTATAAAGGCCTTCTCTCTAAAGAAACACAGATGTATATTAAAAACAGAAGAGCAGAACCATCAATGGCATTTCCCATGTGTAGCTCATACTCATGCTCTAAGCTAGACTAACACTCTCAAGTCAGGAACCATATTTTGAACCTTCCAAAATAGCTGGCTCTACTCATAATTACAAGGTTTTTAATAGTAAGAAGACACCCATAGTCATCTTCAGTAAGCCTTTTACAAATAAAATCAATATAAATATATATACATGTGTGTGTGCGTGTGTCCTGACACTATGACACTACAAAGACCAATCCACCACTGGAGAGCTCACTTAGGTACAAGTAACATAAGAGACAGACTATTTCACCTAATTTTTAAGACAGTCAAACCTTTTAGTAAGAGCTGTTCTCCACATAGCTATTTGCTACAATTATTAAAATAATATGTGAAACTATGTATTCACATGAACTATCCACTTTATTAATAGGCTTATCCTTTAGTTTGAAGCACAAGGAAAAATCTCTCAGCACTAAAAGATCGCACTAAGCTAAGAGTTTTTTCCTGATCTACGTCTATATAATCAGGTTTGCCATTCCCCCATTCTTGTGTTTGCTCATGCTTCAGCAACTGATGAAGCAATATCAGACCTGTCAGTCACAATGAAGAAATTCCAACTCCTCCCTCTTGGGAAAACCCCAGAACTTGCTCATAGACAATCTATGATTGCTATCAAGATAATTTATATCCAACATGCTACTTTCTAGAAGAAAACGTACAAACAGCATGTAAATCACATAGATGATGACAGAAAAGGTTTACAACTGTGTAAGCTGGTAGATTAGGGACACGCCTTTGTGTCATACTTCTTTAGACAGTGACATGGCTTTTAAATAAGCCAATCATGCAACTACACATTTTTCAGCGTAAGTATGGCAGAGATGACATGAATTAATGTAATTGGTAACAGTCACTTAACATCTGAAGAAAAGCAGTTCTTAACTGGGTCACCATGCCACAGTACCAAGCAAATAACCACTGTGAACTCTATCTTGTTTATACTGACAAGTCTATTTATTTATTTTAATTTCAGCATGGCATGCTGTGTCTGCAAGGAATGTCAGCAACCTCAGGAATCATGACCTTCTCTAAACATAAAAAACCACAGCAAAAGATAATGAAAAGAGCTGTGAACAGGTCACAAGTTAAAAAATTTCCTGCACCAAGGAAACCGGTGTTCGTGATATGAGAGAGATCAACACAACAACTTAAAAAAATTTAATGTAAAAAAAAGTGTCAAATTGCAAATTCTTAGTTTTCTTCCGATAAATGGTACAAAGTTAGAATAGCCTCATACATAACTGAAAGCAGAGGAGAGAAACATGCCCTTAAAAAGCTGTTCAAGAGTGCTGCTCACCGTGTGTAACATTTCTTTCAAAGTTTGGAAAGAAAGCCTTTGGCTTCTTAAGAGTAATATTACTTAGCACATGCTCTCAATGGTTGTGTGTGAGTAATTTAAATTCATGTTATTCAATGTACCTGTTAAATGAAGGACCACTTTATGAAGTTTATTTTTGACTTATGAAATATTTCAAGCATGTATGTAAAGTAAGTCTAATCTATTGTCTCAGTATCTAAAACAAGCAAATGTATTTTCGTAGTAACCAAATACAGGGAGTCTTTAACAGTGCTACAGAAAGGCTCAGAGGAAGGCAAAGAGCATCTCAGGTGGTTAAAAACAAAACTCAGTTTAATATAAATGATGATTTTAACATTTTTTGTTAGATCTAAGAAGTGAACTGGGGGTCCGTCCCATCCCCCCCTACGTATATCCAAGGAAATATACAAGATTCATTGTGACTTAAAAAACTCTCTTGACCTTTAACATCACCTTTAGGATTGACACCCATCTTTTCTTGAAAAACTCACCTGTCATACTCTGTTGCAAAAGCAACAGAGAAAACAAAGAAAAAAAAAAATCCAAGTACTATTCTGAAATATACAGAGCTCAAAGGGATCATGTACCTATGTACACTGGTAAAAGTTGTAACACCACCTTGGTCTTTTTACCTATCAAAGAACCAAGTTGTCCAAAACACTATTTCTCTTCTCATAACATTGTACAGTCACATTGATGCTACACATGTGGAAAGATGTTTGTTTGTCAGGAAAAGTCTCCAGCTGGAGATCAACAATACCTAAAGTCTAGCATATCGATACTCTACAGATTCAGATGCCACTAGACAAAAAAAAAAAAAAACCAAAAACAAAAAACCCCCACCACCAACAAAACCAAAAAACCAAAAAAACCCAACCACAAACAAACAAAAAAATCCAAACCCCCCCAACCACCCCCACACACAACAAAACACACAAACCCACAAGAACCCCCACCAAACCAACAAAAACCCCTGAAACACCCCACCCCCTCCCCTCCAAGGAAAAAAAAAACCAACCCAACACAACCCACAACCCAACAACCCAAAACCACACAAAACCCAGGAATTCACTATGCTTATTTCATGCAAAGGAAGAGTTTCTTGAATTCAGGAAATAACTGAAATGAATGATTAACAAGTGAATTTCAACTAGCTTTTCAATACAAAATAGCTTTGTGAAGACATGGTATTAGACAATTAAGCTAGGCCTTCAAATTTCTGAAATAAAGGCACCCTTATCTAATTACTACCATTTTCCTGCAATTTCCCACACCAAATGAATTTACCTATCTAACCTGGGAAATCAAAAATATTTCAAGGAAAACTGCAATAGTAAATATTTTAAGTATGAAAAGCAAACCAGGCAGCATCTGTATTTCTCAGTCTGATCAGCAAGAAAAATATGCATCCACAGAACAGTTTAGTATCTCTCCTTTGCTCTCCCTGAAGAGTAAGAAACCGACTTACGAATAAAGTGACAGTTATTAAGTAATTAACAATTCACTAAAACTAAGGAGACTCCTAAGTCCTCTCCAACTGTATTAAAAAAAATTACTCACTAGGGAAAAAAATATTAAAAAGGTAAGAGAACTTACAAATTATGTTCACATACTTACTCTGAGCCTGCAGCCATTTCCAAATAAGAAGTATCTGCTGTGTCAACCCCCAATGGGATCACTATGCTCATGACGTTCGTTTCTGATAAATTCGATTACTACGGAGTCCTATGCATTGGTATCCAAAACACTGGGGCATGCCAGCCACAGTGCTCATTGCAAACATCTAAGTGCATCCACAAACCCTGTTAAAACAAACAAAACCAGGAGACTGAGTCAGTTCATTTTAAAACCAGGCGATTTTACTATTAAGAAAAAAAAAAAACAAAACAAACACAACCCACTCTTATTTATCACAATGATTGTATTATTTTTATTTTACACAAGCAAAAGGAAAACATTCAATCTTCTTTAGTAGCTAACTTCAAATACACTTATTTTAAGAGTATGATGATCTTAAGGTCTGAACTTCAAAATATTAGAAACTGACAAAAATATTATCATTTCAATTGGTGATTAAAAAAAAACAACAACAACATTCCTCAGGTTCAGTGAGGTGACAAAGATTCACTTTATGGCAGACTTCCTGAATGTCACATACATTTGCTTACTGCTCTACAGTGTCATAGCCCAGTTGTTGTAACTTTCAATAGAAACCTGGTTACAGAATTTTTCAAGTATTTGTTAGAGAGCACTGTTAACTTTTTCACTTTTTAAAAAAAACAACTTTCAATGTCCACATTACAAATTAAGGATCTCAAAAGAAACAATGCTGTAACTTCCATTCTTTTTTTTAAAATCAAAATCATTCTAATGATTCACAATAAGGATATGAAACAATTTCCATCTCATTTTAATAGATCACCATTATAAGACACTATACTCATAGGGTGCCACTTTTAGAAGTGGGGTGTTGTTTTTTTTTAAAGTAGCAAACTAAAACAATCAGTAGTAGTTTTTTTAACAGTAGAGCAAAGCAACAATCCAAAGCAAAAATCTTCTCGACTAGCACAAGTCAATTCAACAATCCCACCCATATGCCAGGTATTACTAGTCTCCCACTGAGTAGGGCAGAACACCCAACCAAGTACAGGAGAGGAAACATACATAGTACCTCAGCTGTCTCCATTCACAGATTAGTAAACTAATGCATTTAGCCTAATATAGACAAAGCTTTCCACAAGTAACTAGGTAATTGAAGCAAAGTACTCCCATCTTCAATACCTGCATAATGAATAATTGCAAACTCCTTCCAAAATGTCAAAATTGCAAGAACACAGACCACTTTGCAATGACGTGCAAACCAGTGCCTAAAAAATACACTCCCTTCATCTAACAAAGTGTAGTATCTCAGTTTAAGTCTACCAAAAACTCAACAGTTTTGAGATCAACCTATTTTAACACTCATCCTTGCCAAGAAAAAAAATGAACAAGCTTACTGTGAAAAACAGGGTACTTATAAAAAGGACTTCAGAAAAGCACTGTAGATTTAAATCCAAATTTGCTCCTTTTATTGATAAAGTCGGTATCTTCAGGATGATGAAGTGGCATGTACAGGGCATCTCTAAGGTATGAACTGGCACCAAGTCTTCATCTAACTTCTTAAATTTTTTATCTCACTACTGAAGATTGGCAATTAACATCAAACATCTCAGCACGCTCTGAAGTGCCTAAAACTTCTACAGTTCATTCTTCCCCTATGCAGCAGTTGTGGTTTTGTCCCATTGCATGAGACACCAAATACAATGAACTGGATAGCCATCAGGCCAACCAGCCGCTGGGATATCTTGCTTTCCTCATTGAAACACTGAGCATTTTCTTATCAAATACCACAAATGTCAAACTATATCACTAGCTATGCATACAATTAAGGAAACAACATACTATTTTCAAGACTAAGCAGCAAGAAAAACCTGTTAAACCAAAACCAGCTATAGAATATTTTTAGTAGCAGGCATAAAAGAAACCCCAAGCCCCTCTTACAGTTTAAGTGAGAACTCATTCTGCCAGCATAGTTTACTCCACTCATAGGGTAGAACCTTGAACGGCCTCATCTATAACTTAAAGGAAACATCAGCTTACCATTTAGTTTCTCTTCTTCTGAAAAAGTTAAAAAAAAAAAAAAAAGTCTATTAATTCCTACCCAATAATTGAAAGGAAACCATCAATTTATTTTAGTCCAGGTAAATCGGCTATGACAGGTTAAGGGTTGCTCCACTACCAACTGCAGATTCACCTATGATAACAAATCATTAGCATCATAGAGATTTCATTTTATGCTTGTTATTAGGTAAATTCTAAAAAAACAGTTTTAGTGTGTTTCAAAGTACGTCTAAAACACATAATGGACACCACTGCCTGGGATCAAGATGCTCACTTAGACATTTCTTGCACTTAAAATTGCTTTTGATGGTGGTGTGTTTTTTCTTAATTGAGTTTTCTTTAAACACTTGTGACCAGGTAGAGTAACAACTGGAAATTAATGTAGGCAAAAATGCCTGGGAGACTGGTGAAAGTGAAGAACCTGCTTAGACAGCTGCCTCACGGGCTATGACATCTGCAAACTTACATAAAACAACTGAGGTTACCCAATTATTACATATTTAAGTTACCTTCACTGTCAACACAGAAAGAAGAGATGTGGTTAACAAATCTGAGAATCAAGTGAAATTTGCGTTGTTTTTTAAAGTAACACAAAAAAAGAAGAGAGCACTATGTATGTTTTTAGAGCGATGTATATATATAAAATTAACGGCTAATTCACAGCCCAATTAATGCCATCATCTCTGACCTAGCAAGTGCATCACCACTCTTGTAAGAAAAAAAAAAAAGGGGGGGGAGGGGGGAGAGACACAGACACAAAAGAACCAACAAACTTCTTACTCTACTGCAAGCTATTGAAATACATCTTTAAGCCTTAATCAGAATTCACTAAAAAATTCTAATCTACACTGAATAAAATCAGAGACTCGAGGAACTCAAATTTATTTTGCCAAACAGCATTAAATAGAAGTTGTTTAATGCCAAAAGGAAGCAGAACATGGTTGTAATACTACCTCATTTCTTACCACCTTAAGATTTTAGACCACACACACACACAACCCTCCAATGCCTTTCCTCTGCCTATAATAGCTAGGTATGGAAGAATGGAGGCAGTCACCGGCTCGCAACAGACAAGTGAATTCAAATAAACATAGCTCATTATTTATGAGTAGCCATCCTCAACAAAATCCTGTAATGGAGGCGGGGGGAGACCCAGGATAAATTCATTACACTATGCCCACTTATTAACAGAACTGTGACCTTATAGGTCATCCAACCTACAGGACACCACAGTGATGTCAGATTTGGGATAAAGGAAAGTAATTATTTGATGTCATGTCAGAACCAGAAGTATTGTCATGACACACTAAAATATTCCCATTGTTTTTACTGGCTTATACTACAAAAATTGGAAGTTCACAACAAGAAATAAAACCACTGGGGAACTTTCTTCCTTATCCATCTTAAAAGTGATTGCTTATTCTTTGAAGCAAAATATTTCAGATGAGTCATAAAATACTATCTCTTTTACAATACTGTACTTTCCAATTTCTGCAAGTATCTGTCTATTTCAAATCATTATTCTTTCAGAACTTTGACAATCTGTCACCCATGGCCTTCTAAGAAACTGTTTTCATAGGAGTGTTTCATTTAAATAATTGGCCAGGAGTGGAAAGAAGGGTGCTAGAAAAGAAGTCTTCCTACAATCCAAGCAGATGATACACAACTTACTGTTTAAGAAAGCCTTCCTTCAAGCAGTACACAAATTTTAACTTTAGAGACACCACACTGGTTTGTCCAGTTAATTTCAGGGTCATACAGTTAAAAAGCGCTATATAAAAATTGGTGGTTCAAAGTTCAATGATCAGCTCTTTATTGGGCCAAGTAGCTCATCTACTATACCTTAATCTCAAGAGTACAGGAACTCCAATTTTGTTAGGGTCCACTCTATTTTTTTAGTGATAAAACACAATAAGCTTTGAAAGAATTCTGGCAATTTATTAGATTCATCAGTTTTTCTTCATTATCACCCTACCAGCATTGCTTTATTATATAAAAACACATTCCTTATTTGAGGGGCAAAGGGGAAATTGCTTCTACTTAATTGCAGTTAAAAAGTTTATCTTGCCCTAATAATATGATTTTCATCTTAAAAAAAAGTTCAATCTGGTTAAAGCATTTATCTCATGCAAGATCAACCTCCTGCAAGAAACTTATCGCACTTCGCCAATCAGTATCATTGATTTACATTTTCCATGGCAGTTCTTTTTCTCTGTAGAGAATACACAGGAGCTTTTTGACTTAATAGCCATATCAAGTTTAAAATATTTGAACCCTCACCGTACTTCTCATGATCAACTTTGTTTATCATACCAGAAGCACTTTTTTTAATGACGTGTACTCTAACAAGAGAGGTATACGAGCACAATACATTCCAAATTATTCCAAATTATCTGTGTAGCTTTGTACAGAGAACATCATTTATGCATTAGACAACAGAAAATAACTTACATATTATCCCTGAGGTATTCCACTTTACACAACATTATTCTGTGGTCTAATGAAGACCACGTTTCCGTTCTGCTATATCCTAAGACCAATTGTGTGACAGCAGAAGAAAAAAAAACTTAACTTTTTCACTGGTATACGCAGGAGGAAAAAAAAAAAACAAACCTAAAACCAAATACAGAGGGCTCAACTCTTGAATCAGAAGGTAAATGGGTAATCTCCTGAAATTACATCAGTATTTTTGAACCTAATCCTACAAGGGTCTAAACATTCAAAATGAAAGCCAGTTGCTATGATCAAATGCAGGCAGAAAAGAACTCCAGGTCTACTTTATCTGTATGCCTTTTTTCCCCTCCTTTCACTGGCTTCTTGTAGGACCATCTATATAGAACAGTTTCAGGAAACAAGCAGAGGACAGATTACCTAGACAGAAAGTACACTTGAAAAATAAGAACTTGAAGTCTAGCCAAACTGTCCAGATGACTCCAACAAGGTTTCATAATCCCAGCTATCAATCACCCTCTAAAGTGTCAACAGTCCAGACAAATTATTCCATGCCATTTTCCATGTAAGTTTTTGGTTTTGTTGTTTTTTTCCCCTAAGGAGGTAGAAAAAGTATTTATTGAAAAAAACCCAAACATTTAGCTACTTTTACTTGCATTTTCTTTTATAGATTCAGAAACTGAGTTCCTAGTACCTCTATTCAAATAAAAAGTAACAATATAAATCTGATCAGAGAACTTACCTTTATTTTTATTAATCATGAAGTATATTTTTCAAGACAGAAGAAACAAACCAATAAGCTATACTGGGAAAGGTACAACTCACATGGTTATATGCTACACTGGTAAGTCATCTCTGCAAGACATTTCACCTTTTTTAAGGAGGGAGAGGGAAGAGGAAATAGGACTAAGAAGCCTCCTAGAAGCTATGCTGTACATGTTAATACTACTAAAACTCTCCTTTGCCTTAATGTTAAAAAAAATCCTGAAGATAAATTAATATATCAAGATAACATCATATTATAACAAAGTGGGGTGGGTTTTTTTTCATATGTTTGGGGTTGGGGTGGGTGCATTAATCCATGTTTACCCCTAACAGGACAAAAATCAAAGAGGGAAAAAAATTAATGAAATCTGGTTTAACTATTCTTCTTAGTACATCTGACAGCTCTTTACACAGACAATGTCATTGTTCCTTGTCTTTTCCCAATAAATCAATTTCCAGATTCTGTTGTCGTGTGATAGATACTAAAGACAAAAAGCATTTAAAAGTCAGGGAAAAAAATCTCCTATAAAAGAATTATAATTCAAAGCAAGATGCAATACAGTATTATTTTCTAATTTATAAAGGGACATCAGTGAACTCATGAGTTAAGCTTATGATTATTTCTTAGCTCAAATCTAAGAATTTTCCACATACACAAAACACTATACTAATTTTAGTAAGTTGATCACTAAATGAGTTCAAGTTTCTCACATCAGTAGGCATTACAAAAATATCAAGTCTTTTTGTTCCTGTTTTTATGACTTCACTATACACCTGAAGGTCTTCAGTAATTTTTTTCTAGCAATTGCCTCTATCAGTCACCATCCACCAAGAATTACAAGATTAAAAAAAAAAAAANAAACAAAAAAAAAAAAAAAAAAAAAAAAAAAAAAAAAAAGTAGTTACATAGTTTAGATGTTTCAAGACTCGGGGATTTCATCATAGAATGCCTCTGCAGAGAGAATTACCAGGGCCTCCCTAAACGCAGAGCAGAAATTTAAGGGAGAAAAATCTAATTATAATTAGATTAGCATATAACTAGGCCGAGTACTTCATGAGAGGAAACAGTACTAGTTTAAGATAAATAATTAGATTTATACTGATGCATACAACTTTACCTCAAAATCCTTAACTAATGTCACTGCAGAAAGATTAATATACTAATCAAATTACCATCTCTGTATTGTGTCTGCTCTATGTCTTCACAAGGTCTATATACAAAACATACGTAACTAGAAGGAAAAAAAATAATCAAAACCTTCTAACCTATCTACATATGCCAACTCTCTTTCCTTAAAAGCAAATGATATTACTTTAAATACATATTACAAAAGATGCAAAAGGTGAAAGTGATAATTTACCTGTATTTAGTAAATTGAATAACTGAAACGTCTGAGAATAATTACCATCCTGAACATCTGAAAAGTTACAGCCTGTGTTGCCAAACTTACAGAGAAACAGGCAGTTCGTGTTTAAGCAGATCTTATTTCCCCTGAGCACAAATACGGAAGAGGCGCTCTCCTACTGAGCTAAGAGTACTGGTAAACGCACTGCCTCACACCCTTTAAATACAGGCAAAAAAAATCAGTAACATTTTCTGGGGCAGTATTTAATTATCAGAATACACACAGTATGCAGAAAGATTCATTTTTAAGGGTTGTGTACAAATCTAAGGGAATTGACTGGAAGTTTACTGGAACAAACAGATGAAATTGCTGAAACAGTGATCTGTACAGTCAAATTTTCACTTGTGCATGGACCAAAGAAGGAGGATGAAGGGTAAAGTTAGCAGATCTACAGATAAAAATGATTCAGACATAAAATACACAAACTAGTTGCATGACAGTCTTAAGTAAGACCTTTCAGTTGAACCAGCACACAATACTAATCTGGTTGTAACTTGGAGTCAATTGGAATGTAAAAACAATCTACCTGTACTAATACAGCACTAAGCCCAACCCCAAACTTCCATTTGCTCCTAGTAGAAAACTCATGCTACTGCAGGTCCAGGATAGCTCCACAGAGTCACACAGGATCACCCTGAAACTAACTACAGTTTCACATCTCAACAGGGTCTTTTGGGCAAAATGCAGATTTCCAAGATCATACTACTGCTTTCAGGACCTCTGCTGACCTTGGCCATTAGTTGTTTATACAAGTCATCTCGGGTAACAGAGATAGATGATGAAAAGGTAGTATTCTGTTTGATTTTCTTACCACACCAGGAAAAATAGTCTACAAAGTGTGCTGATGCCTGCCTTCCCCTTAAAAATGCTTCCTTTATAAGAGAAGGTGAATAAAAACATATTTGAAGTGCTGCTACTCAATATAGCACACAGGAACATAGTTATGTACCTTAAGATTGAGACACACCAAATCAAGCCTACTACATACACTGGAAAAAGGCAAAAAACATGATTTAGAGGACAAACACTTAAAAACATCTTCTATGCATAAGATGCCTTTTATTGAGCATGCAATCTACACATTCTCCTCTTCCCTCCCCCTGATTACATCGTATGTCTATACATGTTTTGCAGTCACTAGCAAAAGCAATTCTTGTCACGCCTTCCTTCAGACTTACATGCCAACAATTTTATCCTATGGTCATTAGAACCACCCTTCCCACAAAGAAATCCACAGCAACAGACCTAAGAAAAGTTGATACACCCATGCCCTAGCACAATCTAGGTGTGAAATTTATAAGTAAAAATGCAGGTATCAGTACAGTGTGTCACAGTCCACAAAGCCAGTGTGAAAACTACTGTCTTGAACTGTCAGAGCCAACAAACTCAGCTTTCCTCCTTGGCATCCCTGTGTACAACCTTTTTAACTTTTTTTTTAATTGGGGAAGGGGGGTTACAGGGAGAAGACAGAAGAAAACATTAAGAAACTTCTGCTATAAAATTGTTTTGCTAAACTGCTCTCCACTACTGCTCTACACACTCACATCTTCTCTATAAAAAAGGTTATTTGGAAAACTAGTGATAGAAACTGACGTTATAATGGTATACTCTAGATGCTCTTTAAGTAGTGAACTACTCTGTGTGTACCAGTGTGCGTATGATATGTATGTATCTACACAAATCTGGACAAATACATGCAGTACATATATATGGAGCATAAATACATTTATCAAAGTAATCTGAATATTTATTTATTGCTGGCTGTTTCTAAGGAGATAATACATCTTTAATCAGACTAGAAGCAGAATACATGAATAAATGACTAATCTTACCCACAAGGAAATTCTTTCTCTGTTTCCCCTGACATGCTCCACCATGGTATAGATTTTGCTAAGAGATTAGGAAGGATATCCAACTTCCAAATGTTACACCACTGCAGCTGCACTATGAAATATGCAGGCTTAAAAACAACTAGGAGTCCAAATTCAGACCTTTGCTACTGTTTGCTGCTCTCTATGGTAACCTAACAGATGAGTTAGCAGTCTACTTCAAATTTGTGCTGAGACAAAAAGGGTAGCGGGTAAGAGTAAGACACAGTAGGCACACTCAAATACAATATACAAATTAGGACCCATTAATGACCAAACGCTGAAAATCACATAGAAGAAACAACTTGTTCTAAAAGAAATCTAGTTTCCTATGTATTTGTAGTTTGTGCCCAAACATTCCCACTGACCTAAGGTTCTCTATATCCTTCTCATACCTTCCTCATCACAATATTAACTGGTCCTGTCCTTACAAGCCCCTCCACCTTCTACACCCTCCACACTGACTTACACGTTGTCAGTAGTCAAGTCTACCTCACCTCCTTCTCACATGCCCTGTCAGCCAGCCGGGGGGGTGGGGGAAGTACCTGCTATGCCTGTTTTGGAGCTATACACATGACAGATAACGGCTAAAATCATTAGCCTGTCCCAGGACACTGCTCATAGCTGCCCCTTTCCATCCCCTTTTGGATTTTCATTAAGCTTCAGAGATCTCGAGGGGACTAAGTTCCTAACTCTATCAAATTTTTGTTTTCTTAAGTTACTGGTTGTACTGACAGAGACCAACAGATTATTAGACCAACTTATTTAAGAAGCACAGCTATTACAGCTAAACTACTACAGGGTAAGGGTCCTCCTCCTACTTTGCTTTTAAGCCAGTGCCAGTATAGAATAAGAACAAGCATGAAGGAAGGAGTTCATTAGCACACTTATGAACATCCTGATACAATAAATACAGGACTTTACATTCAAAGATCTCAGTCATGTTTGGAACAACAATGAAACTTCATGAATTGGCCTTGAGTTTGGGATCTAGAACAAAAGGAAAAGAAAAAAAAAACCCCTGCCTTCTCCATGGTATTCAAGATCCATGCATAAAAAAAACCCTTGAGTTTCTATCATGTAAGCATCAGTTCGTAGTATACAGGCCATTACATGCATTACACCAACTGTAGTCAGTGGAAAGAAAGCTGCCCTTTTAAGTATAAGCCTAGAATCAGCCTGTCAGTTAGCAAAGTTTCTGCCATACAGAAGAGCTAGTTTCCACTGGCCGTAGGCTGTCTTCCCTTTACTATTTAGTCCAAGAGTGCTGCTCTTGTGTATTCCTGAAGAAGTGATGGAAAGTGATCTCTCTTCCTCAAATATTTATGCCAGTCCATTAAAACATGGAAGACTTCCCCTTACCTCTTCTCTCTCTTCACTCCTCCTTTTCTTCTCTCAGTGGAAGTTAGACAAAATATGGGACTAGGAAGAAAAAAAGAATGAGTGGCAGAAAGGAAATAAAGGCAAATGCAGTTACAGAAAGAATTAGTTTATTGAACAGAAATCTATCAAAGAAGCAGTAAGTTGAAGTACAGAGAAAAATACCATGCTTATAGATTTGGTTTTGTATTTGCAGAAACCAACCGTCAAAATTGAAAATTAACTGCTAATCACTTGATGTCCCTAAGTTTACTAAACACCTGCCATACTTCTTAAAATACACCACACACAAAAAGGCCTATCCATTCAAAAAATTATCAATTATTTGAGCTAGGGAGTCAAGGAATTGTAAAATACAAGATAAGTACAGCACATGAAGAGTAGGAGAAAAAATTACTTTTTGACAGCGATATTCTTATTGCTTCAAGAAGTATATACTAACTAGCTAACATTAGTGTGTTACATTGTATCACTGCAAGATGTAAAATTCCTTTAAACAGAAATTCAAAGGTTAAGGAAAAAAAATAAAGTGGTTTCCCAGTAAAAAGATCTTGGCTTTAAGTCATTCTATCAGCTGTTTTAATACAAACATTTTTTTCTCCATCTACCACAAAGTGGTTAATAACTGTTGATTAAACTTACAAAAATATCTGTATGTGACTTAGCAACTCCTCTTCAAGAAAATGTTATTATTCTTGACAAATATTTCAAAATACAAAGCGTTTCTACAAGTACATACAGTCCACATTCTGTGAGAATACTCTATAAGTCATGTCTACAGCTGTGAGGGCTAAGTATATGTATTTTTTACTAAATATAACAGTATACTTCATGATGATTAAGTCACTAGAAGGTCTAAATTCTAAGGCCCAGTATTTCTCCCAAGATGAAGTAAGGCTTTTTGGGGAGAGAAACGTGGCTACAAATACATATTGGTATCGCCTCCAACAATCTAAATATTTTGCTGGCTTCCTGACATCAAATAAAATAATTCATTTATTTTTTCTATGCTGCTTAATAAGACTTGGAAGTCTACTGCAATTATTAGATACCTATTACACACAAAGTGAATTCTTTTGACTTATTTGAAGTCTGACATTTCGGCTAAACAAATTTCTATTTTGACACGTTTTCATTTAGGTAGATTCCAAAAACTAGTTCCCCTGTTTTATTAGTCACATTTGAGTTACATGAATAGCATAACAGCGCTTCTACTTCTGGAAGCGGTTTGTAGACATTCACCTGTTACACTTAGGTCTAAAAAACTAAACACAAGCAAGTCAGAAAGTTGCTCTCTTTCAAACAGAAATTTTAATTATTTGTAGCAGTTAGAAGAACTTTTTTAATGTAATTTTAACCACAGTTCAACCTGGACTGTATTTCTTGGTAACAACTTGGCAGTATTTCAATGTTTTTTAGTAAGATTTTGGGAGGAAGAGGGCAAGAGAGGGTAAGGAGACAATGGTCATGTTAAAGGACAGCCTTCATGACAGTTCGTGTTCGAGGTTTAGGATCAAAAGATCTAGCCTACTTTCAAGAAAACAAAACCCAGTTCATCTTCAATTGCAATTATCTTGCAAAACTCTACTGACTGATTTGTGTTAAGAAATTTAAATTCTATGCATTTGTACCTTTAGACCTATGTGTTTTCAAAGGAGAGCTCAGTATGTATTTTTAATTATAGTGACAAAGACATGAAGTATGTCATCTTAGAATGAACACAACAAAGAAACTCTGCCCAGCAATGGAAGCACAAAACACAGCTTTTACCTTTCAATACTATTGCCACACAGAAAAGGGGGGGGGGGGGGGGGGGAAAGAAAAGATGCACTTTGTCTTTTATTTGTCTTCCAACACGGAAGACATGATTGGAGAGGAAGAGACAGCAGAGAATGAACATTATTAAAAAAACCACTAGTCATTCATAAAAATCCTCTATAATGATACTAAAGAATGAGATTCCCAATAAGCAAAAGAAGATCGATTAGCTGTATTAATTGGTAAAGCATCTGAGGGAGGAATCTAATCCTTATAACCAGTAAAATAACTACTGTATTGTTTATCAGTTATACATAACAGTATTCATGTTTCTTTCACAGTTCTAGACTGATAAGCTTCAACACAAATGAGAGGTGTAATCTTTCTATACCTTTCCCAAAAGCTGTAAGTAAGCTGCTGTAATTCTCAAGTCTTCACCTTCAGTTTAAGTAGAATCTACCAAAAACATTTGTCATTGAAAAAGTTTATTTAAACCAACAGTTAAGACAGGATTAACTGTCTAGACTTGGAATATCATCTGTCTTGTGATATGGTTTTAAGCACAGCCCCATTATAACCATACTAATTAGGAGTTAGCTGCTTTTGTCTACTCAAGGCAAGTAAGAGCATCACCCACTGTTAAAGAAAAAAGTAAATTTAGAGCTAGTCAAGTTAGAGGAGTTAAAAAGTAATGAACACAGAACCATTTTAAATATTCAGAGCTCCTCAGGGTAAAAGATCCAAACCTACCATCCCTATATACATTTTAAGTTCTCACTTTGTAAATATAGGATATTATTTTCATCACTTTCTACAACTGATGAAATAACCAACAATGGACAACAGATTATAGGTCCTCCTTCTTAAGTTGTAATAAAAGTACAATAATGTCATTAAAAACTAGTCTTATCATCTTGTCTTTGAACTTGACGGCAATTTTTGAGATAAAGATATAAAAGTAAATTATTACCTAGACTATAATGGCATAAAACAATACACAAAACACAACTACAAATGAGCACAAAATTAAAAAAGCGCTTCTCTAAACCTGAGCATGCACTATGACATTTTAATATCTACACCTATTGAAAATGTTAACTTAAAACTAAATTCTAAAACCAGGATCAGTACTACTTTGGCATTCCCATACTTAGCCTGATTTACAAAACTACTGGTCCCTTCCAAGTCTCACCCAAGTTTTACAATATTGCATCTCTATCTAAGCAGTGTATGAACCATCACATGAAAGGAGAGAGAGTGCTCTTAAAAACAGGCAAAACTAACACACTTTACTCACACTGGATGCAATCTGCGTGCTACTTCAACATATTCTTCATTGGTACTTTTGAAACATGTAACTGGAGTGGACACTGTGATTTACCATAGCTCTTACCAATTATTTTCATTTTAAAAATAAAGGTAAGAAAGCACTTAAGTCAGGCATATTAAAAAAAATCCTTTGTACAACAAAACTGTCTTCAAAGGTTTACAGATAACCTTAATTATTAAAATTTTCTAACAACTAGTAGAGCTTAAAATCTTGCCTGTTTCATTAATACCACATTAAGATTTATAAAAGAAAATAAAAATAATCTCAATATCTCCTACCAAGTATATGAAATCTTGACAAGGTTTCCTTTAAATAACTTGTTTGCTATGCCTTAAGGGTAACAACAGTTTTGTCTTTGAATACAACTATGGCAGGTTTTTTTGTAGTATGAAGGTCATGAGCAGAATTCTGGATCCTCAGATTAGGTTAACTTTTGTGGGTTTGATTCTTTGGCTAGTAAGAAAACATGAACACTGACGTAGTAAGAAATAGTCATCTTGCACCATTCAAAAGCCCACTATAATTAATAAATAATCCAGAATTTTGAAGAATAAAAAGCATAGGTTTTTTCCTTAATCCACATATGTTGAAACTTCCTTCCTTCTCCCCCCCCCCCCCCCATGCCTTAAGTTTCATTCTTAGCAATAAATCAAAACTACTATTTGCACAGTGGAAACATTTAAACACTGTACCTGTTCCAAAAACACTGTCCAACAAAATTTGCTTTGGAGAGATTCACAAATGCTCGTTTGTATGGAAGTCACAAGGCCAATAACATAGATGGACTTCTTTAGGATTTCTCCAGAAGTCTGAATTGGGTTTTATTTTATATTTTCAACAATCTACACCCCTCTCATTTTTTTATTTTTTTTAGAATGTTACAGGAAAACAACAAAATACTTACATTAAACCTTCATTTACATGAATCTATTTAGAACAATGCCATGATTCTACAATTACGTACACCACTCCTTAACTAAGTCCCACAAATAGTCCTTACTAAAATTAGTATTAGCATGCATGCAAAATTAAGACTGTCCTTAAACCAAACTGAGATCAGGACTAGGGAGACACTACAGCCGTCACTGTGACACCGATTTCTGTATTTCTATTGCTTTCCAACAGAATATTAACAGTTGTGTGTGCTGAAACTGTACCAAAGATATGAGGTAATACAACTCCTAAAAGTAATCTGAATTTTAGTGCTAAGGGAAACCTTCCCAAGATATAGTCTAAAAAGCCAGTATTATTTCCCCTCTGAAATTTCCCAGATGGCAAAAAAAAGCTCACCCAAAAGGCTAAGTGACAGTTAAACAGATTTTTCCTTTAGGTATGAAAAGCCTGAAGATACATAAACTGTTTTAGAACTACAGTCCATATGACTGTATTTGTAACATTTGTAAATCAGAAATGTCTCTGGAAAAAGAAATTTAGATTTCAAACCTTCCCTCTTTCAAGATTTTTTTGTGAGTTTGGGAGGGTTCATTTTTTATGAATATACTTTAATATATCAGCATCAATGGAGGTACAAAATAGAGGTAGGATTTCCTTTGTAATACTGTCTCCTTAAAACAAATCACAGATCTGTTTTTACAAATGGAGAAACTGAGTCACAAAGGGAAACTGACTCACTAAAACTCATACGGGAAAATGCCGAAGATCTCAAAATTCCTAAGAGGTTCTTAGTGCGTAAAATTTGCAATCTACAAGATAAGCTGTAAAAATTGAGTACGAGTATTCCAGTCTTTGGGTTTACTTCATCCCCCTCCACCCCCCAAATACTTTCTGCAAAGTGTACAGAATTCTACTCTTTTTGTTTTAATCCTGAATCAGATGTCTGCTTGAGAACAAGACTGAGGCCATGAAGTTAGAGGGCTACACAGCTCTGCAGTCTAAGTCATAATGTTAAAAAAAATTATTCACAAGAACAGGAGCTTTAAACCTAGGGAGAATAAACAAAAAGACAAAAGGTTTCCAAAAAGGCCCATATATACCCTCTTTAGAATCTTATTAATGTGCTTTTTAATAAATAGAGTAAGACATAGTCTATTAAAAAAAATCAAATCTATATAAATAAGGAAGGTATGATGGGAGCATGCATTACTGGACTATTAATGCATCACTTGGCGGTTGAAATCACTCAGCCTTTGGCCTCAAAACACACGAAAGGCATGCATTAACAACACTAAAAGTCTTACTGTCTTATTGTTCAACTTCAGGTATATCTTAAGCCACACATCAGTGCTTCTAAATGGTATCTAAATTAAAATTCTTCAGAAATTGAAGACAGTTTTGCCATTTCAATACCTCACTTCTGATTGTTTCAATCCAGAAGGTTCCAAAGCTATACTGGAATAGGAATTCGTACCTCATTAAACCAAGGACAAGATTAAATACAGGCATACAAAAAAGAAAGTGAAAGATTATTTTTTTGTTGTTGTTGCTTAAAACATACAGTTTGCAGCCTCTATAGTTTGTATCAGAGTACACCACACCAACTACCAAATAATAAATCCTTGTGACCTCCCTTCCCCCCACCCAAACATATTTATAGTGGTGATACTAAAAGGTTCATATTTCATTTAGGAAAAAAATTAGAGGTTAGGAACTGCACTTTCCCCCAGTATTTCTATGTGTATTACCACAAATACAATTTATACAGCAATATACAAAATAAACTGAAGGGGGAAAAAAAAGTAATATCAAGATTACATGGTCACAGAAGAAATTCCACATCTTAATAAAGTAACAGGTTATAATCTCACATGCATTATTTCTGAAAGTATTAAGTTCTTTTAGGATTCTCAGACTACGAATACAGGGAATTACTACCCTGATGTCCAGCAAAGGTATTTCCTGGAAGGTGAACATGACGTTCACAAATGTGATTCCACCTAGAATCTAGCTGACTGTTTTAGTGATCTTAATTCAGTACCTGAGAAATATTACTGCTTTTATGTCATTGTTGGTATGGACAGATGTATGGTACCCATCACCAATACAGGATCTTTTCCAAATTATTAAACCGACATACACATTACCTTAGAGCAACCTATACACACCCCTCACAGAAGCTGCTTGAGTCTGTTGCCTCTTTCCACCCCCCTTTTCCCCGACAAGAGTGGTCTCGTTCACTTGCCTTTCACACACATAACCAATAAAATTAATCAGCTGGAACACAGCATTTTTAAATCGCAGTAAAGTCAAGAGATGTTTTGTACATTATTTGAAGGGAACAGTCTTTTCATTTAAACATAATAAGACTCTAATATGCTGCAGACAAACGCACTGCATGGGGTGTGGAGGACCCGAGCTGATTAGATTACCACAACATCAGCCTGAGGCCGCCATTTTTAGAATCTCTAAAGGACAAAAGAGGGAAATTAAAAAATTTGCTCCACATTTTTTGAAAAGTAACTTTAAAAGTATAGGGATTATAATCAACTGATCATGCATTAGAAGTACAGCCATGGATATCTCTCTCTCTTCTCTGATCTGAGCCCTGAATAACAAAACGTTTCGTTATTATTCCTTTAAGGTACTGTAAATAAACAGACTAAAACATTCCTAAATCTAGATGCAGCACTGAACTTCTGCTTTTAACGACACGTAGTATGTACCATTTCAGGGACCTCAGGGCTTTTAGCTACCGCACATTCCCTAATGGCTGAGTATGGGGGGAATACAAGACCTTTATAATCAGGCTATATTATGTTTCTCTACCCTATTTAGTACTACACAGTGAACCGTTTGTTTCTCCTCCCCTATGTCTGCAGCAATAGGGTCTACCCCACCAATATTTATTTCTTTAAGAGAGAGACTGAAATATGCCACCCAGGGAACACGAACACCGGCTGCAGAAACTAAAGCGAGAAAGGGATGCACCAATATAACTACTTACACCCTCAAGAAAGGGGGTGGAGAGAATGATCCCCTTTTAAATTGGCACAGAAACTCTTGAGGACTGCTTTCCGTTTGTCCAGGTTACACCACGAAGCGGAGATATTAGCAGAGAGGGAGGAAAGGAGGCGGGGGTGTGGAAGGCTGAGAGATTAGGCCTATAACGAGCCATTTTAGTACCACAAAGCAAAAATATACAGGATGGAGGAAGAGAATAGGTTTCCCTAAGCTTCATAAAACTCGATACGCAGTCCCAGTAACACACAAACCCGTCCTTAAAACCACCGGTCTAATGAAGCGTACGTTGTCACATAATAGCCCCTTTTGGCTCTTTTTTCAAGCATAATGCATATATCTGGCATTACTGCCAAAAAATTCTCCTCAGCTCCTCCAGTTACAGTAACCCGCCATATTCACAAGATATAGCGACAGTCTGCCATTTTTTAACCAAACCTCACAAAAGGAAAACCAAATTCAAGGCAACTTAAACATAATTTAAACACATTTCAGGGTAGAAAGGAGTTATACTCGCACCGAGGGTAACGAGACGTTCGCGTCGCATTTCGCTCCCTTTTTGCCAACCCCCTCCCCAAAGCACCCACAGCAGAATGCGCTGGTAACAACCAAAGACTCACCTGTAATGGTCACAGGCCAGGCAGCAGGACCCCTCAGCTGAGCCCCTTCTCTATCCCAACCAAAACAATGCAACAGCCCCACTGCGGATATTCCTACCCTAGGCAGGACTCAACCCTCAGTAGGCTCTGGTAAAAGAAAGAAAAGGGAAAGAAAGGAAAGAGGAGACCCCCCCTCCCCCCAAACCTAGCTCAGTGCGAAGAACCCTACAAGGACCAGCTCGGAAGCGCCTTTGCCTTGGGACCTGTGTACAAACCCCACTGCCGCCGCTGCTCCCGTGTCTCCCTCCTTTCAGCCTCCTACGCTCCCTCTATGTCACTGCCTCTCTGGGAAAATGGCGTCCGCTCTCCCCTCCCTCCCACTGCACGGGGCTCACCCGCCCCGCCTAGCAGGGGCAGGGTTACCAAGGCGAAGCCAAATAGCCGCCATTTTACTTATGGGCTAGGAGCGCAGCCTGTGCCCGCCGAGCCCTTAGTGTCCATTTTGCAACAGCGCTTCGTACGTTACGCTGAACGGGTCGGGTCTGGGCGCGGCCGAGACACCAGACTGCGGCAGGGGCTGGGCAGGGGGGCCGTGAGGAGGTGTGGAGGGAAGTAGGGCAGCGGAGGAGGGGCGGCTGCAGCTGGGGCTGGTGCCGGGGGCGATCCGCAGCCTCGGAGGCGCAGACCGCGGGGGAGGGGCAGGGGCTCCGACCCAGGCCGTTCTGCCGTTCTGGGAGCGAACGCGGGCGGGAGGATGTCTGACTCAGAACTGCATCCTCCAAAACTCCCTCCTCAGCTGCTCCCCCCCCCCCGCCCCCCGCTCCGGCTTCCTCCTCACGACCGTCGTTACTCTCGGCAGACCTATTCCTTATGAATCGCAACCCGAGGAGTAAATTTTTCGCCACAAAGTACGCGAAAAGCTGGGCAGACCGGCCGGCTCTCGCACACGCAGAGGAACTTACTTGAGGGGCGGGGAAGAGGGGGGCGAGAAAGGGGAGGGAAGCGAGAACCTTGACTGAGACCCGTTCGGGGCCATGTGGGGGCTTTGACTGAATTTCTCCTGTCAATAAGAGACTCAAGGCTGAGAATCTTCCCCGAGGCGTTTAAGGCTCCTATAGAAGGCAAGTGGGAGAGAGCTGCTTTTCGTAAAGCGAGTGGGACAGCATTAGCTGAAGGCGTTTCTTTTCTGCAGGCAACGAGACGAGCAGTGAATGAGCCTGGCTTCCCCTTGAGGGAACGGCACTTGGGGAGCAGGTACAGTCTGCTTTTATCCGAACCAGCAGCAGCTGGCAAAGCGAACGGCTCGCTCAACGTCTCGGGGCAGACGAAGCCTCTACCGTTTGTACCGAGCTCCTCTTCCTGCCGCCATATCCCCTCCCAGCTCCCGCGCTGCCCGCACGCCACCCTGCCTTCCCTGCCCGGCTTCAGCCCCTCCAGCGATATGGCTGATTGAGGGAGGGGAGGCGGCGGCTGGGGTTTCGTTCGACGCCCACCAGGGGCTGAGCGAGCCTCCTTCAGTGCGCAAACTCGAGGCACCAGATAAAAGCTGGGCTGGCAGCTCTTACCGTGCCTCGATGGAGCCGCCACAATCGGGTGACTGGAGAAGCAGTTAGCAGCAGCGCCATAGACTAGCGTCCCCCCACACCTTGGGCAGAGAGTTTGGGGCTCTAAACAGCTGCTGCTGCGGCAGGAGGGAGCCGAGGTGAAGGGATCTGCTAGCTGGTTGGACGCAGAGGAGGCGGCTGTAATGGGGCATTGAGTCTGAGGGAGGAGGGGGGCGATTAAACGTCTTGTGATCATGGCGGAGTCTATGGGTATTTTTTCCTGTCTAACTCTTCTGTGCGTGTGTCTCTGTTTCTCTCTTTCTCTCTCTCCTCAGGGCGCTTGGCTGGGGCTGCTCGCTCGGGTTCTGCCTGTTGTTGCGCGAAATGGCGGCTGGCGTCTTGGTGGGTTTGGTTGTCGGTTTTTTGTGTAGGTTTTTTTTCTTTTTTTTTTTTTTCTTTTGCTGCTTCCCCTCCTATTCCCCTCCCCCCACTTGTGCCTTGGCTGCGGCTCCGCAGCGAACCGCGGCGGAGACTGAGTCAGGAGGGGGGAGGGAGCTGCGCGGGCGCCAATAGCCAGGCTGGCTGGGTTAGCCAGGCGCGTTCTGATTGGCTGGCGCTGACATCATCCTGCAGCAGGGGCAGCCGCAGCTGGGCAGGGTTGGGGAGCTGCCGGGGGAGGCTGGTGCAAAGGGAGAAAACGGGCGCCATGATTTCAGCGCGAGGGAGGACTTGACGGGCGGGGGATCCCCGAAGAGCTGGTGAAAAGGAAAGCGGGAACAGGCCTTGGCTTCTCCTTCTCAAACAGTGCCGGGGCTGTAAGGAGAGGAGCGGGGGAAGAGCGAGAGAGGAGCATCTCATGCCTGCTTTTGTAACTGCGTCAGTACAAGATGGCGCAGGGTCTCCCTGGAGAGGGAAGGGAGTTGCACGTCCGCCGGAGGTCATGTGACCGCGTTGCATTCTTGTGGGGTTTGGCTGCAGACCAAGCTGGCTGAGGCGGCGGCGGCTGCCCGGGAGAGTCCGCGCTTCCCTCCCCCCTCCCCGCACAGTGCCGTCGGTGCCGCGTTGCTTCCCATTTCCCTTCCCCCATTAACCTTACGCACGAGGGTGTAGCTGCCGCTGAGGAAGGTTCTCGCTTCTCCTTATTCTCCACCCATCTCCAGGGTGTAGCTGCTCTCGGGGGAAGCTTTCCATTCCGCCCCCTCTGCGTACGGCTTTACACACCGCAGGGGAAAGTTTTCCCTTTCGGCGCCTACTCGCTCCGCCCGAGTGTGGGAGCGGGCCGTGCGCGGCTCCTGCGCCGGGCCTTCAGCGGCCGGGTGTGCTAACGTGAACGTGGCCCGCTGTCGCTCGGCTTCCCCTTCTCGTCTGTGGGAGCGCTTTAATATCTAAGTTAGGTTCCCCGGAATAAGTTGCTGAGAGTCAGTTTAGCGATGTTTAAATAACTTTATTAAAACAGCTGAGGAAAATTTACGGGCTGTGCGGAGTTGTCTTGAGGAGGAGGTCATCGCATTTCCGCTGTTGCTTTGCCGGGGGTACGGGGTGGGGAGCTGAGGGAGACTACTCTAGTTGAACAGAACTTCGTTATGGAAAAAGAGATCGATATTCTTTTATTTGTGTGGTGTTGGATCCTATTGTAGGAGTTGAGCAGCTTTTCTGTGGGGTAACGTGGCCGTGTATTACAAAGTTAGGCTGGGGATGGCCTGCATCTCTAACACGGATTTAAGCGTATACTTTGTGAAAATGACGGTATGCAAATATCGTGAAGATGCCCTGTGTCTGTCTGACGTTCATAAGAAAATGAACTTGTAACACAGGTCTGGGTAGGCTTGGAAGCTTGGCACAAATATTTTCTGGGTGTTTTTTTATTTTAGTATTTTGATGGGGAGAAGTGAAAAAGTGTGTTTCCCAATCCTAACACTTTTTTTTTTTTCTGTTTGGGTGGGGTTCTCATGTTTTCAAAGCAATTCAGTGCTAGTTCCTGTGTCTTGTTCGTGTGTGGCAGGATGTAAATTTAGCCTCTGCATCTAACCAAACGAACAAATTAACTCTTAAAATTGCTGATGTTTTAAGGGTGATGGTTTGTTCCATTTAGAAATGTTTCATAGTACTTTTTCTGTTCTTAGTCTGTCTCCAGGTAGATATGAATATTTTTTTTTCCCTCCACAGTAATAACCTAGTGGAGGCTAAAGCTTGACTATTTGGTGAATGTGTTGAGAGAACTGCTGGAATGAAAGTTGCTGGGTATATGACTAATATAGAAGACTCCTGTATAATAGATGCTACTTAATACGTGTTACATAAGTAATATGGTGAGGTGGAGTCTAGTTACATAAGAACTGACTGGGGACTTGGGAGCTGCTGTAAGTAGTCCATATTAGTTGCAGATATAGCCTGCAGGGCATCTGTGTCTTGAGGGGGAGGGGTAGAAGAACAGGATTGGAAGCATCTAATAGTGCTACATTTTTCCTTTGTAGGTTATATAAAGGATACCAGGAAAGAAATGGAGGAGACAGTAATTAAGGATGACACAGTGTGAAGCTCTCAAAAGTTTGGAGTCTCATTTGAGCCTAGCTTTTAGGATATAAGCTCTACTTCCTGAAAGAACAGCCACCCCCACTCGTGCTTTTTTTGAGTGTCAGATGGTGGCTGTCAGCTGAGCACTGCACTGACCAATTTTGTTCTGTGCAGACTACTATAAAGAGCAGGGCTCTTGAGTCCTAGAGGTTGTAAGCCTTTTTTTTGTTTTTTAAAAAAAGCTTACTGGAAATAGTGTTATGAGGAAGCAGTTGGTTTGTTGACCAAACATTTAAGTGACTGGATTACTGATTCTTCTTGTGTAGGCATAGTATGACACAAGGTAAATAGAAGCTTCCAGACAGGCTTTCGGTATATAATGATTCTTTTGATACAGAACACTTATTTGGGACCTGACATTGTGAATATTTTGTTGCAGATGTGTTAAATGAAGAACATTGAACTGAAGAAAAAGCATTTCTGTTCTAGTAGTACCTGTATTTAGGCATGTATTCCATAATTATGAAATAGGGAGTAGTTGCCTACCTCACTGTAAGGGAGCAGTTTGAATGCTTATGTTAAAGTAGTTTATATAGAATACCTGGAAATCAAAAGCTTAACTGTGGTAGCTAGAGCTTTAATTTTTAGAGCACTCTTTTAGGTAGCTCACATTAATACCAGATTTTACTTTGAAAACCAAGAAGTGAACTACTTTAAAAGTTCTCTAAGTGGTAGCTTATTGCAGCAGTACTTGAATTGAGGTGTCTCTTTGCTTTTATGAAGCTCTAGAAATGAAGGCAAGTTTTAATGAGCTCATATTTGTTTCTTTCAAGGTGACTCTATTAGCTGGTCTCAGGGAAGCAGTATTAGTTATCTTCAAAGAAGCAGTGACTCCAGCAGTGTTGCAGTGCAGTCTCAAAACAATGTCTGATGCATTCTGAATTACTTCTGCTGTAGGAGATGGGTTTAAAAAAACAAATGTGCATACTAATTTGAGACTGAAACCTCAGGGGAGGGGATTTGCCCAAAGGCTGGTCTGATGCAAGGTGTGATTTTAATCTGGAAGGGAGCTGTAGGAGAGGGAAACTGGGTAAAAACAGGCTTGCATTTATGGTAGCTACTAAGGAGAGAAACAGTTTCCACTGAAGTACAAATCTTTTAATAAGGATACTTCAGTTGCCTGGACATCCTCCAGCAGTTAGACTTGTGGTTCTTACTTGCCAGGCTAGCCTATCTGTGCCTGTATATGTTGTCTGTGCTTTTGCTAAGACCTGTTGCTTAAACACTGTTGTTTACCTGTAGCATTACAAAGGGACTGACAAGAGTTCAAGGGCATGTAGGGGAGAAGAGAGAGAGATATTAACAGTGTAATAGATCTGAGTATGCATTAATGCCATAGTTGAAACAGTTGAAGCGGTGCTCATGCTGAAAGATGATCCTGCACCTTTCCCCAGCTGTTCATTCTTGCTACTGCACCACTTCTTTTCTTTGATGGTGCAAGTGATCATGTGGGAAATAGAAGAGAAGAATGGATCTAGTATAAGCGTAATTGTAATGGGTGGTTTTCTAGTGTGAATATTCATTGTGTGCCTTCACAAACACTCCTGTGTGAACAGGAGTAGGAAGAAGCAGCTGCAGGGAGAAGGGAGATGTGCAGGTTTTAACTGTTAGTGAAATTAGATGGTTTTTTTTAGCAAAGATGCAGTTCTTAGGGAATTTTGAGAGGCAACTCTTAAAGGCACTTGGCTAGTGCAGCCAGAATTATGGCTTAAGGAGCATACTTAACCTTAAAGTTCTGTGTTTTTTTTTTTTTTAATGTAAGGTACTGCTAGATTGACCTGCAGTTGTAGATGGCAAGATCATTTTGGATTCACTGAAATAATAGCCTACAAAAATAAGTGAAATTCTATTTCTTTTCAACTGTAGCCTGCTATGTGTACACAGGATTTTGGACTTCAGGAGCTTGTTTTGTTGGAAGAAGGTAAAACTTGGAATAGGCTTGCTTCTTCCAGAAGTGGCTGATAATCTAATAGCTGGGGTATTCAGTGAAGAGTACTCTCACTGGATGAGTTCTGAGCTAATGTTAAAATAAAATGAAAAATACCTGTTGGTTATGCTTTTCACTAGTCAAATGAATGTTATTTGCATGTAGTAGAGCAGGTCCAGTGACTGCCAACTGATTGCTTTATCCACGTGGATGTGGAAAGACTGTTAAGGCTTGAACAGCAGCAGGACAGGAACTTCCTTTGCACACCACTTCAGGCTTTGTGTTACGAAAAGCTTTTCTGAAAAACTTATTAGTCTCAAGGTGTTTCTCTAGAAGGAAAACAAGTTATTGACTGGTTCTACAATTCTTAACTGTTAAGTTCCTCACTTAAAGGAGCAAGTTTAAAGCTGTTGTGTGGCCTGCTAATCCCAGGATTAGTGGGGATTTGCACCAAGTCCAGCTCACTGGTATGACCTTTGGGTAGTGAAGTGGGGCAGTGGTTTGTTTTCTCCTTCTACCGTGACCTTGTTATTCGAAGTACTCTTTCTTATGAACTTCTGGCTGCATTGGAGAGCAGCATTAAGCTCTTTTCTCAGTCATTGTTAAAATGCAGGCAGTGTAAGCAGAATGGTGGTTTTTGAGGATCATTAGGAAGAAAATGGGCGAAAATACTGACACACTTAGAGTTGGCCTGTGCTAGAGTCAGGAACTAAATGAACTGTGGGCTCCAGCATCCCAGAACTGCAGCTGAGAGTAGTCCTGTCACAGAGAAAACAGTTGTTTGTGTTCCTTGTAAGCTTGGAAACAAAACCCAACTGTATTTGTGTGGTTATTGAGTGTTGGACAAAAGAGGTTCCTTATGTCTGCTGAAACTTCTTATTGTGACTTACCTGAAAGGAGCTTTTTAATGGGGGTAGGCAACAGCTACAGGCTCAACGAATATATTTCCCACACTCCTGTAGTCAAATATGGAAGCACTGTCTGCTAGCATGTTAATGATGGACAGTTATGCAGTTCTTATTAAAAAACAGAAATGCAGCTTGAGTGCAGCAGTATTTCATGTCTCTTCAAAGGTTTAGCTTTTGAGAACTGCTGTAGTCCTGCTCAATGTGGCCTATTAGGACTCAAAACAGTTTCAGAAATACAGAAGTCTGATGGCAGAATGGTATACTCAGAATGGGTAGCTTTCTGACATTGCAGGAAACAAATCATTATAGCAAATGGTAGTCAAACTTCAGTAGGTGGGCAACTAATGAAGCTTTGTATTGGTGGAGTTCAGTTCTTAGTATCTGATCTACAGGAATTAGTAGTACATGTCTTTCTGTCTAGTTAGTTGTCATGTGTACAGATCTCTGATAGCTGCTTCATCCAGTGTTAATACAACTGCTATAAACCAACTAAATAGAAGTCCAAAACTACCTTGTGTGTCAGATCTGGGGTATGTCAAAACTAGCGGGGAGGGCACAAAAAGAACTTAAGCTGAAGAGCCATATGGAAAACAAGCATTATCATCTAATTCTTGTGCTAAACTTCTTTTGCTTTCCTCCTATGTTCCTGTCTCATCAGGTTAGATTACTGTCATGTGATTTCTCAAATTTAAGTGGGGAAAAAAAACTGTAAGTGCAAAGTTGTGCTGCTTTATTAGTGCAGGCAAAGCAATCCCTTGAAGAGACTGTGAGACTATCGCTGGTCATGGGATGGAGATAGTAATTTAGTCTCTAGCCTAAGAGGTCTTTTACCAGCTTCATTCCCCAATGAGTGCTAAACTGTGCTGTGAATGTGCTGCTTCATTTTGGGTCGTGATGTTTGTGGCTCAGTGTTGTCTGATAGATTGTTTGATGTAGTTGTATCTGCTGAGACAGAGTAAGCTGTCTCAGATTGCATCTGGAAGAACTATGTGCCTTCTAATTAAAAACGTAATAAGAGCATGTTACTTAATGTCATTGTCACAGCTGGGAGACTACTCTTCACAAAATGAAACTTTTATCAGAGTGGTGCTATACTTTGAGTTCATCTCCAAAGCTATGCTCTGTTACCCCAGCTTTTGTATGCTGGAGCAAGCTCACAAGCTTATAAAGGCATGCTGGGCAGTTGTCAGATCCTATTTTTAAACTGTTTCTGAGAACTGCTTCTGTCTCCTATCTTTGCACAAGCATAGGAAAGGCAATACTTCATGCAGGAGCCACAGTGTCTGGGCTCAGCTAACTGATTTTTGAACTTGAGTGTCTCCTCTTCAGAGATAATAAAGTTGAGTCTGCACTGACTTCTGTTGGGGAGGGGAAGTGGTAATAGCCCACTGCCACTATTTCCTGGTTATTGAGTCCTTGGCTGTAACTACCTATAATAAAAGATACAGATCTACGGTGCTTGACAGACTAGCCAAACTTTAATAGGAATCCTGATGGCTAGTGTGAAAGCACCTGCTTTGCTATACTTAATGGAGTACAGGAAGAGTTGAGAGCTGGGACACTTCAAATGGTATCTCTCCTGGTGAATCTTAAACATAATGACTTTGCTTAATAATCTGCTATTGATTCGCAGTAACGAATTTACTACAATTGTGTGATACTACTGTACACCACCTTTAAATTTCCACTAACATTGGAAAATTGCATAAAAATGCAACTGGGTTCTGTATGTAGGTAGGCTTGTACTCTAAGGTTTTTCATCCCTCTGTCCAAGGGCATGTCCTTCACACTAGGCTTGAAATACAAGCACTCAATATGGGTGTTAACATACTCTTGCTATCTTAGGGAGAGAATTCAAAAATTGAAGGACCACTTCAGAAAATACATATTTTGTAGTTTTGGGCAAAAGTAAAGAATACTGATGAGGCATGTAGACTTGCTTTTGTTTGTCTTTTAAAACTGGCAGGCGGGGATATTTCAAACTGGTTTAAGTACTATGAATGGGAAGAAAAAATCATGCTGCTGTAAGATGAATTATACAGTGCAACATACTGAGTTCTACATGTCTTAAAGCTCTTTTATCAAGAGGCTTCTCAGACACTGCAGTTGCTAGTGTAAACCTAATTGGTGGGAGGCAGGCATCATTTCAAAACATTATTAGGACTATACCCTGAAGGCTGTAGCTAAGCCTGCAGTAAGAGTTGGCAGTGCAGGGTCTTCTAGTTGGTTTTTTTTTTCTAGAACAGGCAAGCTGCTCCTCCACACTTTCTTCCAGATTGTGTGCTACAAGTATTATTGGCCTTGAAAGTGCAGCTGTTTGCTCAGTTGGTTTGTCTTGTCTTCTGTTCCAGTGGTATGGCTACTTAATAATCTTGTTCCCATTTAAGTAAATTGGAGTAGTTATCTGCTTGTCTCCTTGGTATCTGTTATCTAAATTTTGCCTTAAATTCAAGTGTTAGTGCTTATATAAAGGAGGAAAACTTGTCATTGGACCTGTTGTAACCTCATCCTACAGTTATACACCTCAAACAGATTACCTTGCTTTGCTACCTTCTGTGCTTGATCTCCTATTAAGTCTGTTTGCTTAAATGTGCCCTTTAATTTCAATAATGCAGTGATGCTGCAATGTGTTCAAGAACTGTTTCCTCATTTAAAATAAAAAAAAGCTCTCAACTCCACATCCTTTTGTAAATTGGCAAAAATATTCATGCACTTGATTCCTCTTCCGTTCTGTTTAATGGCTCTGCCTTACCTAGCTTTATCAGAACTATAGGCTTGTGTCTCGGAAATTTCTCATGTGACTACTTCTTACATCCTTTCAATATCTTTTGCGAATAGCATATCATAAGCAAGCAGGGATTGAACTGTCTACAGATGCTGCTATCTAGAAGGGACTTTCTGGCATGTAGTTGTGCATGTCTGCTGATGCTGTGTAAAGCTTGGATATTCCCCCCCCCGCCCTCTACACAGCCTATGTATTTAACAGGAAGTGTCTTGCTCTGGGTGCCTCTTTTTTGCTAGAATAGTGTTGAGCAACAATTACGTACTGATTGCACTCAGTACAAGTAAACTCTACATCCTGTTTAGAATAGGATGTACATATTAACAAGTGTAACACATCTGTTGCATCTTCCTAGAAATAGCATGTTGCAGTCTTGGATATTTCAGCTTCACAGCTGTTCAGAAGCTATTCCATATTTAAAATACAAAGCCTTTAAAGGCATGTCTGAAGTAAGAGTTTAAAATAGATAGTAGGTTTTTATTATATGATGCAAGAATGAATATCACTTTGGAGTTGGTACTCTTTACCCTTCTGCATCATCAGTCCTTTTGGTGATGCTCCCCACTATAGTAATAAAACATCAAAGAGCAAAAAACAACTGAACTGGCTGTCCAGGAAGGCGAGTCCAGCAGACTTCATTTTTCTGTATGTACCTCTTGGAGAATCTTGGTTGAATCTGAATTTTGGATGTGCCCAGTTGGCACTGGAGTGAAGGACAGGTTTCTTTACTGCTTAGGAACATTTTTGCTGTAGCTCATAAGCAGAAATCTTGCTCTACTTGTCATAGGATAAATAAAGATGAGATGTTTCATTAAACTCATTTGCTTTTCCTTTATACAAGTCTTAACATGTGAGCATTGATTATCTTTTAATACATTTTTGAGTCTCATTAAGCAAGAGCATGTCTGACTTGTGATACCTTTTTGAAACTCCCTTAGAATCAAATACTCAGTGCTCAACTGGAAATGCTCAAAGGAGGTTTCTGGCCTTTTTGACTGTTGCAGAAAAAACATTCTTGTGTAAGGGTAACACATACCAGAGATCCATTTAGTCTGTTTAATGTTCTTCAGTACATGTGAGACAAAACAGACAAAACACAAAATATCAATATATATGAATGACCATGCTTATTACAGGTGACCAAAGGGAGAATGAGGCCTGTAGAGGTAATTGCAGCTCTTCAGGGGGAGGAATGAAAGAATAGATGGGTTGAAGCAAAGAGTGTATTCCTTATGTTAACCAGAGAATAGTTACTGGAAAAGTATTCTCATCAGTGCTTATAGGTTTTCTAAGCTGTTGTTCACTTAAAAAAAAACAAAACCCAAAAACAACAACAAACAAAAAAAACCAAAACCCCAATCAAGTACATCATTAGAGGTCTTGCCTCTAATTGCAGCAAGAGTGTGGACTGTAAGAAGGAAACTTGACTGAAATCTGGCTGTCTTGGTTGGAAAATAAGCAGGCCTAACCTGTAGTTCTTGAAATGCATACAGCTTTTAAGTGGCTCAAGGCTATGTCTAGAGTAGATCATGGAAATGATGAAAATGGAGGCATTGTATGCAACTGCAGAATTCTGAAAGAGTTTAGAGAGGGATCTTCTGCATGTGAATAACATCCCTATTTCAAGCAGTTGTGCTGCATGCTACATCACATGATTGCTAGCTGTTGTGTAACAGGAAAGCCTGGCTTTTTTTTCCATTCATCTTATGGAGCTCGTGGAGGGAAACACAGATTGGACTTGTATTTAACTATAACTTCCTTCCTGTTGGGAACTCATGTCTGAACTATTATGGATTTCTGGCACTTAATCTGCCATGTGAAATACTTTGGTTTCCTGCCCATATGTGAAATTTGAGTAAGCTTTAGAGTCTCAAGGGGTGGAGAGGGCGACTGGGAGCAATCTTTCTGTGGGATTAGAAAGTCATTCCCTGATTGTCTCCCCAGCTTTCTGGATGGATACAACTAGGTCTAGTATGGTATATCACAGTCAACTGTGGTATGTATAAGCTAACAATATAGCATGTAAGACCTACTTAAGCTTTTTTATTCTCAAATTTAAGCACTCTTACTTTAAAAACTTAAGATAGTTTTGCTTATCTGAGTCACACCCTGTTTTATTTCTGAACATCAAAAGAAGTTCCTCTAGTGGAGGGTGTCCCTGACAATGGCAGGGGGATTGGAAGTAGATGATCTTTGAGGTCCCTTCCAACCCAAACCATTCTATGAAGTTAACTGGGCTGGAGGCTAGCTCAAAGAATGGCAATTTTATGCCTAAATCTCCATCTTCCTACCAGATTTCTCCAAAATCAGCTTGTATGTTTTCTATGCATTAAAATGGATAGCGGGAAGTACATAAAGCAGCCATGGAAATGGGCTGAAGAATGAGGAAGATCTGTGCTGCTCATTCATGAGCAAAAGGAGGTGCTTATCTTTAATTAGGTCTGTCTTTTACTTTGAATCATCTTTTAGAACTAGATGTTCATGCCCAATCACATTTTGTAGTTTTCTGAAAGAGAAGCCCTAACCACCAAATCAGTAGCCTTGTTAAATGCAGGAGGGATGGAAAGATGAAGCCTGTAAGCATGCCTCTGAAGTCCTGTGAATTATCAGTATGATTTAAGTTTGTCTGCATGGCATAATCAATCTCTTGTTTTTTACAACTCTCAATTAGCAGGAATTTAACTTCCATGTTTATAGATGAAAGCAGAAAGAACATGATTTAGTGCAGTCTGATTTCAAACCGTCATGGAAAATCTGTCTAGTGGCATCTGGCTGTATGTAATTTATTAACTTCTGTATTATGTGTGTTACTCTTTTCTAGCTGTTTACTTACACTGTTTGTATTGACTTCGGGGTTTTTCCAGAACATTGTACCCAACTTAAATATAAAGGTGTGTGTTTCCTTTGTTTTCTGATGTGAAAGAGAAACTCTGCTAAATCTGCTGAATTTTCATGACAGAGCAAGAGTTGCTTAAAAGGAGGGAAGCTAGTGCTTGAGTTTACAAGCCAGAATAGTCTCAGAGTTTGTAGTTTGTGCTTAACTGACCTCTAAGGTATTGGCAGGAAAAAAAGCTATAGCTGAAAAACACAGCTGGCAACAAGCTCATCTCTACCCTCAGAAAAGTAAACTTTCCTGCCACAATCTTCTGATCTGTTTGGATAATGATAAAAAGATACTGGGCAAAACCCAAAAGTTCTGTGACTGTTTGCCCAGAGTGTAAATATTTCAGGCTTTATTGAGTACTTGTGTGGCTTAAATGTTGCAGCAATGCTGCCTCAGTTATTTTTAGGTTTGGGGAGCAGGAAGAGTGCTTGTTTCCTGTCTTCCCCTCCCCCAAAAACCTTGGGTACCTTCGACAAGGGGAGGAAAAGTAGAAACCCTGAGCTAGTTTATCAGGTCCAATTAAACACTGCCAGTACATCCATTTCCTGACCTCCTTTGTGGAAGGGATAGTATAGCTGCTGCAGTTACGCTGTCAAAGTGCTGCAATGTTCTTTTTTTTTTTTTTTAAAACAACGCAAAGGCATCAACTCTCTCAACTGAAACAAGACTGCAGCTTACTTGCTATTTGTATATGGATAATCCCCCAAAACATGGCTATTAAAGCTCATAACTAGAATTACTCCTTCTCCAGTTGCTGTCATGGGAACTTTGATGCTATGCACAGGCATGACTAACAGGAGAAATCAGTGAAACTGAATACTCTAGTGCCTCTTAGTCATTATAACATGAATATATTTAGGTAATAACCATTAATGTCTTCACATCAGCTGCTATTTCTCTTCTTATCCATAGCTGTAAATTACTCCTACTTGTAGGTTTTGGTACATAGCCATGCTGTAAACCAAAGAAATACGATAACTTGGTAACAGTACCTATCTAGTTTGAGCTATGCCAAACTGCTTCTGCTTAACAAAATAAAATAAAAAAAAAAACAAAATTGCTACCTTGGTCTATAGAGGCATAAAGAAATCTGTAGCCTTGGATTTTCTCTTAAGGGAGAAATGTAATAATGCATATGGTCCTGGTTACTAGTACTGTGAAAATTCTGTAAGACCACAGTTTTCTTGTTTCATGAGGTTATTGGCAGCAGTACACAGGTGTTAAATTTCTGAGGAAAGGTGTCTGGGGCTGTTGTTTGGATCTCATTATATTTGCAATCAACATTCACATACCTTTATAAATCATCTCTCTTCCTGACAAATCAGTCTGCAGCAATCCTCCTAAAAGCATACGGCCTCTTGGCACTGCAAAGCGTGTGCAGAACAGGCCTGGAATCAACTCAGGCAAGAAGCAGATAAATACTAGCTTTGGCATGCAGAAGTGTCCCTGTGTGTGGAGCAAAGATAGAAATAGCAGGCTTGTCCTAGCATGCTGCTCCAGCAGCTACACAGAAATGTCACTACTGTGTAGAACTGCTTTCCCTCCAGTCTTGTGTGTATTTTCTACTTCCTTAGCAGTCGTGGTCATGCTCTGTTTGGGCATGTTGGTTTGCAGTTTGGTCTGGGTTTTTGTTCCATTTAAAGTTAGGATTTTAGAAAACTGAACAGAACTCAGCTGCTTAACTGTTACTCTTCCTGCTGAAGCAAAAATTTCATGCTGGTATTAGCTGCCATAGAAAAGTAGCTATGTATGAGAGGATACTGATTGAGAATACAATTTTCAAAATCTTGAACTCTGGAAAAAATTGAGTGTCTCCTTACAGAAAGACTTGCAACCTCTTGCATCACTACTTAAGCACAGACAGTAAAACCTTAATCCCCGATGTCTGAATCATGCTAATTCAGTTAAAAAGGCATAGCAGTACGGTCACTTGACTAGTGAGAAAGTTGAGCAATACCATTTGCCCTTAAATATGTTTTTAATTTGCAGCTGAAAAAAATCCAGAATTTTGCTGCTAGTTAAACTGCCTAATTGTTAATTCTACGGGCTTGTGCAGTTCACTTTGCAGCTCTATCCAAGGAATTCTTACTTTCTTACAGTAATTTAATATGAAATTAGTAACTAACAACTGTGTGAACACTTAGATAGTTAAACACTGGTAGAATTACCCCTATCAAAAGATAAACATAAGCTGAAGCAGTGAATCACATGAAGGACAGGGGCTTAAGTCACTGTATGTTCCCTTCAAACAGTAGGGTCTACTAACTGCATGCACACAAGTCCTTTGAGGGTGTTGAAAGGTCTGAACGTAAGGGCTGGTAGCACCACCTATTGTTCTTGGTATGTTTTTAGTTTCTATGACTCCCAATGATGAAGTTGTAGGTAGTAAAATGGGGTGGTGGAGGGCAAATCATGCTCCAGTTCTTGGTTTTAGGCTTTAGAATAAAGCATCTTGCTGCTTGTTTGGGAGCTTGCCAAAAAGCTTGTCCAAGTTGTGATCCTTTCATGGGAAAAGAGTGTATCTAAGTAGTGGGTGGGGTTTAAGAAGCTTATGTTTCAAAATGAGCCTTTCACAATTCCCGATGCTGGTCAGATTATACATACCTCAGACATGTGAAATAGATGTGACTTAGCCATGTATAGTGTAGCCTGTTCACAAATATCTTAGAGGCTGAAAATAATGCTAACTAGATGTATTCTTCATAATAATGGTCACTGTGGACTGTTCTAAACTGAATGTATGAGCATGTGTTGCTCTTAATCCCCTGTAATTACAACTAACATCTGAGCAGAAGGGAAGAAGAAACCACTTGGTTCAAAGCGTTTTTTGTTGAAAGATCAATAACAACAGGAAGCAAGTGTTAAATTGACGTACATAACCAGGCTAAAGGAGTGCATTTAGATGAAATGAAGGGCTTTGAGGAATGAAGGCAGCACTGAGAGAGAAAGGGTGGGGTGGGAATTGATGAGATGAGGCTATCAAGCACAAGTGTGTTGAGCAAATCTAATAGTAAGAGAAGGACCTATGGTGAAGGGAGCCTTGCATAAGGACCTGCTAAAACTGGCTGTCAGCTCATGACAACTGCTATCAAGAAGTAAATGCAGAAGTCTGCTGGATTGACTGGAAGCATAGGATTGACAAGAACAGTACTGAGGCAGCTGGTGGGGTTGTTAGTTTGGCCGAGGGGGATGGAGGCGTCATGAGTAGTTGGAGGAAAGAATAACTAGTTATTGGTAGTAACTCAACAAAGTAAAAAGTGATAGTAGTAGGACCATGTTGATGGTGACTGAAAGAGTTCAACTTGGTGTTGGAATACTGCCAGCTTTGTAATGAACTCTTACTAGTAACTGGTGTGTCAGGGCCTGTTGTGGGTGCAAGAGGCAACTGTGGCTTAAGGTGTTATCTCTGGTTGCTCCTCACCACTCCATTGGTGATTGTTCTGACACCAGAGCCTAGAGCTCCATCACCTCACTTCTGTTGATCATTTCTCACAGTATGCTGTGAACAGGGGATTGATCTGTTTAATAAGGAGATTGCTTTCTCTTACCCCTGAATTTTATGTTTTTGAGCTGGGCATCAGTGTGGAGCTGAGATTCATCAAAATGGAAGGGGAGCTATTGCATGATGTGAAACAGAATCCCTCCAGGACCACATGGCTGCGGAAACACCTCTTCCTCCTTTTTCACTTCTATTTAAAATGTGCTTTGAAAATCCATTTACACAGGAGTGCCTCATGTCAGGGGCATAGACAACTAGAAACTAATAACTGGTGATCAATGAAAAACTTGGCTTGAAGAATTTTGTTACATAGGAAGTGTAAGGCAGAGATGGGGGTGAAGTCTCATTAAAGACATATTGTTAAATATTACCATGAGATGCTCTTTGCTGTAGTCTCGTTAGTTTGACACGATTTAACAAAACTGTTTCTGCAGGAAATGAAGCAGGGATCTGATTATCTGATAACATGACAAGAAATAAATTAGGCAATGGTATGTGGCCTGTAATTACAAGCTTTATAAAACAAGGGGGTCTGTGGCTCAGGCAGTCTATTCTGACATTTCTCAACTTTCCCCTGCTTAATTTCATAATGTGACAAAATGTAATAGAGATGAGTAGAACTGGATTTTCTGCAAGTGTGTTTCTTCTGAGCATCAAACATTTTCACTTTAATTTCATGGATTAATGCAATTAAAAAAATGAGCTTAATGACAGAGTGAGTCTTATTTTCATAGACCTTTTCCTCCCACCCTCCCCCTTGCCTTTCCATGGTAACTCCAGTACCTCATGAGTTACTAGTAATGCTGGCAGAGACTAATGTTTACAAGTCAGTCTGTTTTTTGAATACAGTCTTCACTCTTCTCTAGCAAATTAAAACCAGATGGGAACTGCAGGGAGCAGCATAGAATTTAATTGTGTTTTGTGGCTTCTGATGTTAACAAAACTCTTTGGGTATTTTCATTGTTACTTTGCTTAGAAAATGGTTTGTACCTTTGTCCTGTCCAGTCACTGTAGTGTGCAGTCTTCTAGTGTGTTGGGGTAACTGCTGTAAGCCTTCACGGAGATACATTGCTTTACTACTTCTACAGGGATAGGCTATGGTACAAGCATATTAAATTTATATTTTTTTTTTTCCAAGTAAAAGGATCAAAAACCAGTAAATCCATCCAGGAAAAGTTTAGGGTTTTTTTTCTCTGCTCTTCTGGCACAGCTGATGGAGGTAAAATACAGTTGTTTTGCAACATATCTTTCTCTTTTCTCCCTTAAACTAACCTAGATGAAAGTACATGAAACACTAAAACAATACTCTGGAATTTGACAAGGGAGACAGGCTCAGTCACCCGCAACTTAAGTGGTCCTAGGATCAGTAATGCAGACAGGATAAACATTTTTTTCATGCAGTTAACGCTGTGCTTTTTTATGCTGGTTGGTGCCATCTCAGAGGAAAAGACTCAACATGTTGAATCATAGAAACGTTGCTTCCTGCTGGGGTTTGGGATTTCCTTGCAGCCATCCCCTCCATAGCTGCAGGAGCTGGTTTTGTGGAGTGCGTGTGCTCAGGCAGGAACTTGCTGGAGATGAAGACAGAAGCCAAACAGTTCTGCACAGAATGTAATAGTTTCTGACTCAAATTGTGTTGTAATTGTCAAAATATCATAGGGTGTGGTAGGAACTGCTGTGTCTAATGTTGCTGAGGAATTATCCCTTCATAATTTGCCTAAATGAGTATCATATGCTAATCTCAATTAACATATGAAAGTGGGGGAAGATTTCTTGATGTTTTCTAGCCATTTGAAACCTGATAGTGTGCAAAAAAGATTTTCAGTATGTTGGAGTGTTGGGGGGAGGGTCCCAGATTCTTAATCTTAACTTCTTTCTAATTTCCCACAGAAAGAAAGAAAAGCTACTTGCAGAAGAAAAAACTGTAATTTCAAAAAGATTAATTGGAAAACTGTGAGCACTGGAAATATAAAGCTTCAAATTGCTATCTAGTTTCACTAGGAATTAAAAATATGTAATCCTGGAAGTTACAGTAGTAAATTGATACAGAGTATTTTGAAATACGTACCCGCTTCATAGAGCTGTTTTCTTCCTAGAAGAGAAGTATTCCTAATAGGTTTTTACAGTACTGAATTTTAGTGTCAAATATAAGATTTGTTTTTACTATGAACACAAACTTTAAGAGAATTCAGATGAGCTCTACTTTAGTAATTGTTCTTGATAAACCAGGTCTTACAGCTTCAAGAGGCAAACAGGAAAGGGGGAGTAGTCAAACTTTCAGACAGGTAACTCCAATAAACTAAACCTTTAAAAGGAAGAACATAACCACTACTTGTTAATTTTCTTGGTGATCACTTCAATTAAGTCTTGCATGTCTATAATGCAGTGACATACGTTCCAATGCTTAGAAGTTTTAACCTGCTGTTTACTGGGAAGTATATTCCTCTGAGACCTAAGTTCAAGGACTAATCTAAAGACTCTAGTGCCTTTATTGGGCTATCATACAGCATGGGCATTTGTGGTGGAAATATTTCTGCAGTGGAAGTTCTTCTTTTTTTCAGGCAATCTATTAGATAAATGGGAAAGCTTTTGAAATAAATACAAAACCCCCTTGCTTAAACTTTCTGAATGTGGAAAAGTGTGAAACAGTGCGCTACTCCTGTATGCACTTTTTTCATATGCTACTTCAGATCTGTTGTCTTTTTACCCTGCAGTACCAGAGGAGAGCTCTGGAGGAACCCATTTCTCTCCCATGTTTTAACCTCTGCTATACTTTGTCTAGTGCTTGTAGACCAAACAGTTTCTTGTGGTGGACTCTCTTCTGCTGCTGCTTGGAAGAAGGTGAAAGAGTTGATCTTAGTGGAGTGTCTGGAATAAGGGACTTCAGAGGCCTGCCTGAATTTGTTAAATCTGGTGTCTTACAATCAGAGCATCTAGACGAGCCTACTTCATAGGATAATCTGAATGTGTTCCACTCTAAGTCCCTCCCAGTGCATTCCATGAAAATGTTTCCAGTGCCTTTGAGGTTTTTGTCCCTGGGCTGTAGCAATCCTAGGACACAAACTAGCACCTAAAGCACTACAAGAAGTGCAACTTCTCTCTCCATTGTAAATAAGTGAAGTTTCCATCCCTAGATACAGTTCTTGCTGGGATAAAAAAGGCTATATATTTTAATTAGATGGTGTCCATGTACCTTATTTGAGAGAACACTTTTTCCAACATTTTTAATGAAAATTTTCCTTAATAGTGAATGACAACCATGTAAATGAATGTTGGACTCTGTGTGTGATTATTGGTTAAAGGAAAAGCATGTTTTCAGAGTGTGGTTTTTGGGCTTCCAGACAGATTACACAAGCTCAAGAAGGCCCACCCCACATCCTGTGTGGAAAATCAGCTCACAGAAATGCCCATTGTTCTTCAGGATTATAAGTCACTGTATTTTCTGCCTGCCACCTTTTTCAAAGTACTATATGGAAAATACTAGTGCAAAGGAACCACAGCAGCTTAGCAAGTGCTTGGTCCTGCCAGGTACTGAGTGATCTGCTCTTACTGAAATCGAGGGGGTTGGGGGAGGATTAAAACTTTAGGCTCCTTGGCTAGAGAACAAAGGTGTTGACAAAAGTAGCTGAGAGTGTTTTATTAGTTATATGAATTAATTGATAATTGTCATACTTTAAGCCTGAAAGTTGTTTGTATGCAGCCATGCCAGTGTTTACTGTCTTTAGTGGGGGGAAGTTACAGGGTATGCAGTTTGCTTCAAGCATGGTGAATTTTCCTTCGCATTGCTTCACCCCTGCTCAGTCTTTACTGCAAAAAGACAGAATAGGATATCTGGATCTAATACCCCATTTAGTGTTTCTGAATATCTGCTCGTGTTTATTGCTGTTGCGTGCTATCCCATCTTCAAGTTAATGGACCGATCCATAAAGAGGGGAGTTATCAAGCAAAAAATGGTAAAACTTGTTCACTCTTTCTTTCTTTTTTAATGTTTTACCTACATTACCATCTTGGAGCTCACTTTTTAAAAAGCTGAGGTGCTATTTTTCATGTTCTGTTTTCAAAGAGGAAGAGAGTATTTCAATGTGAATTTTAAAACCCTTGTATTACAGTTTCTTAATTCAAAAAGCAATAACTTATATTTCATGCTAGAGTTCAGTACCTATTTAATACCAAAACATTTGTTATGATAATACAGATGTAGCTAAGCAGAAGGCTGCTGCGAGAGTGTTTGAGGCTGTATTCTGCTTTTTTGCAGTCTTCCCTTTAGTCTCTGCCAGTCTCCTGACTGTGCAGCATTCCCAAAACATGTGGCCCATAAAATGGGATTATAGGGAAAGCATTCAAGTAAACAGAAGTTCCCTCAGGATGAGATTTGCTTTTTCATGCGGAGCTCCTGCGTGCTTTAGCCTGGCACTGCATGCAGCCTTGTTTCATAGCCAGGGATGACTTCTCGTCTTGGTGACCCCAAGGGTGTGAGAGCACCTTAGCCATCCCTGTGTTTTGGGGATAGTCTCCTCTTGGGCTGGCTGGTACAGTAGAGTCCCCTTTGCAGTGGGTTTGGAAGGACACACTCAAGGGAAAATTAAGGGAAAACAATCTCTTCAGTGTCTGTGTGTAGCAATACATGACCAGTCCTGTGATGTGGCTATCACTGCCAAAAATCTGCAGTGAACCTACAGCTGTATCCATCGTTAACTGTACAGTATTGCTTGGTGGATAATAGTGTATTTCTATGATTGTATGATCCTGTCCAGCCTGTTCTGTTGAAAGTACACAACTTGGGATGGGCTCAGTCTGCAGTTAGAGCACTTGCAAGCTCTTTGAGACTAAATTAGATTTATCAGCCTCAGTGAGGAACACTTCCAGTCCTGCTCCCTGCATCCAGTCCTGGCCTCAGTAATTCAGGGTGCTATTGCTGCTCCTCAGGATTGTGCTGTGTCACGATATCAGGGCACAAAGCCTTCAGACTTGGGTTCCTTTTGCTGTGTCTTTTTCATATTTCTAAAACCTCATCTCCAATGGCTTTTGTCCTTCAGCCTTTCCAGTGGATGCTTGTCATCAGGGGAATGGTGTCAGTAGTGATCCCCTTATGCCAGTAGTGAGGCTTCAGGTGCTGATGGTCTTGCCTTGACTTCCTAGAGGTGCTGCTGTGTACTACAGCATGGAGGCTTTCATCCACAGGGAAAGCTACAATTGTAAATATTCTCTTTCAAACAACAGGAATTCATAAATTCACATGAGACTGTTCCATACCTGGCTGGTGTTAGCCACATCGTTGATGTGCTACTGGGCATTAGTGAGGAGTGTGATTAGAGTTCCTTATGGGATGGAAGACTGCCTGCTACCTTTGAGACAGCACAGCCTGATACTTACTGCTGTTACCTTTCTTGAGAGGTGACTGAACAGAAACTGTTAAACTTCTTGTAATTGACCTTGGTGTCAGCAGCAGCACTGAGAATTTTCAGTTATCTGAAGAAACATAGGCCAGAAATTCACCTTTTTTGTCTCTGTACCTGGTACAAAGAAATAGAGAGAACAGCCCTGGGAACAGGGGTGCCAACCTGGTTCCTGCTGCTGTCAAAAGCAGCAAACTCATTCATTTGTGTACCCCCTATCATAGCCGAAGTAAAGATTGTTTGCTATGGGTTCTAAATCAGCAGTTGCTATTCTCTTTCTCTTGCTGGTTGCTTTTCAAAGCATTTACAATGGGGAGCACATTTATAAAATTAAGGGAGGTAAATTCAGAGCCTGTAGTTCATACCACAAGTGACTATGCTTAGGAGTAACATCATTGTCACAGCTGTGTGCAGCTTTTGCTTCTAGAGGGTCCAATTCTCTGCTCTGGTCTACAAGGGGGTATAAATGAGAGAAAGCAGGCCACCTTAATTTGATGGCAGTCTGCTGTTAAGACTAGTGCTTATTCTAAGACTGCTTAATCCTATTTAAGGTTGGGATTTTTTTGGAAGGTCTCTGATTTCTGGGCATATTTTGTACAGAAACCCATTTAAAAGCTGGGGCTGAATTAATCTGTCATTTGCTATATAAAACAGTGATATTTTCATCATATTTCAACTGTATGAGAGTTAAACTCCAGTATTATAAAATCAAATTTTCTTAAGTTTAAGTTTTAATTACATTTTTAATGCCTCCAAGTTTATAGTATCTGATGCTGAATTATGAGGGGAAGTAATACATTTAGTTACTGTATTTTCCAAACATGAGGTAGATTATATAGGTACAACAGCAGGGAACTGAAAATGTCCTGTGAATAACAGCAGCACCTGCTTGTATTTAATATTTTTTATGTGGGGTCATTTATGTTGTAGAAAATAGTGTTCTGTGAACAAGCTTTTGAGGGGAATGATACGTTGATAAGGCTGCAATACTTTGTATTATGCTGTTCAGATTCTGTATTGTAAATCAAAGAAGCAGAGCCATATATCCATGACCTCAGCTCCAAAAAGAAAAATCCTGCAATTAGTAATGATTTAAATTAATATGATTTGTATGGGAAAGAGTTTTTAGAAACCTTGGAAAATTGGAGGTGTGCTCAGTGAAGGACTTCTCAGACACTGCACAGCACTGAAGCACCAGCTCTGGCTGCCGTGAGCCGCCCCATCTGCCTCACCAGGTCATCAGTCCTGCAGTATTAGAATTGAAACCTGCAAACCAGGGCACACTCAGTGGAATCAACGTAATTGCTCAGAGTTGTAAACTCCAAGCAGATGTCCATACAGGGGTCTTTACCTTACTGAACAGGTTGAAGTGAATTGATAGTGTATCATTCAGTGATTCAACCAAGCCGGTCACATACTCTGGTCCATGTGAGCTTCCCTTCCTCCCCAGTCCACCCACATACCAGCACTGGCAGGCAGGTGAACGTGGCCATGAGCTGGATCAGCAGGAAAAAACCTGGTTGATGCCAGTGTAGTTCTGAATGGCTTGTTGTGGGGTCAAATGAGTGCCAGTGCAAGGGAAGCAGGAGGGGCAACCTCCCGTTTTGGCAACAGTCAGTAATCAGGTTGGCTTTACGGTTTCATGAAATTGTATCTGTAAGTTATATGCACATCTATAATCTCTTGGAAAGCCATGATTGTTGAAGGCATTGCTTCCCCTCAGCTGAGTTGAGTGCTGCTTCTCTCCTGGGCACTGCTGCTGTCAGCTGCTTGACACAAAGGCAGGTAAGGGACACAAACTTGGCTGACTATGAGCTTCTAATATTTCTAGAAATTCTAGGATTGATGGAGAGAAGTCTTACAGATGAAGAGTGGTTCAGATGACCCTATTTGTATGTTTACAGTAATGTCAGATGAAATAGGTGACGCTTGGGTGACTATAAAGAAGTCTGGGCTCAGACTTGGGCAGCTGCAGTTAGGCAGGGGAGCTATGCTGAAGGATACTGAAGACCTCAGTGCAGCTTTATGGAAAACGAAGGAATCCACATTGTAAAGAGACACAATACAAGAATGGCTAACTAAAATCATTGGTAATGAACTAGTGTAACTCAAAAAAAGGTGGGGCAGGGGAAGGCTTACAAATCCCAGCCATTTTATCTGAATCCTCGGACTGCTGCCAAAGTACTGACTTCAGTTTGTGGACTGGGATAGGACATAAGGTCATCACCTTGGGGGTGGGGGGGGAAATCTTCATTTTCCCTTGTAAAAGTTTAAAGTCCCTGAGCAGTGTTGGTCCAAGGACCTGGTTTTACTACCTACTGTTACAAGTGATACTGGAGATTACTAAAATTAGAAGTAGTTAGATGAACCAAACCTCTTCTCATTTTCTGTTTAGTGCTGTCATTGGTGTGCTTGGCAGTACTTCATAGATACTCACTTTCAGTGGTTTTATGCTTAGTTGCACTTCCTGTCTCATATATTAGCATAATGATGTCATTCTCTCACACCACTGTGGAGGAGTGTGGTGGTGTGCTCTGCCTGAATCTCTGCAAGAAAGGCTTTCTTGCTGTCCTACAAGATGACTTTGCTTCTGCTTTGACGGCTGACATCCAGAGGCTCCCTTTTTTGAGCCTCCCCTGTATGAAGTGGGAGACAGAGTGGGAGGAGGAGGCAAGGGGAGAAGTACCTTCCTCATGCCGTCTTCTGTAGGAAGCTACGTACAGGTCTGTCCACCTTCACCTAGTGTGGATGAGCAGCTGGAGCCTGCATAACTGCGTCTGTGCCTCCATCACCCCGTACGGAGCTGCAGAAGGGAAGGAGGGGGTAGGGAAGCTGCTTAGCCTTAAAGCAAAGCAAGCAATGAAAAGTGGGAACTGGAGCTTCAAACATCTCTATGCTCCTCTGACCAGGCAGTGCTGGTCATGGGAGAAAAGCACTGAGAAAGTACCATCTGCTTCTTTCATGAACCAGGAGAGCAGCAGGCACTGAGCAGGCGATGCAGGATTGGTTTCTCTGGTTCTACTGCATGTCCCAAGAAGGCAGCAAGGACGGAGTGGTTTCTCCTTGGGGATATTGCTGCAGGAGAGGGAGGAACGTGGCTGCCCGGGAGGAGCAGGCGGCTGCGGCACTTCTGGGGAGCAGCCTGGGCCTGCTCCTCTTCCTGCCTCATCAGGTTGCTCCATGTGTGCCTGGCCAGGCTCTGCTGTGCAAGCAGCAATTATGCAGAAAGCTTTAAAGTGATAGAAATCAGCATGTTAAAATGAACTTGGAAAAACTTCTGGAAGACATTGTCCCCTTAAATCGGGCTGAAAGGGGCTCTTCCAGAATGAGTCATCTGCAGCTCTTGAGGAGCCCTGGGCAGAGCCTTCCTTCCCTCTGCTGAATGGAGCTGCCTGGAGCCAGGGCAGGGAGAAAAATACCCCGATTCATTTCCTAACGAGATATGCATGAGAGAATTCCCCGTGGAGCCACCAGTGGGGGTTTGCGGCTTTGTGTTTTTCACTCACTCAACTCCACGTAAGCAACGCTGTGCAGCTTGGAGCTCCCACCCAGAGGACTCAGACACCCCAAGCCCATCCCCAGGAAGCGGACAACAGCGTTGATATGCTGGTTGCTGCAGAGGAAGTGGCTTCTGTTCTAACCAGCAAGCAATCTGCTGAAGTCCACAGTTTGGGTGGTTGCCAGGCTAAATTTGACATAATTATTTAACGTTTTTGGCTTTTGTCTTACTGTTTTCTGGAGATGTTTCTCCTGCGTCCTACCATTTAAATCTCACATATGGCAGGGTTTTTTTTACCCCCACAAAAATTAATACAGGCTTTTATTTAGAAGACACAGGATTGTTAACAGAGAATCAGTCTATTTAACAGATGATGAAAATACTCTCAAATGCTCTTAGCAGGTTAGCAAAACTGGGGCTAAACCGTATGCAGCTAAGGTGTTGCTCAGGGCTTTGTCATGCCCTTTCCCATCCCACCTCACTGTAAGTAGTTTCTGATCTGAAGTTGACATTGGGAATATGACACATTGCAGAAAAGATGGTATGTGAACGTCAGACTTGAGATATTGGAGGGATCAGGCGCCCTCTTGTGCTCTTTCTCTAGGAGCATCGCAAGGCAAGTGGTTTCCCGGGAGCAGAGACTGAGTGGAGCTTCAGCCTGAGTTGGAGCTTGCAGGGAGACTGGTGTGTCTGGGCACGTATATCATGATCCAATGCAGTTCTGAGGTGCAGGAGTTAATTGTTGACAGGTACGCAAACTTCACTGCAGCTATACAATGTGACCATTCAAAATGAAGCTTTGAACAGAAAAAAGTGACGCATTTTCCAAAAGACAAAAGATTTTTAGATTCACTCAAAAGTATCATTGTTCACCAACTATTAAATTTCTCTCATGGGCCAGATTTTAAGTTGAATTTCAAACTTCACTGACCGTTAATAATATGGTGCAAGTTTAGATTTTTTTGTTTAGACTATGCTGTGTGTTTATAAGCATTCACCTTTTTGTGCTGCATAACATCAGGAAAATGTGCTGCGTTTCCACAGAATTCAAACTCTAGTACTAGTTTTATAAATGCATATAAATTTTTTATAAATAAATACTTTATAAATACTTTTTTAGATTGCTCACTATAAATGTCAGAAATTACCTGATTTCTCCAGATACCAGACTATAAGTAAAAGTGCAAATTCCAGAGTAAAAGAGGTAAATTAATTTATGAAGTTAACTAAATAGCTATGACACCTCTGAAAACATGGGCCTTTGGTGGCTTGCTGCCTAAATAAATCAATTTAACTGGTTTTTATATGTGGAACTCCAAAGTTGTTCAAAGGACACAAAGATGTTATTTTCTGGCCTGATGCAAAGTCCCAAACTTAGTGATGCCCCTAAGATGCTAGCACAACTGAGCACAATGTGTGCAGTGAGCTCTTCCCCTTGCCAGCATTTGTCTGTCTTAGGGGCTGTTTGGGGATTAAAGGTGTTGCTTATTTCAGGCTTACTGACCAGAGCGGTTTTAGACTGGGCTACCTGCCATTCTGTGATGGCATTTCTAGCAAAATAGTTTCTATCAATGTACCTCTCAGCCTGAAAGCCCCTGGGGATTATGATCGTTTCATAGAGAAGTAGCTAGAATATAAGAGAAGAATGGTTGTGCTGGGCCTGGCTGAGATCCATCTAGCCGATACCGCTCCTGTCTCCAGCAGACACCATAAGTGGATGCCTTGATAAAAGCCTGAGAACAGAGCAGCTATAAATGCTGCTTCCCTTACTGCTCTCCCAGCCTCTGATCATCTTCACATCCTGAGCTGAATATGGGGGTTTGTGTGTTTAGCTGACCTTGACAGATTTCATTTCCAAGGTTGTCTGGTCTTCCTCTGAGCTAATATTAAACTTCAGCATTGACAGCATCCTTGTTATGATCGCCATTGAGCACTGAGCTCGTACTATGTGGAACTTCTATTATAACTCCAGTAACTCACTTCTGAGTGCTAATGATCAGCTCTGACCACGTATATGAGCACATGTATGTGAAGTTAGAATTGCTTTTCTGCCTGTGCATCATTTACATATCCTTTCTTCTTTCATGAGAAGGATGGGGAAAGATGCCAAGCAGAGATGAAGAAAGTAAGTTTTTCTGAGTAGTTGGGTCTTCAGCAAAGTACTGGGTGAAACTTTGGAAAGCGGCATAACTTCACTTGCGTAGTTTGCATAGCTGAAATAGCTAATGTAAATGAATTCAGAGACAAATCTCCTTAGCAAAATCAGCCATTCCCAAGCACAGAATGTTGTCATTAATAATTTGAGCAAAGTGTGTGGTCATCATTGTTCTTTCGTTAAACCTGCCTACTTTAAAATATCAACAAAAGGCTCCTTGTAGGTGCACAGCTTAACCTCAGTGTTTGAAAACCTGACAGTGCCAGGTCTGATGCAGCTGCTGGTAAAACATCATTTGCAGATTTACTCCTAAATTGGCAATAAAAGACAGCAAAATATGGGGGGGATCCTCAAATCCAGCAACTTGGCAGTAAATTACCTGCTTCATTCTACTAAGCATCTGAATTACTGCTCAATGAATAATGCAGTAACAGTTTCCAGAAGACTGCTGGTTAAATTGTAATGTTTTGATAAAACAAAGAAATGCTTATATTAGCATAGGCCTATTAGGTCTGTGGATTGAAATGTGTGTGCTGGGCGTGTACAAGAACTGACATTGCTGAGGTACAAGGGCAACATGTACTTTGCAAAAAGGCTGAATCTAAATTGATGCTTCGCATCCCCTTCATCGACTGTTTCACAGTAAGTGTGTGTGTGTATGCTTTTCCCTAAAATAGACAACAGTAAGCAGGACATAAAAAAGTATCTTGCATTTACCGGAAGAAGGGAGAGGGCAGGTAAGAGTCTGTAGGTAGATACTCCCTGCAGAGCTCCTGGCTTGTGGTTATTAGCTTGTGCATCTGTCCTTACTCAGCATCACAGCAGTTAACTCCTGCCTTTTAAAAAAATGAATTGTTTAAATCCATATAAAATACCTTCCTAGACGTGTCTGGGGGCCAACTCTGAGCTCTTACTGTTGCCACATTCTGCTCTTGCGTGCAAGATTATCTTTCCAGATAAGCATGAATGGAGTTCAAATGAATCTATCAATAATCAGTGGAAAGGATGTCATAATGTGAAGTCTGATACTGTAAAAAATAAATAAATATACAAGTCCTTGAAAACACATGTTTGGAAAGGAACAGCTTTATTCTTAACATAGCTGCAGGTCTGGCAGCAACAGCTCGTGAGGAGGTGTGGGAATTAGCTGAGTAGACTCCCTGCTGGCAAGGAGAGCTCGGAGGCTGTGCGCTACTGATACAAGACTGACCCCTCACTTTTAAATCCCTTTGGGTGGAGGAAGGTAAATGATTTTTCTTTGCTGATGAAACACATTGTGAGATAAAGCCATGTTTGAGAAGAAATAAAAAAGCATTTCCTGGAAATAATTTCTTTAAAGTCAAATGGAATACAATGTCATGTGAGATTTGTGATTTAGTTTGTCAATAATCTCTTAGATTCATTAAATACAGCTAAGAAAAGAGATATGAACTGGGAGGTGATGAAGAGATGGCTGAAGAAGAAATGCACATTTTTAAGTACTTTAATTGGTACTTTCTTACAGTATCAGTTATATGAAACTTACAAAGCTATCTATAATGGTGCCCTCTGGTGACTCCAAAAATGTTTAACTAGAATGAAATAAAAAACAAGATGTATTTGACCTGCTACTGTGAAAGTACCCTGGCAAGTTGGACTATTTGTTGAAGATTCATGAACAAATTAGAGCTCCTACAGCTCAGCCAGGCAATATGCACAAGCTGTACACGTACAGAAGTCCAGGACTAACTCCAAGTGTTGTAGGAACAGAGCTGTAATGAGTAAGACAGTCTCTCACCCTACCACACAAGTAATCTCTTGTACATTCACAATAAAAAGAAATGTGGCTTTTGACACTGCAAGCTGGTCATTTATTTTCTAGTGCCTAGAGAAAAGAAAAGATGAAAAAATAAAATCTCTTATTGAGTTTGTCTTGATGTAGGGAATGTGGACTATGGTAGTTGATTATATGAAATCTCAGAAATAAAGCAGCTGTGCAAAATAATGTATTTTGTATATTCTACAGTTAGCGTGGTTGCCACACGGTCTCTGGAAAGCTGTTCTCCTCAATGCACTGTTTCCTCGTCCTGGATACTGCTTTTTATACGTGCAGTCTGTCTGCAGCATCTAATGTTTCTACTGCTCATCATTTCCCACCATACTGACATACATGACTTTCTTCATTGCACTGACAGTAGTGCTTACATGGCGCTTACCCTGTTCTGGTTGGAAAGGACTGTTTTATTTACAAGGTGCTGTTACGTTACAGCCAGATCTGTGGTCATACAAGTGCAGACGGGGAAGCAAGTAAGTACGCATGGCTGGGGATGAATGGAATAGGTGTAGGTACCCCTTTCAGCATCCCTGGCTGTTTTAAATCATGACTATGAAGCTATGTCTTAATCAAAACAGATGCAACACTGGTGAGGTAATGAGAGTATCACGCTCCAAGGCAATTAGCCTGGCAGAAAAACGTCCACAAGCAGATACAAGCAAGGTTATGGATAGGGATTAAAAAAACAAAACACACACAAAACCCCTATGTTAATAACTTTGTATGAAGTGTGTACTATTATCTAATGATTTAATTGTTATTTACTGAATTTCCAGATTAGGCCCATACTCCCAATAACTGTATCAGGCTAAGTAACTCCTCTCCTTGTAAGTGCTATTCCCCCATGCCATGCTTAGGAGAGGATGTGTCTCCTCCCATTCATGTCCTTTGCAAAACAGCCCCTGAGGCACAGCGAAGATCAACTGGCTTTTATGCATATATTCTGTAAGAAAAATGAAAGGAGTAAACAAAATATTTGTTTTGACAAGATGCCTACTTTGATCATAAATGTTAAGATCAGGAGGTACCAGTGATTTTATTCTCACTTCCCAAATAATACAATGTGTGGAACCTTCTCTCTCTACTAACTTCGAAGTCAGCAATTTCCCTTTCAACTTGCAGTCTGTATTTTAGGAAAATACCTAGTTTTGATTTTACAGCCTATTTAGTATCTGTCGAAGAGTTTATGCTATCATTTTGAGGTGTAATGATACATCAGGGAAGGATGGGATTTCTGTGCTAGCATTTGCAGCATTTCAGTGTACATGTCTTGTGCTCACACAGAGCTTCCTGGCCTGAACAGTTGGCTGAGTTCTAGGAGGAGAATAAACCCTTTGATAAATTCATACATCTTTACTGCAGCGCTGTATCTCTGAATGTTGCAGGAACACACAAAAATTAGTACTTTTCTCAAGTGACTATGCCCAACCTTGCATTTTTAGCTAAGCTGATGTTTCAAAGAGCTTCTGTTTCCTTCTTGGTTGAAATTACTGCTGCTTGTTTTCTGTCAGCTAGCCTGCTGATTTTTTCTCAAAGACTTATGTAGCTCAACTGGTTGTCTCCAAGCTCCTGTTACCATTGTAAATCCGTGTCCCACCAGGTGTACTTGGGCAGTGACTTCTGCTGTGCCTAACCGTCTTCCTCCATGAGGGACCTTCATTGCTCTTCTATTTAGCCTGCATGAAGGGTGGCCATCAGGCTCACTGCCCTGTGCTTCATCTGCCTGTGACTGATCACAGACACGTGTGATGTCTTGTGCTTCCCACGGTCTGACAGCCTTTGGGTTTATAAAAACAGCAGAGGAAGGAGACATGTTTTGGTATGGTTGCGTGACTGGCTGTAGAATACTGTCCATTCATATACATCTTCTCAGCTGTATGGGAGATCTGTTAGGCAGTCTACTATCACAACAAAAGAAATGCGTAAGACAGAGCTGATATGATTACCGTGCCTCTTAAATGGTCTTTGCTTTCATTTTTCCAGCCTTCTCCATCCATGATAAATTACTCTGGTTTAGTATCTGGAGCAAGACCGAGGAAAGGAACATATATTCTACAAGGTTTTGGGGGATAGCTCTGAAGCTAATAAGCATTTGGATATAAGCGTGCTTCTTGCATATGTCTTCTTTCCTTATCCTATGGAAAGCAAACTGGGACACAGCATTTTCAGGATTAGGCCTTTGGGAACACTAGTATAGGAACTTCTGGTACACAGATAGCTGTCACTACAGATCTTCATCCTGGGCACAAGCAGCAGTAACTTACCCTAGGACAGGATTTGAAAAGACCTTCGTTAGCTGGGGTTGCTGTACAAATCAGGTCCACCCAATGCACTTCTCTGCCTTGTTGTAGTAGACCTAGGAACTTTGAACAGAAAGGTGTTGGCTACAACAGAGGGTTTTAGAAATACAGAGAACCATGCAGAGCTACGGAGAAATTTCACACCCCAGGTAGGCAGAGAATTATCAGTATATCTCACTGATGAGAGGGAGTCTCCAGTCAGACAGCTCCTCCACTGATGTGTTGGGACAAATGACTTGGCTCTGCAGCAGAGAAGAATGTCCCCAGTGCTGCTTTCCTGGAAGCACCTTCACCTGGAGGTTTCTCGTTCAGGAATTAATTTGCTTATGAAAACTCAGCAGTTCACAGAGCCTGGGGTGGCCCAGCTGCAGGCAGATTGCACTCGTGAGGATGAGGATGTACAGCTGTAAGCAAGTCTAATTAAGATGTCTGATGAATTTTCCAGTGTAACTACACCAGTAATTGTCAGGATCTATGAAATAAATAAAGGTTAGTTGTTCTCTCAGGCCTGAGAGTCACACAAGTTTGTAATCATCGTATCTTGTTGGGAATGAAACGCATGAGGCGTATTAAAGGTGGCAGCAGTTGCTATTCACTGGCAATGTGTTACAAATTAAAGCTTTCAGAAATAGCCAAAGACGGGTCAGGCAGCAGTCAACTGACCTGTAATTTTCAGATTGAGAGAATCATCAGGAAAAGGAAGCAGAGCATAGCAGAACTTGCAGCCAGGTAATTCCCGTGAGCTTAGCTGGAACTTGAGCTACTATCACGAGTGAGACCTCAAGTATCTGAATCTTCTGAGGCGTATGGGTTTGTACTGAAAGTCACCCTTCTGGGAAGAGAAAAGACAGACGTATTTCTGACAGAATAGTTTTATGAGCTGCTTTTTTCCTTCCAAGACATCTACCTTATTAATAGCACTGACACTAAGGTCTACTTACTGTCTATGGATGTTTTCTCTCAGCTTCTTATTTAAGGGTAAGTTGGCTGGAGTAGTTAATCGCTGCGGGGAGTGCCTCGGTTATGTAGATACTGGAGCCAAATCCTTAAATCCTCTAAACAAGTTTTGCCTGATTGTGACAGCACAAACCAATTTTTAAGACTGGTTTGAAATGGCTGGTGTTCCTGGAAGTCCTCTGATTGCATATGGCAGCAGTCTCTAAAAAAAAAAAAAAAAAAGCCCCATCCCAAAGGTACCTGCTCACAGGAGCCCAGGTGGCAAGCACTATGTAGGAGAAGCAGTCTGGAGTCAGCACCTGGAAGGTGACTTTCTATGTGGAATGGGAAATTGTTGAATGTCTGGAGCATCTGCTTTATTTGTTGTCAGCTTTTCAATCTCCTGAACAAGATAAAAAAAATAGAGTGAGAGGTGGAGTTTGTTGAGTCCCTGCAGTGGCATTGTGAACACTGTTCTGCATAGGAGAGGGCAGAGGAGCAGAGTAATCACAGCATCCCACTGTGCAGACAGATGTGTAAGTATTTGTCCTAATTGTTAGTCCCTGACCAACCCAGGTGGAAGAGGTATTTTGGGATGAGGTTAAGTCCAAGGAAGCCAGGTAGTATATTAACCTCTTCCATCCAGGCTGAGGTTAACTGCAGAACTGGAAGTGTCGTAGCCATGTTCACCTGAAGGACTACTCCGATCTAGCAAACCTCTGAACTCTTCTGCCTCAATTCGTTCAAACTCTTGTGTTGGTGCAGAAAAAATAGGTCTGATCCCATGTATCCTTAGGATGCTGATTTACTTCCCAGGATTTAGTCTCTTACAGCAATACTTTCAACATGTTAACAGCTTCACAGTGTGAGACAAAACCAGTGCGATTTGCTAGTTGTGTGGCTGCAAAGGCACATCCTTCCTTCATGGCTCTGACACATAGAACTTGGAGAATATCTGATTTATGCATATGGTAACATATCAGCCTGATTGCTTAAATATATTCAAAAAAGGGTTTTCAATTGCTATTGCATAAGAAAAAAGTTCAGCTTGGCCTTTTGAAATACTCTGGCACTGTTTGGATGCAAGAATTACTTACTAGGGAGACTTTAAAGTAGGATGAAAGTAAGAAATCCTATGAGAAAAAGTTGTTTGTTTCTTACATTTTCTCCACCCTTCCCTCACCCTAGACTGTTCCATATGGTTAGAAAGAAAATCTCTTCCAAACCCTTTCAATCTAAAATATCATCAGATGGAGCAAAAGGAAAGCTGAACTAGCCCCAGAAGCATTCCCATACTGGAATGTTTTAGATGCTCCAGCCCCAGAGCTTTGGGTGCAGAGAAAGTATGATTAGCAAGATGTCCATGCTGTTTGTGGAGGGGTGGATCAGAGAGTGTCTCATGCCTTGGGCGCTGCAGGGAACTATCTGGCAGAACAGAAGTTGTCCTACAGTGTGATGATGTGGGGACTTTGGTGGCAATACCAGCTCACAGACTTCTTTCTTCTTCTTGGTCCCTCCTTGCCCATTTCCATGCCATGGGGCACCATACTTGTGGCCAGATGAACGCAATTCCCTACAAACCACACCGAAGATCAGAACGCTTGGGAGGCAGGGTGGGGTTGTCCTTTAAAGCCAGAGAAGCCCAAAGCTGACCTGATTTACAGCAGAACCCTACAAGCGGTTGCGTGCAGGTGACTGATCTTACCCATAAGTGCCCGGTGTGCTGAAGAAGGTCCTCAATCCGAGCCTGCAGACATGCTGTGGAAGGCTCTAGTCTGGCTTCAGCTTCTGATGAACATGACCCTTGAGACTGAACGAAGACGACCTCTGGCATGTTGTTTGCTCTGAGTGATTACTGAAAACTGCAGGGCCCATGGGCAAGATCGGGAGAGGAGCACCTAGCTATGAAGTGTCTTGGGTCTTAGCTGCATTCCGTGCTGTCAAGACCAAGGTGAAATGTAGTGTAAGAAAATTTAGTGTGTCTCTGGTTCAGAGAAACTGAGGATAACTAAGGGAATTTTAGATGTAGGTAATAACTTGTCTGAACTCCACCAAACCGGCTCAGTGGATGCACTATGGAACCTCTTCTATTGGAGTAACGCTGTCACAACACTGGGGTCAGTAATGGGACTTGGAGAAGAGTAGAATATATTTCATCTTTGCTGAATTTAAACTAAACAGCTCTCAATTTCTCTTGTCGTACTGGACAAGAGAGGAGACAATGAGTTTCAGGTACCATAAGACGAGGTGAGATAAAATTATCTCACAAATCTGGATTTGTAATGGTTTGCTAAAGAAAAAAAAAAGCTTTTTCTCTTATTCTCACAAGTCAACTGTGAGTAAAAGCAATTACCTAAAAGCTTATTTTTCTATGACATTTATCATTGAAAAGAAAATGAGAGAAACTGCATGCCAGCTTTTGTTACAATTTCATTAGGCTCCAGGTAGGTCTAATTTATGTGGGGAGTCTGTTTCTAAGATGAGGAGCAAATGACTCTCGTCTGACAGACAATTGAGTTATAAAGGCTTCACATGAGAACTGTGCTCCAACAGAATGTAAACAAGACACATCGTTTAATAAGGTCAGACATACAATAAGGAGCTAAATTAAGGCAGGGTCCATCAGCCAGCAATGCATATAGCTAGACCTTCTCAAATGGTGCAAGTTAGCATGCAGTAAAACTAAAGGTTTAGGTTAACCCTTGTATCTTACCCTCTGGGTAGTGGAATTGGGAGTTAGTGGAAGTAAGTTCATAAACCATAGAAGTAATACAACTTTCTGTAGCAAGTTACAAAGACTTGAATTTCTCCCCAAGACTTAAGAGATTTTTACACAGTTAAATACCACCATAATTACAAAATCTTGCATGAAAAACTCAGGGAAACAGACTAGCAAAAATGCAGCATTAGAGACTTAAAATTTATGGTCTGGGAACTGACAAAAACCACAAAAGCAGAAGAGTGATGTAGCAAAATGGTGAAAGGGCATCCCTGCTAAATGCCTCATGGAAAGCGCTAAGCAAACTGGAATAGTTCCAAAATATGTAGGTGGGATCACTCTTCACAATGCTGGGATTTACTCCATTGTTGTCCAAGTGACTCAGCTGAAATTGCCCTCAATATACTCGACATATTTTATTGTCAATACATTTTGCCCTGGCCTTTCCTCTCCATGGCTACAGGACCTTAATTCACCTGAATTAATAAAATGGTGGGATCAAGTGGTTCTGATAACAGCACTGCACTTTCCATATCCAAACATGATGTAAGCTCATCTGCATATTCAGGAGGGCAGTGGGTCATCGCCTTGTATCAGCATTTTCTTGGTTAATCTACAGCCAAGAGAAAGATACTGCCTTCCCTGCTATTGGACTGAGCTCTTCTAGATGTGACACTGCCAGTTGCTAAATGACCTTGAAACCGATTTCCAAACACAGAAAAGCACCTATTTGAAGCAATGATGCTTAATTCAGTCAGTCGGTGAATCCTGTTTGCCCCTGCTGTGGCCGAGCAATTGGACCTTTTGTCATTCAAAGACGGATTAGGGCTGAATGTGTTTTGTGCAGATAAAAGCACAAGGTTTCCACATCTGTATCTGGCATCTGTATCTGGCAGGATGATGTCCCCTGATGCTGCAGTCCACCACTCTTTTTTGGCAGAAAATGGGCTGTTCTTTCTGCCTTTTTATCTAGCCTATTGTTTGCCTTAACTATTGGGTCAGAATTCGTTCAATCGATTCACAGGAGTTCCTGTAATCTCAAGTGGAGATTAAAATCCAACCCAACACATGGGATTGAGCAGCCAGTACCAGCCGTTTCAGAAGGTTTAAGAAGCTCTTCAGAGGACAAATATGAAATAATCTTGAATTCTGCCTCTGAGCAGAGGGACTGGGCTCTGAAGCATGGTGGTTTATATCTCTAGCAATTCCTCAATCCTGTCTAAAAAATGTCAAACATCCTCATTACCCACTTACCTTTCCAGTAATGTTTTAGATCCTAAATCTCAAGAATAGCTATTGATAAGGAGTTTGTAGGTTAGCTAAAGGTGTCACCCTCCTCTGCTCTTCCGAACCTGCCATTTGCAATTGGCTTGTCTTCAGTTTCACTGATTTTTCCCATATTCTGTCATTCCAAGATATGTGCTGCAACTCCTAAGCACTTTCCAGCTTCCAGCTGTAGCTTTTGACTCCCCGCAGTAAATGAGCTGCGCGTGTGCTGTCGCCCTCCGTCTCCTGGCTCTGGAGGGGGAAGCCCAGGCACGTTGGCCCATGGACGCTTTGGCCATGTACCATGCAGGTCTGAGCATCCGTTTCCACCAAGGCTAGGCACAGCTCTGGTGCCCTTTCTCTGCATCCTGTGTAGATAAAATCCTCTGTATAACATTGTACTTTAATATACAATTCCCTTTTTTTTGTCTCCATTTTAACCAACTAATTCATTCTCATATAAATACCTTACTATATTCTTTAAGATGGAGCAAAACATACCATTGCTCTTGCTAAGTCTCCTTACGCAAACTGGATATCCTGTAGTGCCAAAATAGCTGCTCTCTTATGTTGGGTGAGGGCCATAGATCCGAAAAACTATGCAAGCACCCAATTCCTTTAAAAAATCAGTGGGATTTAGGCACAAAAGTAGCTCCTAAAGTACTTCACCGCTTTTATAACCGCAAACCAAAGCATCTCCTTTCCAAATGAAGTGTCCTGAAACTTGGTTGTGGATTTGCAAGACAAGACGGGACATTGTCTGTGCTTCACCAGGGTTCCTGCTCCTGGCAGGGGTAAGGGAGAGGCCGTCCCTGCGGCAAGTAGCCAGGAGGAGGCAGGACACAATGGCTAACAGGGAAAGAAATCTATACGTTGAACTAGCGCTGGCAAGCCAAATTATAGGGACTATGGGGGTTACGTGGGGCTGCGGGAGGAAAATGAGTGGCTGAATTTTGAGTTACGGGGAGAAATTAAAAAATAAAAAAGAAGATCTCTATTTTATAGGACACTGAATGGCACAAAAGAACTATTGGACCCCAGGCTAACACATTTCAAACTACTCATCAACTGTCAACATGTCATAACCAGACCAGAACACAACTATAAATAACAGTAGGAAACCTACCTACATCACGCCAAGGCAGTGAGTCAGCGTTAGTCATTTGGTGCTTTTTTAATAATTGAGGGTTTTGCCCAAATCCTGCTGAAATCACTCCTCTCCCCCTTCTGTAATACCAGGGGATATTTGGCTTATATTTCTCAGATTTCATGCCATCAGTTTGCCTGCCCACAGCATTTAACAAACTTCTTAGCATCCTTATTAAACATTAAACCTGTTTATTAAAACTGCTTTCTTCAGAAGTTTTTCAGAAAAACGTATCAGTCCTATGCAAAGCGCAATTAGCACATGGGATGAAGAGCTGCGTGGAGACAAGGGAGAACTTGTGCTGTTTCACTGACCTTAATTCCCTTCGTCTTTATACCTGTGCTATCACTAGTGTACAGAAAGGATGTTTAATACTGATATGGCAGCATCTTTTAATATTAAAAGTATGCAGTGTGCAAGACAGTGAAGACTCAGTCCTTCTTACAGTCTTTGACTTTTTTAAATTTCAGTCTTCTAAAGCACTTCTTTTAAAATTTATAGTAAGTGATTAAATAACTATTAATATATTTAATAATTCAACCCATTGTTAAGCATTTCATCTTCCAGGATTCAGTGCTTTGAACGTATGTGCTACCATTTGAAGTAAAATAGAAATAGCTTGTGTAGAGGATCTTTCTAGAAGACCCATCGACCAACACTTGTGCCTTATTTCAAAGGATTAGTCATGCCTCAATTAAAACCAGACTTTCCTAAAGGGTAAGTGCTTTCTGCAGGGTGATACCCCTTCTGAAAGCATGTGGGGAGCTACCCAAGGGATGGAGCAGTGCCCAGAGGGAACACAGGGCACCATGGGCCACTCTGCTCTGCTGTGGCAGCTCTGCATGACCCACAGCTGGTTTCTGGGGAAACAAAGCAGGGTGTTAAGTTAATAACATACTTTATAGGTCAGCTGAGGACGTAACCTCTTTTGTTCCAAATGTGGAGAAAGCCAGGTGGGCTCTTTTATATATTAAAAAATATCTTATGGGAAGGCAAGTTTGATCACACGGATTGATTAAATTGGATTTTTTTAAGACCTAGAAATCCACAAATACCATACCTCCATGGGAACGTTTTCTCTGTGTTAAGGACAGTGAACTGACAGGGTCAGCTCCCACTGAATTCAGGGTGACACCTCAGCTCTGTAGGCTTCACAGTCCAGTAGGCAGGTAAATTTGGGTGGACAAACGTCCTGTGTCAAACTAAACAGCATCGGGGAGCCTTCCTGGGGAGTGGAGCCAAGCCATCTATACCATCTATACCAGCACAGTGGTGCCTAGCAAAGACGGTCTGCCAAACAAGGCTGGGGTAAGATTTGGGAATTAGCATGTGCCATGCCCCCCTTCCCAGATCTTGGGGTTCATGGATGCTCTGCTGCCGTGTGGGAGCAGAGTGTCTCCTGCCCCCAAACACCTCTCTGGGTCCCAGGTACTTTGTCGTAGCACAGTATCAAAGGAGGAGGTGTGAGGAAGCAGGGTGACCATCGCAGGAGTCACATCAACACCCGGACACGTCAGCGTTGCCCTGCGGCGCTGGGTTGCTGCAGGAGGCCCCCGCTACTGAACGGCTTCTGGGAGGGAAGGGAAGGCTTTCGGGAAGGAGGAGGGCCTCACGTAGAGACTGCTGTCCTGTCTCCATCTGCCGGTGGGGACAAGCGGTAAGACAGATGTGGACGATTGATGAAAGCCACTCATTAAGCGTATTTCTGCGTTACTGACAGGCAGCGGGGTGGTTGCATTTCGGCTTTCACTCCGTATTGATAAACCTGTGGTGGCCGACCCGCACGGGCTGACAGGGTGGGAAAGATGGGGGTGCCCGTGGCTGCACGGCCTACGTTAGCACATGAACTGCTTGCCAGCGGCAAAACCCCATCTGCCTCCCTCAGCCGCACCTTTGCAGCGGCTGTTTTGAGGCAGGACTGAGAAATCTGCTGAGGACCGGCATCTCTTGTGTAAATAAACACGCTTGCAGGCAGGCGCCGGGGCTCTGTCAGAGAACAAGGTGATTGGAAAGCATGGTCTTGAAAGAGCTGGGTTTGCTGAGAATGCGCAGCTTCGTGAAGAAGGTTTTGTGGGTTAAAGCGTGTTAGAGCTGGTAAAAGTAAACGAGGGGTGGGCCCTGATGCCCAGGCCAACACCTGAAGTGGTTGTGCTCCTAAGGCAAGATTTTGGAGCTGACGGAGCTCCTACGGTGTGAAGCTGCCAAGCAGAAATTGGTAAAATGCTTTAATTAAACCACAGAGGGGAGCAGGAGAAGGCAGATGTTTCTTGGGCAGGAGAGTGTCTTGCGGCGGGTCCTCGTAGGACCTGACCACAGCACATCAGAGGGGGGTGGTGGTTCCTTGGATGGGAACTCTCACCTGAGTACCAGCCCTTTGGCACCTTCCTGCAAAGAAGAATTAATATGCAAAGGTGTTACAAAAAAACCCCCACCTACCCAGAATGGGGTTGGGGGGCTGGTTGCTGCCCCCTCGCCGTGGCAGCCCCTGTTCCTGCCTAGCAGGACCTCAGCCTGGCCGGGGGGGGTGTCCACACTCCAGCCCCCACTCTCTGTCCAAGCGGGTTTTATGAACTTAATTTTTAAGTGTTAAATTGATTTATAGCGGGCATCAAGGAGGCACGAAGAGCAAACAAATTCTTGGCAGAAATCCCGTGAGTTCCTGCTTAACTGTGCATTTCTAACCATTCCCCGCTGCGGGCAAAAGGGGCACCAGGAGGTGCAAGAAGGAGGTTTTCAAAGCTAATTATTTACTGGTTTATAGACTTTCAGTTATTTCAGTCTGGCAGGTTTGATAAGGGAACCTTGAACTTCAGTGAAAGCAATTAGCATGACTTCTATGAGCTATTACTGACTAATGGTGCCATTATTTATTTCCTGTAAAGCGACAGACTACTACAAAGGGGTTTATGTTTTCTGTTTGTGGATTATTTGAGTCAGGGTGGATGCAGTCACCGGGAGGATGGCAAGTAGGAGTGGGAACACTACAAAGACTTTCCCTGTGACAGTACAAGGATATGCACTTCTCCCCATCCTCTCCACTGTCTGGTACATCTTCCCTTGCTTTTATTCTGTGGTATTAATAACAGGGAAGATCCTCAGAGCTAGGTTTGTATTGGTGTTAGTCCTGGCCTGGGAAGACCCCAGGAGGGGCACAAGAGTGCCCCAGGTTAGTGCTGTGCAGGGTAGGCAAGGGGACAGACCACGGGAGGGTGAAGGTGTCCACGTTGATCAATATTGAAGAAGGCATTGGAAGAAGTAGCAAAGGTTGTGTTTTCCTTTGCTAGCAAGTAGGTTTCCTTTTCCAGTTTACATCGCTTCCTGCCAGGCATGAAATCGAACCTCTTTGTATGCAGGAATAATTCAGTCCACCTCGAACCAATTCCCATCCACTCTGAAAATGAAACAGGAGAACTACTAAAAATAATCAGTACATGGCAATAAATAAATATTCCACCACTTTATCCAGGGAGAGATACCTTCTGACTTGGTCATCAGCAAGTAATTAACCTTGCTGGAACTGGCTAAGAGGTTAACATATCTGGAATCCATGGCTGGCCCTGTCTTGGAGAAAATGGTGGGCTGGGATACTTTTTGAGGGCCTTTCCAGGTATGGTTTTAAGCATAATGCTATAGAAATTATTTAAGAAGCCTCTTGTTTCAGCAGCGAATGATTGATAATTTGACTTTTTTCTGGAACTCCTGAATGTTTGAACATGTAAGAAGTCTTCAAGGCCAGCATTGAATTGTTACAACTCTTGCGAGCATTGTGAAAGATGAAGACCATCGATCAGAGGATGAATGGGAAATGTACTTTCTGAAATGCTTTAGTCTAAACAAATAGTTAAAATCTGTGAGTACCAGTACCGCCAGAAAATGAAGTAGAAAGGAAAATTTTACACACAAAATTCTGCTCAGCTTGACATTGGGAAAAACTCGTGCAAAACCATCTGAAACAAACAAGTTATTCCTTTGAAAGAATACCTAAAGTCTTTTATAAAGGAAAAAAGACACTTTAGGTCTCGGAGAAATTATTTACATTAATAGGAACCACCAAAGAGATCCCAGTGATGAGATGCAAGGAAAAAATAAAAACTAGGGCTTCTCAGGACACTGATGCAAATCTGCACCAGTGAAACCAAGATTGCCACAGGCAGCACTGACCCTACAGTCAATTTCAACACTTCGGGTGTTTAATTCCAGAGTTTCTTGAAACTCAAATGGACTGAATGGGGGAAAAAAAAAAAAAAAAAAAAAAAGGCTTTTCTGCACTCCTCCCCTGTGTGACTGAACCTCAGCTGGGCTAATTCTTTGCAGCTGTCCAGGCAGAAAGCCAGACCCTTCAGGTGGTGGGTTACGGGCAGAACAGCAGAAGGAGTTCTGGCATCCTCACAAACAGGACACCCTTGAGCAGGGGAAAGCCCAGAAAATATCAAAGTGCTAAATACTGCTCTCCTGCGTGGGCTCTGTAAAAGCCAAGATAAGGAGCATCCAGCAAGGTGGTAGAAAATAGCAATGGGGCTGCAAGAGCCAGGGAGGGAGAGGGAATGTGGCTCGACTCCACTGTCTTCACTCAGGACACACGGTTTTATGTATCTTACATACGGAGCAGAAAGTAGGGACCTTTGATGTACATGCACAATAAAATCAGTGTAGAGGTTAAAAATCTCTTTTGCCCCACAGTCCTGCCATTCTACATCATCCCTCCATCCTCCATCCTCCCTCCTCCATGCTGACTAATCCTCTAATCCTCTGCTGTTTGAGTTCTCCTCTGGGTAATTTTATTTTTTCTGTTTGAAAACAGTTGGAACCCTTCTGATTTCTTTATTATTATATTTCTGTTCAAACAAATGCTCTTTGATAGAGTCAGTCTTTGGCACAGCATCTTCCCTTCCCCTAACAGATTCTGTCTCCTTATGGGATAGACCCTCTACGTCTGCACATCTGCTTGGGTGCCAGAGCTCGCCTAAAACCTAACACAGCTGAAAACTTCTCATCCACCTCATTCATGCCTGCACATCAAGAAATTATCTTTGTTCATCAGCACAATGCATATATCTAACTGAATTACTTAACTTTTTTTCTGAATGTCATCTTCAGTTTTGTTTCCCAAATGTGTAGAGGGCTCCATCAGTCCGATAGGATGAATTCAGAATATTTGATGTCTGGTGCTTTCAAGTGAAAATAACAAGCTGTACTGGGGTTTTGTGGCAAGGTTTTGGTAGCGGGGGGCTACAGGGGTGGCTTCTGTGAGAAGCTGCTAGAAGCTTCCCCCATGTCCAACAGAGCCAATGCCAGCCAGCTCCAAGACAGACCTGCTGCTGGCCAAGGCCGAGCCCATCAGCAATGGTGGTAGTGCCTCTGGGATAACAGAGTTAAGAAGGGGAAAATGTTGGTGCACAAGAGCAACAGCAGACAGAGGGAGGAGTGAGAAGATGTGAGAACTCTGCAGACACCAAGGCCAGTGAAGAAGGAGGGGCAGGAGGTGCTCCAGGCACCAGAGCAGAGATTCCACCTGCAGCCCCTGGAGAAGACCATGGTGAAGCAGGCTGTCCCCCTGCAGCCCACAGAGGTTGATGGTGGAGCAGACATTCACCTGGAGTCCATGGAGGATCCCATGCCAGAGCAGGTGGATGCACCTGAAGGAGGCTGTGACCTCGTGGGAAGCCCACACTGGAGCAGGCTCCTGGCAGGACCTGTGGCCCTGTGGAGAGAGGAGCCCAGGCTGGAGCAGGTTTGCTGGCAGGACTTGTGACCCCGTGGGGGACCCATGCTGGAGCAGTCTGTTCCTGCAGGACTGCACCCCATGGAAGGGACCCCACGCTGGAGCAGTTGGTGAAGAACTGCAGTCCATGGGAAGGACCCATGTTAAAGTTTGTGGAGTACTGTCTCCTGTGAGAGGGACCCCAGTCTGGAGCAGGGGAAGAGTGTGGGGAGTCCTCCCCCTGAGAAGGAAGGAGCAGCAGAGACAAGGTGTGATGAACTGACCACAACCCCCATTCCCTGTCCCCCCTGTGCTGCTGGTGGGGAGGAGGGAGAGAAATGGGGAGTGAAGTTGAGCCTGAGAAGAAAGGAGGGATGGGGGGAGGTGTTTTAAGATTTGGCTTTATTTCTCATTATCCTACTCTGATTTTGATTGGTAATAAATTAAACTATTTTTTTTCCCCAAGTCGAGTCTGTTTTGCCTGTGATGGTAATTGGTGAGTGATCTCTCCCGGTCCTTATCTCAACCCACAAGCCTTTCCTTATATTTTCTCTCCCCATCCCACTGAGGAGGGCAGTGATGGAGCAGCCTCCAGCCAGAGTCAACCCACCACACAAGCTAATAGTAACGTCATCCTTAAAAGCTAGGCTTCTTCCCTAAAAGATTCCAAATTGAGATCATAATTTGTACTCTGTGCTGTCGTATGTCACATAAAATGTCCAGAAAATTTGAACAGGTATTTGAAATGTAGACGATTTAGAAAAGATTGAACAAAAAAGCATGATCTATCTCAGCTGCCACAGAGCTGCTGGTCTGCTTCTGTTTACTGGGATTCAGCTGGGATAACCTGTCTCCCAGTCTTTTACTTAACGTTAATGGGAACCGGAGAGCGACAGCAGCTCGGAGGCGGATGCTGGTCAGCGCTGGCCAATACCCAAACCCAGCCCTGGAGCAGGCCAGCTCCCTGCGTCGGGGCCAGGGCTGTGCAGCAGGAAGGAGCTGTTGTTTCCTGCTCACTTTGTAAGCTGTTCTTCAGTTTAAAATGTGAGGCTGAAAAGAGAAAGATTAGGAAAGCAAAGGTCTGGTTGGAAAGGTTCAAGTGCCTTCTTGTTCTCGTTGCTTATGAAGGAATAAACCTACCTTTGTCAAGCAAGAGACCTGGAGACTTATGTTTGCACCATCAGAACTGCAGGTCAGCAGCAAGGTCTAAGTGTTATTTCTTAAATGAAAGCAAAAGCCTGTCCTGCAGGGAGGGTCGGTAGTCCCTCCCGCCTTGGGCAGCAGGGCTAAATCCGCCCGCCGGTCGGGCACGGCTGGTTTGGTCCTGGGGAGGTAAGGTCTGCAGGCTCTGGCCGGGGGCCGCAGGGTGAAAAGGACTGGACTGAAAACTGATCTGCCAAAATCTGGCTCTGACAAAACAGCCCAACCCATCCTGTAAAGACTTTTACCGAAAAATGTTGAAGTAATCACAGAGGAAATGACAGGAACTCAGGCCTCCCCGCCCAGCGAAGGCGCTCCCCGGCTCTTTTTCCCTCCAGCCCGCTCGACATGTGGGTGTCCCAAGGGAAGGGCCGGAGCTGCGGCACAGCCAGGGCAGGCTGAGGCGGGAGGCGGGGAGGAGGGACTGCCGCAACACGCTCCAGGCTGCGCTCCTCTCCTCCTAGGAGTATGGAAATGTAGGGTCAAGTTCAGAGATTGCAGTGGCAGGAGAGGGAGGAACAGGGGGATTACTCTGGCTGTAGTGACATTTCACTTATTTATACCAGCTGCAAATCTTATCTGGAGTCTTGAGAGACGTTAGTGTGGCCTTCCTCGTCTGCATTTAAGAGGACATTCAATTAACAGAAGCGCTGTGCGCTGAAGTGCCTGCTTTATGAGGGGGCAGGGCTGAGAAGGTTAAAAATATATAGGGCTTTGGATTATATTACTTTCTCTGAAACGGTTTCCAGCTCTGCTGTCCCAGTCCATGTATCTCCTCCCTTATCAGTAGATTAGATATAAGAAAACCACTCTCACTGTTTTTATCAAGAAGGTGAGGCTGTTGTATTTGATTTTTTACCTTGTGGTTTGTAACGTGGCAGTTCCTGGTGAGATGTAGTCTGAACCCAGCGTTGGTTTGGTACCTTTGTAATTTGCTGAACATCCCAAGAAGGTAATAAGGAATATGTTTTACATGCTCTACCTGTCTTCCATCCTGTCCATCTTCTCTGGATGACCCCAAACTTTATTTTGTGTGCCACATCCATCTACTGCATGTCTTTTCTTCAATGCTGGTTTTTTTCTGGTGTGCACTAATGTACTCCTGTCCTACGGCAGCTACAGAGGAACAACGTGTCAGCAGGCTGCAGCGTGCCTCCGCGTGCCCGCAGAGTGCTCCTTGTCTGCAGGTACAGTCCTGGGCTGGGAAGTGATGCTCTTGGGAGTGGTGTTCCTAACTCCTTTAGCTTCACCTGAAAAAAATCCCAACTGTCAATTTGTGGAATTGTACAGACCGGTGACAGCAGGGCACAAGCAGGAAACCTGAGAAAACGTGGTGTTCTCAGCAGAGATGTTGCAAGATTTGGTGGCCAGTAGGTTCCCCCCTCTTCCAGGCTTCCTTCTGGATGTTGCTGCCACCACCTCTGGCTTGGCTGGCTTCACAGATGGTCACCCCTCCTCCTGGGTGGTGGCAGCAGCCTGCAGGATGTTTCCTCTACCTTTGCACAGCTCTTGAGATTTGTAAAGCTGCTCCAGACTCCAGAGAAAGTGTGTGAAGCCTGTTCAGCCTGTACGGAGAAGCCGATATTGCCCCAAGGCAGGGAAGGGATGCAGAAACCACCAAGGGATCTGGCCAGCCATGGGAAGAGTCACGAAAAAAAGGAGGCAAGCAGGCTTCGCCCTGGTCTTTGGGCAGCTGCAGTCGCTCTGAGGCTGTAAACCACTCGTGGCAGGAACTGTCATCTCCTATGAGGCACGGTGGGTGGTGTAGGCCACATAAAATGCATATAAATCCTAGTCCAGTTGAGACTGTAAAACTAACTTAAAGTGAAAACAGATTCGGGCATTTCTCAGGCTGCAGGCAGACATCAGCTCCGGGCTGTTGCAGCTCCTCCGGGGCTCTGTTGGTGGGTCGTACTCGCTGCCTCACCGGAGTGTGCCGCCTCCTCCCACCCCATGGTGCAGCTCCGCGGTTTTGTTCATTCGGTGGCCGGCCAGGGAAGAGCAAGCAACAGGAGCCAGGTTGGATCGCGAGGACCCCTGGCAGGGCAGTGACAGCTGGGGTGGGAATGAAAACCTCCGGCTGGCACCGCTCCCTGCGGAGTGCCGCTCTGTCTGCCGCGTTTTTCGTCAGCGCCCCGCTAAGACGTGACCTCTTCTCAGCTGTTCGTCACGGCTTCGATACCAGAGGTGCCCTCAGATCTGCTGTCAAGTCAGGGCAGGTGCTGCGGGGATTCGCTACTCCCCTCCAGGAAAGTTGCTGCGGCTTTATTTCAAATACCCAGTTTAAACCGGTTAATCCGAGCGGGTCGGTCTGTCTGGCGGGGCCGGCAGCACGCTGACACATGTGCTGCTGTGGGTGAAGGTCGGCCGTCGCTCCAGGGCAGTGACGAAGAGCGGCTGGTTCTGCCGCTCCCCAGCCAGACCTCTGCCTGCAGCCCTGAAAGCCTTTCCTCCAAATCCTGTGCAGTTCTGGGCCGGTTTTAGTGCTTTTTGTCCTTCCTTAGTTTCAAACAGGACTTCTGTTGTTTCCCTGGTGAGACTAGTAAAAGCTAGGAGGATATTAATCTTAAACTTCCCCCTTATATCTAATTATACACCTGGGTTCCAAAGTAATTTTTCCTAGAGAAGCAGATGGGTTGAAAATGTGGCTGTTTCCAAATTCCACAGCACAACTAACAGACGCCTTTTTAACCATGACCTGTGTTTTGCCATAGCCCAGTTTATCTCACTCAGGAGAAATTTCAGGAAGTCGTGCAAAGCGAAAGGGTGCAGCTTGGCTTTTCATTGTTTTCACTGCTCCTACGCTTTTATGATGCAGAAAAACAAGGGGAAAATATCCTTTTGCTGGGACTAAACTCCCATGGTTCTCATGAATCTGGAATTCAATCAAGTACTGGTAAAATGGAAACTGAGGGAGCACAGACCGTATTGAGGGAAAGATGGTCCTTGGTGCAATGCATGTGTTTCACACTTGGCCAAAGTTTGTTTGCTCCTCCTGACTCAATAGCATTTAAATAATCTTGCTAGCATCTATACATAAATAACTTTCCATGGCAAACAGTATCAGTGTTGAATCTTCAACTCTTTCTTTGCTAAGGAAAATTCAGCTAAAACTAGATTTCTTTTCATATAAACCTAATTACACTTGGAAATACTTTTTTTTTCACTTATATAATGTTAATTAGTCCAGGGTAGCTGGACCAAGTAGTGAGGTAGCCCTTGCTAGCACCCCATCCCTCTAACCTTGTCGTGTCATCCCACAGCTTGTCGCAGGCAAGCCTGATGTTATCCCCCCTCTCCCTTCAAGCCTAGTTCAAACTCTGTCAATGAACCCCGCAGGGTCCTGAGGGAACTGGCGGATGAAGTGGCTAAGCCACTCTCCATCATATTTGAGAAGTCGTGGCAGTCCGGTGAAGTTCCCACTGACTGGAAAAGGGGAAACATAACTCCCATTTTTAAAAAGGGAAAAAAAGGAAGACCCTGGGAAATACAGGCTGGTCAGTCTCACCTCATGATCACCCAGCAAGATCATGGAGCAGATTCTCCTGGGAACTATGCTCAGGCACGTAGAAAAAAAGGAGGTGATTGGTGACAGCCAACATGGCTTCACTAAGGGCAAATTGTGCCTAACAGATTTGGTGGCCCTCTATGACGGGATTACAGTGTTGGTGGATAAGGGAAGAGCAACTGACGTCATCTATCTGGAATTGTGCAAAGCATTTGACACAGTCCCATATGACATCCTTGTCTCTAAATTGGAGAGACATGGATTTATCAACCTCAACATGAGCCGGCAGTGTGCGCTTGCACCCCAGAAAGCCAACTATGTCCTGAGCTGCATTAAAAGAAGCGTGACCAGCAGGTTNCTGGAAGTGTTGAAGGCCAGGTTGGATGGGGCTTTGGGCAATCTGGGCTAGTGGAGGGTGTCCCTGCCCATGGCAGGGGGGGGTTGGAACTAGATGATCTTTGAGGTCCTTTCCAACCCAAACCGTTCTATGATTCTATAATTATCCTACATTCACATAACACATTTTATGTTGGCTGAAAGCCAGACTGCTTTGTGAGCTGTTTGGAGGGCACTGGTAAGTGATCTGCAATTAGTCCCCATCCTTCATCTAATGTTACTTTTCCCCAGCTGTGACTCCTCTCCTCCCTCCTAACTCCTCTGCTGACGCCACGTCCTGGGTGTATACTTATCTTAATTACCGGTTTCTGACAATTGCTGGACTTTTTCTGCGAGTCCCAGGATGGGCTCAGCAACTCCTGGCAGTGAGGTGGAGGGAACAGCGAAGGGCCAAGCCTTCCTTGAACGACAGCAGGCAGGTTTGCTAAAGCCTGACTGTCGGATGTGCGGCAATGCAGCCTCCGTACACATCCCATTTTACTCAGAAATTAATCAAGGCCAAACGTTGCTTTGCTGAAGACATGCAGATCTTGATGCGAAACTTGAAATGGAGGCAACTTGCCATGTGCTAACAACAGATGACCCTCCTACTTACACATTTTTGTCATATTTCTCTATCTGAATAGCTTCAACTTCCAAGTGTATGGAAGGCTTTGTTGTCAGATTAAAAACCTCTGTAGTCAAAGTCATCTCTCTTCCCTTCCATGGGTAGCATTTACAGCTGACTCATCTGCGTCTAACTCACCTCGTGCAACAGCACATTGTTTTCAGGACAGTCCCGAGTATAGAGTAGGTGAAGGTAGGAAATTTGGGAAGCTGCAGTTAGAAATATGGATGCAGGTGGTGTTGTCCTAAATGGAACTTCCCTTCCCAGAGATAAATGAGTGATCCTGCTGTGTCTAGCGAGCTTAGGCACATCCAGCATGTCCCATGTAAGTGCCCAGAATTGTCCAGTGCAGTCTGTGCATATTAGGTAGTCTTCTTGGTCACACAGAGATGGACTTCACAGCATGCGTCCTTCAAGTCTGATATGCCTGGGTGCTTTGGACCTCCTGCGCAAGTGCAGGGCGGGTCGTTCAGACTATGCACAGTAAGCATCATAATGGGATCAGGATGCACCAGATTTACTCTGCACACTGTCATGGTGTAGGTTCCTTGAACAAAATACATCAGTCTACTGTGGGCTTCCTTTTCAGTCCCCATGTTGGTGCTCCCCAGTGCATTTTTGGCACTGATAATCATGCAGCCTTAGAGTGGGTTGAACCAGCTCAGTGGTGCAGCTGACTGTGCAGATACACAAGCACTAGTACTGACACAGGAGAGGTGATGGGAGCAGGCAGGGGAGGGCAGGATTGCTCCTCTTGACAGTAACGGGTGCCTAGATTGACATAAACCAACCATCACACCACCCTCTCAGTGATTTGTCTGGGATTTTAGCATGTTGGAGGGTGTAGGCAAAATTATGGCTGGGGCTCATGCTTTGATGAAGCTGCTGAAGTCCTGAGACCAGTGGACAAATTCCTCTGCTTCTGTCTGGCAAAGAGGACATAACTGGGATACTGGGACAACTGGTAGTTCTAATGGAGCTGGTGTGGCCCCAGGGTGGACTAATCCCTGCATACCACATAAAAGAACCAGGACCAGCAAGACCACATGGCTGGGCATATGTGGAGACAGAAATTGCACCTGGCTTGAGTAATGCATCTGCTTATCTTCTCCTAGTTAAATTTCTGACCAGTCCCAAGAAAGGATCTTATTGATCTTTCACAGCTGTAACATACTAAGTTAATATTTTTTTCTAGTGATGTGTCTGCTCCTTAACTCAGGCGGTGAAGTCCTCGGTCATGGTGCTCAAGCTGTATTGATTCTGTCCCTTTCTTCTGTGATGACCCCCAAATCTTTACAAAACTGCAGCATATCAGTGTCTTTGACTGGGCCTTCACTTGATGTTGGCTGGATTTAGTGACTTGGAGATATCTTTTGGCTTCTCATCTAGCTACCACAATCTGCAAACAATTAATCTTGGTCTGGACTGTACAGGGGCTCTGGTCTACTCTGTCTTCATAAATACTTCTCCTCCCTTGACCTTTTGGAATGATTGTTCAGTCTGTAAAGTTTCCCTTTGCTTCCTGTTGTATTCAATAAATTCCTTGGCTTAAAAAGTCTCTTGTTGATACTAACAATCTGACATCTGGAGGAGGGGAGAAGACAAAGGAAAGACAAAAAGTTGAGTGCTGGATTGTGGGTCAAAAGCCTTATCTGTAAAATCGTAACATAGAAACATACTGAAAAAGGAGGGAACAGTAATAAGAACTGGGAAAACTTCTGCTTCAGGCTGTTGCTTGCTGGCACAGTGCCCAGCAGGCACTGCATCAGGCAGCTCAGACCCGGAGCTTGTTTTCACTGCTGCATGCTACTTAATTTTCTGGTCTGGGACGACATCTGCCTGGTGTGCTCTTTTCCACACCCCAGTTCTTTAGCTGGTTACTGCACTACTTGGCATTAAAATAGAGTGACTCAAACTACAAAGTAGCATGAGATTGGCTTATAATAATAACGTTTACGTAGAGTTGAGCTTTGAGGGGGTTTTGTTTGCCTTCTGGCTTAGAAACCTTTAGAATATATGATGTGCATATTTTTCTGCTTTTCATCATGACTGTGAGAGCTTTAAACTGGAAAAAACCACCCCCAACAAAGCAAAACAAACATCATACATCCTTACCTTTTACAGAGAAGTCCAGAATAAATTCATTGAGCTTTCAGAATAACACCATTTATCAGAAAGTCTCAATAAAAAAAAAGGTAATTGGCAATATTCTTGCTAGGAAAGTAGAAGGGAGATAGTGAGACAAGAAAATTGGAGAAACAGGAAAGAAGACATATTACTGTCAAGATATTGCTTAAGTCCAGGAAGAAATAAGGGCTGTCATGGTGTAACACCCACACAGTTGTCTCCAGATTCTGAGTACTTTCCCTATGTGTGGGAAGACTTCCTCCACCAGCAGAGAAGAGGTCCTAGATGAACAGAATTCATGGTCTGGAAACAGACACCACTGACTGTTACACAGATCTTCTACACCAACAAACCAGCGTGTGTGCTCTTACATCCCCAAGTTGCATCAAAGCACAAGGAACTTGTGTTTGGTTTCTTTCACATCATTTTGGATTTCAACAGCAGCTTTGCATAACGTATTTCAGTTTTCACTGATAACCCATTGCAAATCTTCCAATCTACCCCTGGAAAACGGACCATTTTTCACAAAACCTGGTATTTTTACACAACGTGCAGCTGAGGTACTGCATGCTTGTTTCAGTTACTGCCCAGGCTGCAGACACATATTGGTTCAACTTGACTTTTCTTGGCTGGGGAATTCTGCAGAAAGCACAGCTACAAGTGTGAGGTCTACAGACCAATAATTTCTCTTTTGGTCTATATACATTTATTACTTCTCAACACAGTAATAAAGATACCTGGTTTTAGCTCTTATAAGTAGGATGGACAAGCTTAGCTGAAATCATCCCTTCCAACTATAGCAAGAATATAATTCAGTGCCAATGACATGTTAGCACTATAAATATATTAAAATCTGACCTCTGTGCACATGCCTAAGAGTTAAAAACGTACTGTAGGAAGATTGGAATGGTTTCCCTTGAGAGTGGAGCCACACACACAGCAGCTGCTGTGATATCACGTATCAGCGTCTCCCGATTGGTATATACTTAATTATGGACTCATTTATGAGGCTAATTAAACATTGGAGCAGGTTTCCCAGAAACACCATATACTTTTCACCGCTGATGTTTATAAGACCAGACTGGATAGAGCCCTGACCCCAAGGAGCAGGAGATTGGACTAGAGGCCTCCCAAGGTCCCTCCACCACGACTGTTCCTGTGATGCTGTGACTCCAGGCCTCTCAGGCATGGATCCTGGGTAAAAGTTTAGCCCAGCCTCTTCATCCCTCCATAATTCTTGTAAAAAGGGAAAAAAAAACCCAAACAAAAAAACATGCCACTGAAAAGCAGTAAAATGTGCTGAATTTGTGAGGTTTTCATGGGTGCCGAGTACAGATATTATTAATATTTTGCTCTTCTAGTTTGGAGGAGCCTGTAAGAGCAGAGAAGCAGCAAAAAGGGGAAGAAATATAAGCGCCTATTTTATTTGGTAAGTTGACAGCTGGAGGTGTGGTCTCCCTGTCCAAACAAAAGCATAGTCCAATGTCGACTGAGTGGCAAAACAGAATATTGCCTGGCATGGAAGTTCCTCAGAGCCCCACACGAAGCAGTGAGTCCTGTCCTGGAAAAGCAGCCAGCAGAGTCACGCAGTTGGCTTAAACACATGCAATGTCATTTTATTTTACAGACTCATTTTGGAGGCCCCTTGTCTAAGGCCTCTGAGAAGACTATGAGGTGCCTTGGTTTGAAATGTGTGGGACATACGTATGTGGTGGTACTCTCCTTATTGTTTTGAGAGCTTTGCTGCTAGAAACCCTGTCCAAACTCCAGTGTTGGCTTTGGACTTTTTCCAGTTCACTTCTCTGGGCTTTGCCACATCCCCAGCCTTTTCCTTCCTCAGGCGGTGCCCAAGCAGGATGACTCTGCTGCCAGTTCCTGTTCTCCAGACACTCCCTTGGAGTTACCAGGGAGTGGCAGGGGCCTGGGGACATCGCTTTGGGATTGTGGGAGGTTGCACAGCCTCACCAGAGAGGAAGGGCTCATTGCTACTGGTATGCTTGCCACAGTCTGGTGGTCTTGCTGCACCCTCACAGCATACTTTTGCTCATGGTTAATGTATTAATGGCTTCTAGAGGCCCTGTTTTCTTCCTCTGGGATTAGGGGCTTTAGCCACTCCCAGCCTTCAGGCTGGTAATCCATAATCTAATCAGATTTTAGTATGTTATCTAGGCTGGCCTAAATCTGATGTCCTGTTCCTTTAGGGATCATCAATTTTCCGTGTTCTGTCACCTTTGAAGATGTTCATGAATCTCTTCTTGTATGACTATAGCTCATCAGTTCTATGTTTAGTATCGTCACAGAGTCATTATTTCAGTAGCCTCATTAACCTCTAGTCTTTCAACAAGTGAAATTTGGAGGAATGGTTATGGTTATCTTCTGGTACTGGGGTTTGACTTAAGCTACCTAACTTTTCCATTCTTTCTGATGACTGTTACTTCTGTTCATCCATCCCTCCTTTTGATGCTCCCAAACACCACTCAGAGCCTTGATAACAAGCCTCCTGCCCTGTTTATGCTGGAGCTGAGAGTGAGTCTGAAAGGTTATGGGCTTTAGGAAGGACTCTCTAGCATGACAATAGGGCACTCTCTTCTTCAGGTCTCCCATTCAGCTCTCCTGGTCATTCCTCTCTTCTGCTATGTCTCTCTACAGTTCACATTACCCTGTGGGTGGGCCCAACCTCTGGGCTATTGCTGTAACTTTGGTGTCCTGCCTGTTCCTCAGAGGTGGTCTTCACCCTGTTGAGTCATCATGTTCCTCAAGGAGTGGGGCCCTGTGGCCAAATTATTCTGCTCTGCAGGATTTAGATTTTTCAGATATGATTGACAGATTAGCCATGATGAAAACACCCCTCACCTTTTCAGGTGATGGAGAGTCCTCCTACCAGTTACTTCGTGTTAAGCTGCATGATCAATGTAGACCATCCCATTACCCCAAAGCAGCTTTAAGCATCATGTTTGCTGGATAAGGGATTCAATGGATTGGACAAAACATATGAGTAGGGAAAAACTGAGAGAAGGGGAGTGATAGGGAAGAAAACAGTGGGAAGTAACAGCTCTTTGGAAAGAGGGCATAGGAATGCACTGAGTTCCAAAAGGCATGTTTCTGGAACAATGATTTTCAGTCTGAGGATGGCTTTTGGGAGAAAAACAAAAGATCACTTGTTGAAAACAAGACCTTATATTTTATAGGCTCATGTGTGTATATGAGAACTAGAAAGGGATCTGGAAAAATTTTAGGGATCCACAAACTGGAAAAAGTAGAAGGCTGCTAAATATTCTCTAATAAATTGTTGAGATTACAGTGAACTGAGAGAGAAGCTATATATACCATCACTGAAAGCCTGAACTGAAGTCATATGCCAACAGGGAAGACAATGTCTTCATCACCCACGTGTCCCTTGAGAGGGCAAATGTCCCATCTGGGAACTGCAGAAACCCATCCCTGGGAAGCTCTGGGCTGCATAGCTCTGAAAAATGCTTTTAAAATGTTAGGCAATTTACAGAGATGAAGCTTGTTCTCTTCAGTCTTCAGAAATTCAAATAAAAATGTGGAAGTTCTCAAACGTGCTAGCTGTCCAGTGCGAGCTAATACACGGACGGTTTCACCTTTTGATTTTTGCCCCGTTTCTGGGAGGCCCAGGAGGTTACGTGTGCACTGGTTTTGTCACCTTGATCTCTATGAATACAAATAAAGGCAAGGCTGCCTTGAAGTTAGTCCCAGGCAATAACCCCCCGAAGAGGCTGGCCATTAGATGGCAGCACAGATATACTCAATAGCCATTACTGCCAGCTGCTGCTCTAGGAAAGCCCCTCCATTGCTTTCAGCATCCCCAGGGTATCTTGTTTTCATGCTACTTAATGCAAAATTAATTAAAACCTGTAAATGAGGAATTTCATCTTATATTGCAGCAGATAAAATAATAAAAAAATAACAAAACCCAAACCACAACAGAGGTAGCATGTATTAAGCTGGAAGCTCTTTCAGAATTTCTGAATTATTTTATTCCTTATCCTTCTGAAGCATACATGGAATTCAGTTATACTTACTAAACCAGCTCCTTTCTTGATGACACATACAGCAGCTTATACCCTAAAAGCTCTTCCAGAAAACTCCCTCACTTTGATGCCACCAACCATCTCAGCTCATTGCCTGAGAAGCACGCTATTTTATGTAATTTTCAATTGCCATTTGAGAAACTCAACAAACACAGCAGGCACTTAATTGAGCCTCAGAATATTCCAATGACACTCCAACCAATTTCATTTTATTATAAAAAATTACAAAAAATTACAAAAAATTGAAGAAAATGGAGAGGAGCTAGTTTTCCTTCTCAACCTTAATTGTTTCCCACCTAGCTCATTACTAATTTTGCATTGTGTTGGCATAATGTCAGATAAAGGAGAATCAAGGTGCAAATTGCATACACGTAAGCCTGACATTTGTGCTGTCATCCCAGTGCTTTGCCTGGTATCTTGCAAGAAGGCTGTGTTTGAGAACTGTCAAAGTGATGAGGTGCCTGGTCTTCTCTATGGCAGAGGAAAACTCCTACCTTTCTGCGCTGAGACCCAACTGGGAGATCTTCAGTCTGTGTAACTGGTAATGTAACTGATATTCTAGAGCATCTTCTGCTGCTAAACTGTGGAAATATTTTCAAATATGTGGTAATCATATCAAAGAGACATCAGCCTAACATATAGGATTTCAATAATCTTTATTTAAGTTTTTTCCCTAAGAAATAGCAAGGTAATAGATTAATAATTATTATTAACAATTATTAATACATAAATCATGTACCTTATTAATAATTCTTACTGCTATATTAGGCTAATATAAAGCTAACTTGCACTTGACAAAATCAGGAGTAATAATCCACATTGTTATGTTAATTTAAAAAGAGTTTGTGGAGGTAAATTGAGCCCCAGCTTGTAGTGGTTTGGAGCATCTTTCCTTCCAGGCTCCCAGGTGACTGAGCTGATGTTCCAACTTGGAGGCCGGTCTCACACCGGTGGTCTCGGGAAGTGTTTTACAGCAACTTTTGGAACCACTCCAAAAGGAGAGGAGCTTTTTAGTGTCTCGTAGACAATTAGGTGCCACAACTCCTCTTGGGAGTTGGTGAGCACAACGTGCCTGCTTGTACTTTATTCCCCAGAAATTTGTCTCTTGCACTGGCAATACTTCCCTCGTCACCTTGTGAAGTGGAAGAGCTGTGTAACTGCCCACAGCGGTGTTACGAGGCTGTGTGGAAGAAGGGAAGGATATATGGGTTTACTTTTTAAAATGCAAAAGGCATTTCAGAAGGCAGTAGGAAGTAACGCTAAGCAAAAATTTAAGAGAGACAGATGGGCAGTAGAATGCGTCACGGCAGTATCTGATCACTGCAAGCTGTGGCTTTGTGCATTCGGCAGCACGGGACTAACATTGTTTGATATAAAGGGAAGAACATGACTTTTCAAACTGCATATTCCACTTTCTGCAGAATTTTGGGTCTTCCGTGAAAGTCTCCTTTCCAAATATTAATGTAAACCAATGAGGACCACAGGTCAAGGTGGAATGGCTGCAAGTATGGCTAATGCCTGCAGGTACTGCCAGCTACTCCAACAGCAGGCAAAGCCATTCGCTTCTGCGCAGAGCTCCTTGGAAAGGAGAAATGTGTAAACCTCTAGACTTTAGCACACGGGGAAAAAAAACCTATGTTGCTTTCTGGCACTACCTCAGAAGCTCCTCAGCATATGGCTGGCTTTTCAATGTCAGGACAAATCTGGTTTGGGTTTTGTTGTTTGGTTGGGTTTTTTTTAATTTATTTTAAATTTTCTAGTTCTTACTCCATTTCAAATCCTCAGAGAATCAGCTGAAACTACCAAAACTTTTGAACGTTTGACGGACATCAGACTATCAGAGTGAAGATGGACAGAAAGCTGCTGGGCCTGGCATTACATTTTCCTACCTAGAACGGGGGATGCTGGATGGTGTGAGGGAAGCTGATCCGTTACTCCGATCCAACTATCAGGAGCTGGGGAATAATTAGACCCCAGTCACAATAATTTGTAGATCATCTCCGAACGCAGACACCACTGCATCAGCATCATGGAGGCAAATCCAGCATTTATTTGACAAGGAAGCACTTACCTCTTGTTGGTGCAAGCTCTGGGATGACGTACATCTGAGACAGCCCCTGACGGCTCCAGTGTAACTTCATGTAGTGAAATTAGGGGGAATCAAATTCTGAGCTTTACTGTGTCCTCCAAATCACTTGTTCAAGATTTCCAATCTACTTAGGAATAACTGAAATGTGTTGCTGATAAAAATGAACAGGACTTCAGCATCCTACAAACCTGGCAGTTCTCTATTTAGCTGTAAGTAACTCCTAAACAATTCACACTGTCTTTTCTCTTACTATAAATATACCAGACAAAGTAATCAGGAACTCTATACTGTTGCCCATGTAGTCAGGTATCAGAGGGTGGAGATAACTTACCAACAAGGTTCTTACACTGTGAATTTGAGCCATGCATACAAATCCCTGCGCTCATTAAGGGATCAGATTTTGCTTGGACTTTACATACCTTAGGGATTTGTGTAGGTACAGGTGTGTAGGAGGTGGCCAGGCTTGTGCTAGGAGGAGGACAGTAATCCCAACAACAGCAGCCATTACCACAGATGAGCTGGAGAAAAGCACTATCACACTTTATTTTAGTATGCTACAAAATTCATTGTTGAACTTTATTAGGTACTTTAATACCAAGCATACTTTAAAGTAACAAAAATTATTGTTGTTATTACTTTTTACAGAAAATCAGGTATTTCAACAGTTTTCTTTACAGTTTGTTGACTTAAAAAAAAAAATTACAGTTGACAAGTTACAATGGAGTGAGATGGGAAAGCGGTAACATTTAGAAAGATAAAACATACTTTTCATACTGAGTCAACATTTAGTGATGTACATCCTGGTACGTCTCTCCTTCTGACTGCGTACAAATGGTACACATTCACTGAGCTGCCCTGGCAGGGTTGTGAGGTCTTGTGATGACACTTTTTTTGCAATGGTTGTGTGTATTTAGAAAGGGCTTCAACATTACAGAATCACCATGATGCAAAACTTAGTAGTCCATAACAAAATAATATAATACAGAGAAACCCTGTTTCGGTGATTTCAGTCGCAGCAAAGGCGCCATGACTGCAAGAATGTGGGATAGAGGTATACCTAAGGAGCAAATGAAGACGGTGAAACGACAGCACATCCAGATAGCAAACCCTTCCACAGGCTGTTGAGGTGAGAGTGTGGCTGTGAGCCACCGAGACCAGTGAACGAGGATGGGCTTCACCGAGACACCATTTAACAGGGACTCCTGAATGCATCCGGCCCTTAAGGATGTGCGTTTTCCAGCTGACACTGGTTGGACTAATCACAGATTTAAAAACCTGTCTGAAGTGGGACCTTAATGGGTTTGTGCAGCCTGATGTGTAAACTACTCGATTTTTACCTTCCATCCCCTTCAGGTCAGTAGCGGGTACTGGGAATATGTTTGTGGTGGTTGATTGATTTAGGTGGGGTTTTTCACCAGCTCTAACACTGGTCCTGTACAAGTCAGGGGAGTCTCCTACACGTAGTTACAAGAGCAGATTTGGATTAAAAAAAATGTTTTGTTTTGTTTTAAATGCTGCCCAGATTCACACATAAATTTACTTGGCAGGCAACTACATCAGCATTCAGTCTCTAAGACAAGCAGAGCCACACCGGTACCTTGGTAGTTAGATAGAAGAGTTATCTAATTCCCTGTGTTTATTTATTGACAGGTAGCTTAAAGATAATTTTTTTTGTTCAAAAATAAAATAAATTTTCCAAGATTCATGCACTAAATTCTGCAATAATTTGTGTTGTGCAGCCAATAGTTAAAAAACAGTTTTACTTCATCTTTTACTCATGTGTTCAGTGTATTTGAGATCAATATTAGCAACAAATTATTATTTTAGACATTTGCCCCGAAAGCCAGAAAATGAAGGAACTGGCTTAAAAAAATCTGACAAAATTATCATTGTAGTGTTCGTTTTGGGCTGGATTCAGTTGCGATACGCAAAAGAGGGTGGAAGAAATGTAGGGATCAGCGTGCTCCTGCCCGGTCCTGTGCCGTGCTGGGATGTATCGGAGAGGAGCGCAGGAGAGAGGGTCCCCGCTTCCCTCCGTTGCTCTGTGCCTGCTGCTTGGCATCCAGGCCTTTTGCTATGAGGTGTTTCTTGATGCCCTGTGCCTCCCCCCCCCGTTTTACTGCTCAGTGGCTTCTGGAAATGAGGGTGCCCTTTGGGGCGCGATCTGCCGAGCCCCTGCAGAGGGAAGCACCAGCCCCAGCTGCGCCCCGGGGCTCCGCGCACCCAGCCCTCACACCGCTATTCGCAATGTGCATTCGCTTACTAGTCTCTTAATTTATGTATTGAGTTTAAGGCCAGAAGGGATCGTTAGATCACCTCGCCTGATTGGCATTAGCAGGGGCCGGAGTGTCACTCAGCGGTTATATGGCAGAACAAGGAAAAGAACAGAAATGCCCTTGCAGTGAGCAGCTGTATGTTACGTTTAAGGGGTAAATTACTTTCTCCTATTGAAAAAGAAATCAAGTGCTTTGATTTTGTCACTTCGAATACAAACAATTCTGTGTGCCTTGGGAAATTATAGTAGTATGATATTCAGTCAGACATACCTTATAGTATATATGCTTCATAGAACTAGAATATAGGTCAGAAATAATTTTTCAATCTTAAGTTTGTTACAGACATAGATTAATTGGAACACATATGCAGTAAAAATTGAGAAGCTTTACAGTTTTAGTCAACTTATTATACAGTGAAGTAAATGAAGTGCAGCAATGTAGCAGTAAAAGTTATGCTTTTTCCACTAGGTGATGGAAACATTCAGAGAGTCTATTTATAAACGCTAATTTAAGAGATGTCCTATCAGCTTCTTGGCTACTGGGATAGGAATAGTCTGGAGTTAACTGCCTCTCTACTGTGAAAGGTTTTAAAGCTTTTTGCTTTCCGTCCGAATAAAAAAAATGACATTTACAAACCTCTTCAATGCATATATATTACATATGTTTATCTAGCAACAACTACACCCCTTTTAATTTATTCCCCAAATGTGAACTTTTCATGCATGTCTTCTGAATGCTGTATTCAGCAACAGTTTCTAATGAGCTGGTGTGTAATCCATGATTGCATTTCTCTTCTGAAAATCACTTCCACGTCTGGCTGATCTATGTTTAGAAGGTGGCGCTTACCCATCAGGCATTTTTGCACTCGTCAGCGTTCTTCTCTGTTGGAGGCCCTTTCCCAAGCTTCTTCCCATTTTAATGTTGATGTACAAAAGCTGTTATTCGTTTTGTTTTGTGCTCATTCTAGTGAGGATTGGCTTAGTAGGACTGTGCAAAACAAGAGAGAAGAGAGAAGCTGGTTTACTGCCAGCACACATAAAGATGCTCACGCTGTGCTTGGCTCAGGGCGAGCCTCTGATCAATATTCTAATACACTTCATTATTTGCATTTCCATTTATCATGAAAAATGGCAAGTTTAATCTTCAGATATGACAAGGGTTTGTAATCTCGAATTCTGAAAAATCAGTTTTTATAAGCTAATCGACACAGGAAGTCAAAATAATGAGATTGTTTCATCTACAGTTTGAACAATATGAAAATAAAGATACGATGTGTATGGGGCAAGAATGACATTTGCTAGATGAATATCATGAATTGAGTTAAAATCATGACATTTCTGTTCTGTATCAATAATTTCTTTCACTCCCCTGAGCACAAAATCCACATTCATAAACAAGATAAAATAATACCTCATGTTAAATTTTGAAGGAGCAGACCCCAATGAGGACAGATGTGTTTTCAACCCAAACTCTCTTAAAATCTAATTCTCACCCATCCAGCTTCCATATACTGTGAACAGAGCTGTGTACGCAGGAGAGCGGACCCTGGCTGCGGTGGCACTGTGAGCAGGGTGATGAAGGCTCCCCCCTCCTCGCTGGAGGTGACTGCCCAAAAGTCAGTGCCGGAGGGGGCAGCTCATTAGAAGAGGGGCTTAACGAGAAAGTCTATTAACATGTACGCACATCCACGCAAATATCAAAACCTGACTGCTCCAGCATATGGCATTGACCAGAAGGTTCTTGCACCAAATGAGCTTTGCAAATTCAGCATTAGCTAAACTCTCCTGGATCACTCAGATCAAACCGTGAAGTCATTTGGCTGGCAGCCTCCCCATTGCCTCCTGTGCAAGGGTCACTGGTCAGAGGTCCTACCAGCCCGCAGCCTGGGGGAGAGGACAGCCGCCTTCATCGCAACCCCGCTCCCCTCATCGTGATGCAGGGGCCTCTGCAGGAGACTGCTGGAATGCAGAACTCAGGGTAAATCACAGTTTTGGTGAAAATAAAAGAAAAACAATGAAATTCATTGGGAAATTACAATGAACTAAAAACTTCAGAACTAGAAACTCTTAAAAATGTTACTGTAAGAAGACTGAAATATTTCATTCTTCCCCCAGGTTACATGGAACAGCCACCTTCTCCCATTCCCACCAATTCCTCACGTGCCTTGGCTCTCACGGTCACCTCGGACTGCTGCTAATTCACCCCCAGGTGCCAGGGAGAGTGATGTCCTGGAGCAGGATGCCCAGACCTGGGAGCTCAGGATGGTGGTACCACGAACCGGGGAGCCCGGTGGTGGCTAACCCTTCTGCCACAGACCCTGGGTGCCTGCTCCCCCCTTCAACGTCCAACAAATTGACATTTTTCAAGCAAAGTTTGTTTTGGAGGAAAATTTCTGACTGGTTATAGCCCACATGTTTAGCATGTATCTGTAGTCCAGATATATTTTACAAAGACGAGACTTTTAATTGATGTTGCTGAGACTAGAAAGTAGCAAATAAGCTATGCATGAAACATAAAGTGAGCTAAGGAGGCCCCTGCAGAAGACAAATGGATCAGTTTTGCTTTTATCAGAAAATGAAATACAGTGTTCACTGTGGTAAAAATATTTTTATGATGTGAGGATGTAACGGGGATGGTAGTTTCCAGTTGTAAAATAAACTCGCCATTGATAGCTCCATGAGCTTCCTTTCTCACTGTAGAACATGTAGCAAAAATGAAAGATAAAGAATGGATGAGAAATGCACATATTTGGGATAAATAAAATCTTTTAATAATGGTCTGAGTCAGGAATTTTCGTGTATTTTATTAATATGGTTACTAATGTAATTAATATGGTAATTATTAATATAGGTAAGTAGCACTCCTAAATAAAAGAAAAGAAAGAAAAAGAGCTTGAGCCTCCAATCTGTTTATTTGCCAAGTGAGATAGGGGTTTTTGTGAGCCTCTTAAACAATCCATAGTTGGCGAAACTGAAATCCAGGGAAAGTCACAGTTGCATGCTCTGATACTCCTAGCAACAGTCTAAACTTAATAGAACTGAATGAGCCATTTCTTTCAATTATTTTTAATCATAATTTCATGTACCTGTGTTATTCAAACCCTTAACAGTGCTTACCGGATTCCTGGCAGCACTCAGTGTTTCAGTTCTACCATACTAAAACCTCTATTAGAGCTTTTGACAAATTTTGCACACAGGTGTTATACACATGGAAATGAAATTTAATAAATGCCAAAGTGCCTAGTTGATAAGGCAGAAATAAGTCATTCGCATCCAACATCCCCCAGTCTGCTTTGTATCACATCATAGGCTTTCGACTCTGTGAAGCTGCTTTTCTTAGAGCTACTTAGAGCCCTTTTCTGCTGCTGTTGCCTAGAAATCAGTTAATGAAAGCCGTCTTCGTGAAAGCCGTATTACCCAAACCACCTAGGTGCTCTGCTGTTAAATTCTCTACTTAAAGTCTTGAAAGGCTGCCTGTTAGACAGACATCCTGACAACACAGTTATTATTCATATTTGACCTGTTCAATTAGGGCAGTCACTTCTTTTGACTGCAGAGCTGGGGTACAGTCACCCTGCGAGGGATTTACAGCATTTTAGTGTTTATGTACATTTTCAGAGGGAGGCCACCAATATTTCTTTGTTTTTTGAAGATGAATCATGGGGAGATTTCCAGGTTGCTCCCTGCGAAAGTATAAAACGTACCAAATTTCAGATCAGTCGGATAGTAAATATACAAAGGTAGACCTTCTAGATCTGAATATATATTCTCTCCAACAGTCTTAACACTTTGCACTGTTAATTGCCACCAGCCACATTCATACTCTTTTCTGTGCGGTTTATTTGACTACTGTCTAGAAAATAACACCTTTCCAAGAGCTAATCTTTAATTGCTGTCTCCAAACACACCCAATTACTGAGCTAAAGAGCAACTGGCATTCATGGTCACACCAAAATCGGTGCTATTCCAAAACCACATCAGCTGTCAGAAGCCCATGGGCTAATGAAGTACCAGAGATTTCTTCCCAGCGCCTCCACAGTATTCCTCTAGCCTGGAGAGCGATATTCTCTCTCTTGAATGCTGTGTTTGGTGTATGGTAGGAGATGAAGGAGGAGAGAAACATTGCTGCTGAAGGTCTGCAATTGAAAATAAACATGCTGAGGCACCTTGGATAACACTGCTACCTAGGCAGTAGGCCAAAAAAATTTGGACAAGTTCAGCTTTAATGAGGTGCTTGGAGCTCTCACCTTTCTGCTCATGATCTGGGCCAGCTCCTCGTAACCACAGGTAGATGGTTTTGTTCTTCACATCAGGGTTGGTGCAATGCTAAGCATGTTAAAACTCCACTTGTGGCTACTGCACCCCAACGTTCAAATAGGAACATGCATTCAGGGCCTGGGCAACATCCAGATGTGTGTAGTTAAAAGGCATGAAAGGCAGCTAGATACCCAGCTGCAGGGGACAGCCAGTGTCCCATCTTCTTTCTTTGAAGATATTCCCTTTAAAGCACATAAAAACTATTTGGGTGGCCTGAGAGAATGATTTTATTTTCCATGTGATGAGAGAGGAATAGCAGGGTCTTTAAATGTGTCTTCCCACTTGGCTACCTGCTGTGGGTGCCCTTTCCCCCTCGATGCACTGACCCTCCCTGGGGGGTGCATGTGCTTATGCACGGCCCTGAGAGCCGCCCTGGGCTCATACTGTGCTCTCAGGAAACAGCCAGGCACCAACTCCGGTCCTCTCCAAACTCGTAAGAGTCCTGGTGATCCAAGCTGGAACGCTACCATGTGTTTTGTAGGTACTGCCCACAGATCATCCTGGAAACAGCTGTGTGGCCAGGAGGTGAATGAGTTGTCCTCTCTGGTGCCTACCCCTGTGCTGCAATTTAGGCACGGCAAGGAGGGAACAAGGCTGCCCTATGGAGACAGAAGGAGAGTGGACAGAGATTCCTCAATTATTTTGCTAGCAGCCCTCTTTCAGTGTTTGACCGTTCAGCATCTTCTCAACAAAACGTGATAAATGACCTGTCCACACCAAAGCTGCCTAAGCGTTGTTTCCTCCTCCTCCTGGCACACCAGCAGGCAGGATCTGGCCACTGCCTGCTCTGTGTCACTCACACCTACTGAAGCCTGCCTACCTGAGAGGGCAGGGGTTAAAGAGAGAGCATAGCAAACCTTGAGGAGTTACTAAAACTTTAACAAAACTTTGGGATTGAAATTGTGTGATGGTTTCGTCTGTACGGCATTAGAGGAGAAGCTCACTCTCAGCAGAAGGGCACGTATGCAAGCCCTGTGACACCAGAGCTGAGTGGAGAGGCAGGACGTATTCGACCTATTGGGCAGCATTTTCTTCTGCACCGTTGGAGCAGCTGAACTCCAGGGCATGTGCTGTAGGAAGTGTTCCCAGGGCTGTAGGAAATGGTTTCAGGAGCATTCAAGAATTTTCTAAATGTCCATCAAAAAGAGGCCCAGGCTGTTTTGCATGCAGAAGGCTTAGTTCATGGCTACACAAGGGCATTTCTAGCATCTGAAAGGACGGTTTCAGGGCCACAGGGGCAATGATGGTCAGAGTTAACCACTGAACAGACAGAATGCCATTTTATTACACATCCTTTCCCAAGAAGAAACAGAAAAATAGCTGATCCAGTCAGATCAATTTTGCCAGGTTGCTGTGTACGGAGTATGTGTGTATGACATATAGCTGGACAGACCTTTGCCATCAACAACTCATGCACTGTCATTCACAAGAAAAAACCCAGCACGTTGGCAGACCTAAAGCTGCACTCCTTGCACACTTAACGCTGCCAGTGACTGTGCTGCTGGCCAGGTCCCGCACTTCCCTGCCAGACTCTGCCCACTTCTTGTAGTTTTAAAATCCAATTTATTCTTACTTTGTTTCTTTTCCCCTTTTTCTGTTGCTATATGTGGAGACTGACACATGGCAGGAGGAAATGTCTGTCAGTTCAGAGGCTGTTTTGTTGCAGGCAGCAAGATATGGAGGGAAAAGAGTGACATGGCAGGGCAAAATTATTTTCTGAGTGTTTTTCTTTTGTTTCTCCAGACAGAATGTTTTTCAAGCTGTTATGATGGTAAGCAAAAGTCTCCAGAGAAAATTGCGGCTGTCAAGACAAAATAATTAAAAAAAGAAAATAAAGGATTGAGCAATTAAGTTTGACCAAAGTATGAGAGGAGATATATTGGGAAATTAAGTCTGGAGCCCATGGTGTGTCAGGACGGTCTACCCATTTGTGGTCTTGACTTCTTCAAGTTCCTATTCTCTTTCAGATGGAAATTTTGAGAAAGGTGATGAGATATTTGGGAGGAGAGAGAAGATGGAGGGTGGTCTTGGAGATGCATTTCACATAACATCAGCACATAACATCTGAGTCAGGCATCGGGTGTGCGGTTCAGGGCAGTCCTTGGAGAGGGACAGGACCATCCTGGGGTGACTGATTTAATCTCGGGATGGTTCCCGGTGTGGATGAGTGCCAATAGCTCCTGTGGGACCGTAGACCTGGATGATGTTGGAGGCCTAAGTCTGAGATGGACAAAAGGAAGTGTGTGAATCCTGGATTTATAATTATCCTGCACAGAGTGATGAACAGTATGCATGGAGATATGAAGAGAGAAGCTACTGCCCATGCATAGAAGATAATCTTCAGCCTGAAATATTAACTTATTAGGCACTTGTGGATTGTTTGTAACAGGTTGTCGAAGATCTTGCCTGAGCACAGCTTGAGGATGGGTATTTTTAGTCCTGTTGGGTGTTCAGTTGGGTACCAGGACTGCCTTCATGGGGAGCAAATGGCTTTGCAGAAGGTGGGTGTAAGATTTCACCCCCAGCCCAGGAGGGCTCAGTAAGATATGCTCAACAGCTTAAGGGCCGACCAGCCTGGCTGTAGGGATGCCAGGAGCACACCAGCCTGGTGGGAAGGCGTGAGCCAAGCTACGAATGGCAGTCAGCTTAGCTGCTCTCGCCAGTGAGACCGTGCCTGGGGGAGCAGGTGTATTTTGACTGAAAATCCTGAGAAACAGGGTTAGAGCAGCTTAAAGAAGGCACCTCATGAGAGCTTGGCAATTTTCTTATTTCCAAAGGATCTTCCTTCAACTACACCTAAATATAACTTGGTGGCAGTGACAGGCTCCTAAACCCCGAATATGGACAGGCTTCAAGCTTCCCTGCCACCCTGCCTAATCCCTGGCTCGGGTGGATTTTCTCTGGTTTGAATGCAGCGCGAAGAATACAACATATGCGTATGTGTCGGTGAGAAAGACAGGAGGGGAGCGACAGGCAGAGGGAAGAGACACCTATCCAAAGCTGGAGCAAGTCATAGCTGTCACCCCTGTCATCTGCTGGCACCGGTCTGGGCTGATGGGAGCAGGGCTCCCTTGGGTGATGGCTCTGCTACCCACGCCTCGCTACCAACAGCTTTCGGGTCCCTCAGCTGGGCAGCGTGGTGTTGCACCACGGTACCTCCCGAGCAGGCACGACTGCCCCTTTGCTTCCATCAAACGCAGCGCAGCGTGCCCTGAACAGGGGAGGAGGTTGTGTGTCCGCTTGAGGTGGGAACCGAAACACTGAGATGTAGTGATCAGATCCCACTGAACAGTGGGCAGCGTTTTCCTCCAGTTCAATATTTGCTCTGTGCCTGTTGAGAAAAGGAAGATTTTTATCATAATGACCAAATACAGCAAAAAGCCTCCTATTCTTTCTCCTAAAGAGTTATCTTTTCCTGCAGGGCATCACAGAGACGCTCCTTCCTCTGGTGGTCCCTTTCCAGAAGGCTCATCAATTTGTCTTTTGTACTTGGTGATGTTTCTGCCAGTTTGGGATGGGAGTCACGTCTCAAGACAGGTTTGCTGGCATGGGAGATCTAGTATGTTGTTGGAAGGACTGGAGAGAGGCTGAAATGCCTTCATCAATAACGTCTTTCACGTGAAGTAGCTTCCTGCTCTGCAGAGTTGTAGGCTGGAGTCAAGCAAAATCAGTTACTTGTTGTTCATCTATTTTTATTTCCTCCGTGTGGCTTGCTGCAGTCTTTCTTTACCCAGATGGTCAAATAAATTGCTGTCACTAAACAGGAGTCCCTGAGCAGTGATTCCTAAACTCTTCCTGTTCTTTAACTGTTTAAAGAGAAAATATTTTACTTCCTTTATATTCTGCACATTTGCTGGAGTTGTTTTTCAGTTTCTCCCCTGGAACACAGAGGATCTGTAGGTATTTTTGTTCCACCAGCCTTCAAGCTGCGTGATCAGACTGCACAGAAAGCTCTGCATCGTCTCTATTTAAAAATTATTATGAACTTTGATCTGTGCTTGTTTACTTGGAGCCCATCTGAGGATCCAGCCATGTCAGCGGAGGTACCTCCATAAGGTCCTGGGCAGATCGGCCAGAAAATGTTTGGATTGTCACTGTATACTCTTACGTTTTTTTTTTTTTCATTTTGTTAATAGCAGTTTATACCTAGCTTTATTAGCTTTTTATCTTCCAGGAGTTTTCTTGTGCTATGCTGGATAATGTTAGAAGTTGACATTGACGTATCTTCGGTCTGGGAAAACAAATCTTATGGATGTTGATGCAAAACTCAACTTGTCGAGGCTCGGCCGTCAGGGAGGGCAGTGCCCAAGGCCAGCACGGGCTGCGGGGTCTGTGAGCAAGCCCGAGCTCGAGAAAAGCCAGCCACCGATTCAAGTGTGGTGCTCAGGCTTCACGTCGGGTTGAGCTTTCTGTGCAGCAGAGAGAGAGTGGGAGTTTGGCCCTGGGAGAAAGCCAAGACGTTGAAGCAGATTGCAGATTCTTGAAGGTGCCAGCCAGGATTGCCGCAAAAGGGAACTGCTACGAGGGGCCTTATTTCAGTGCTGTGAAAGAAACGGAGCTCTGCTCTTTTTTCAACAGCCTGGATTTCTCCACATGATTTCCCAATATAATGATATTGGGAATATGTCCCCATATAATGAGTTTTTCCTCCTAACAGAAAGGAGCAGGGCCATGACAATTCTCTGGCCATTCTGGCATGTTAAAATGACATTTCTGTGAATGAAATTTCCTGAAATAATTTGCTGATTTTTAATTATAACATAATAATTAGAACATCTACCAGAAGTTAAGTTTAAGCATCTCAGAGAACATAGTAAAAAAGATCAGTGCTGGTGAATCTTAAATGCTGCAGAATAATAACAAGTTTTAAACTTTCTTTTCTTTGTGTGAAATGAATTTGCCTGTTCTTTGTCCAGTGCCAAAACTCTCTGACCTGGGAGCATGGCACAAATCCCACCTGCTTCCCTGCTGTGCAAAGGCACATCCAAGGTTTTCCAAAAGTTTTCCAAACTTTCTCTTTGTAGGGACTTGTGCTGGGGGGAAGAGAAAATTCGATGAGTGGGGTGGGCTGGGAGCGGGAACGGGGCTCTGGCTGCTGGGGCTCACCGCAGAGGGGAAGGGTCCTGCAGCCGGAGGGCTCCATCCAGAGCACCTCTGGGGCAGGGGCTCACCAAAGCAAAGCTGTGGGTCCTTCACCCTGAGCACAAACTCATCGAGGAGGGGATGGCTGTTGTAATGTTGGGTCTCAATCAAAACCTGCTAATGAGCTGCGAACATCGATCCCATATCTGCCCCTGAGAAAGATACAGGTGCCAAGTTAGGTGTTTATGGGAAACAGAAAGATAACGATCTGGAGAAGCTTTAGTCTGAGGTTTCAAAACTGTGGATTAATGATTAGCTTACCTGAGCACAGGAATATTAATTAACTGGCTATGAATCAACAGGCTATATACTCTCTAGGCAAATAGGAAATATTTGGGGCCATGCCTAAAGCCCACAATCATTTCCAAAGCCATGAGCTTATATGTCAAACTATTGAAAAAAATCTTTGTGGGATTAGGTGATATTCAGCTTAAACAGAGGCTGGATGTGGGAGACGGCAAAGCCAGGATCTAAGAAGAGGGCGAGGTTTTTGTTGACCACCATCCATCATGTCTGATGTGCAGCAAGGAGCGTGTTGGAGGCTCATGGTCCTGAAGGCATCGTTCAGTCAACTTCCCTTTCCAGCTGTCCTGCAGGATTGCTGCAAAACCAATTTATGCAGGCTTTGGACAATGTATAAGAATTGATTATTGCTATTAATTTATATTATTCCCTTAAACATTTTTCTGAGTTGATGTAAGAGTACTAGGTGCACTCTTGCAAAAGAAAAAGAGGAGATTCCTTCCTTCCTTCTTTCCATGAAGAGCTTTCAGCACAGAAGGCAGACTGAGATTAGCAGAGCAGAGAAAAAAAAACCTTTCACAAGGGGTGGGCTGTGGCAGGAAATTGCCAGCTGAAAAGCGTGTGGGAAAGCAAGCTGACTTGCAATAGCCCTGAATGACTGGTGTGGTACAGTGTCCTGGTTGTGGTCCTTCTCCTCAGGGTCAGAACAGGGTGGTGGCAACCCGGCATGTCCAGCAAGCCCTGCAGTTTCAGGCATATGAGGCTTAGCAACTGCTTCGCGTAGGAAATGGCAGTGGCAACGAAAAGAGCGTCGCTCCTAGTGCTGCCTTTCTCCCATCGGTGGGAGCCGATCATTGGAGGGAAGCTGTTGGCTCTTCCAGGTCCCATGGGGGTCTTGCAGACACAGGCGTTCCCCGCACGCCATCCCGTGCACCCAGCATCGCTTCATCTCCCTAGTGCCACCTCACCGCTGTTTTCTGCTCTTCCCGCTGTCCCATTTCCACACGCTGTGGTGCTCCCCACACACAGTCCCTCCTGGTGATGGCTCCGGATATGCGATGCCCTCACAACGGGGACTACATAATTAACTCTCCAGATAATCAGTCTGCAAGCATCTCAATACATCCAGTGTTTTCTAGCCCTATCCTTGAGGTCTGTCTATATGAAGGCGTGAATACAGAAGCCTTAACTGTACGAACTTCACTTGTAACCCGTGGTGTCTCTGGCAGGAGTAAGAAGACCATCAGTGGTCTGAAGGGCAGCTCTTTGTACAAGCTCCCACTCTCCAGCAGAACCTTCTCTACCTCTCGGATGTGGCATCCCTGTGGTGCGGTAAACAGCTCACCTTATGGCCTCCTCTGGAAGGATCACACCTCAGACCGTGTAAGATGGGCTCCAGGGCTTTGGAGCCTTGGTGGCTTCTTTCCTCCTTCCTCCCTACACCTGATTCATTCATACACAGACATGGACAATTGTCCATTAGTTAGGCTATTCCCACCAATGACCATAAGGCAATTCTTGTGTAAATGACGCCGTTCTACGCAAGGATGCCATTGTAACAGCAAGAGACAGCAGGGTGGTCTCAGGAAGCAACCAGCCTGATGGAAAACACTAACAGGGAGGAGAAAAAACCCTCAGCCCACCATCTCAACCCAAAACACAGTTTCACCAGGATTCCTCAGAGCTCGGTCACCCCTTCCTCAAAGACAGTAATAGTTCAGAACAACTCATTAGATAAAGAAGACAGTGATACAGATTTGCTCAGAAATGGAGGTCATCAATAAAAAAGGTGGGAGCTTAGAGAAAGAGAGAACGAGTCTGGACCTCACAGTTACCTCCGCAGCAGCTCTCCCCGAGGAGGTGTGCAGTAACGCCTTTCCCTCCACCTACAGCCTTTAGTACGGGGGTTAATGCCCTGTCCTGATGTGTTGCTCTAGCAAAGCTCTAACAAAGGCTTCCACCCTCCCACCCTAAACCAGTGACTGTTGTCCATCCTTCCCTCTCATTTTCCTCCATCAAGGTATGGTCCCACAGCGAGTGCCATGGGCCAGTCAGCGGTGGGAGCACGGGGGACCCTGCGTGTGCTCTCAGCACCGGGCTGCTCGGGGCTACCAGGGCTCAAGGCTGTGCCAAGACCCCTCGCCTCCGACAGACCCTGGTGGTATCAGCTTTTCAGTGCAGGTGCCGCCTGCGTTTGGTAGCCGGTACCAACCAAGATGCCTCCTCAGTGCTTAAATAATAATGATGGATTTCTGCTCTGGAGTGATAGCTTGTGTTGTGCGGCTGGGTTAATGTATGTCAGCTGTCATCCTCCTTGTCAGCTGCTGCTGCCGGTGAGCGGCAGATAAGTAAATTTGTGATGATGAATATCCTGGAGAGAGCAGGGATTAAATATTTCATCGCTTCAGACGCCGAAACATCTCCGCATTTGGAGTTGTTTTCTAGTGCTCACGTTCTCTCAGATCACCCCAGCCCTGGGGAAGAGCAAGGGCTGCCTGGGTTTCAGAGACCGTGGGGCAGGGGGTCGCCGGCAGCCAAGTCCCTGCAGCCGGGGCGAGCCAAGCTGCTGTTTCAGTCATGGCAAGCTTAAAAATAAGCAGAATCTTGAGGAAAAAGAAAAACCTCCTTTTTTTTTTTTTTTTTTTTTTTCCCTGACATACCTGGCAAGGCAGTTGTGCAGACCAGAGACAGGTGGCCTAGCACCCGTCTTGGGCTGTGTCTGGGACATGCCGCTGAGCACCCGGTGCCATGGACCGAGTATCTGCAGCAGTGTGGTGGCTCACTCCATGTGGGCAACGCTATGAAAAGCATCAGCCGTGGTCATAGTTAGGTAAATGTGGTTGTCTCCTGGGGTTCCCAAAGCGGTGGGTCACCAGACCCTGGAGATGAGGTTGGTGGTCATTCCTACAGCCCCTGCAGCACCATGTGTCCCCCCTCTTCCTTCTCTGAGGTGTTTCTCAAAACCCATTGCTAGCAAAGTATCAGATTATTGATTGCCTGGAGACAGGAAAAAAATGCAGTAATTCAGATTTATTCAGTCTCCTGGGCTTTCCTGGCATTGCCTGTAGGAACTTTATTTATATTGAAGGAATTTTCAGTGCAAAATACCAATTTGTTGAGACTGAAGTTTTCTCGAGTGCTTCTTGTTTTTATCACTTCAAATAAGTTATTTTAGAGAGATGTGGAAAAATGAAAGAAAATGCTCTGATAAACAAGGTCTTGGCTACTTTGGAAACTGCCTTTTTTAGACTAACTACCTACAGAATCAAATAAAAATGAAAATGTCTCCTTTTTTGTTCCACACCAGAAGAGAAAGAGGACCCATCCTGTCAACACTGCTCATGAAATGAGGACCTTATTTTCCAGAAAGCCTTAATGAGCCACAAACATTTGCAAACCAGGGAGACATAGAAATATGAGCTTCTGCAAAGTCTGATTTCTTTCTTATTTACTCCACATTTCCTGAGAGCTAGGGGTTTTCTTTGCAATTATGAGAAACAGAAGAGTTTGGTTTTTTTGGGTGTTTGTTTGTTTGTTTGTTTGTTTGTTTGTTTGTTTTTAAAGCTGAGATTCAAGTGCAACGTGATTCAGAGTTGTAACTTGGAAAAAAAATAGCATGAGCAGTTGTGACATTTCTAAACTTGTAGGTAACTGACCAAGCATTTCGTCTTCATCCTTTCCTCCTCTTTATATAATCTAATCTTCCTTTGCTGTGCTTTTCAGCTGGACAACAACTAAAATATACAGTATCTTCCACATGGGTACGTTCCTGTATAGGTCTGTGGTTCCACTGACTCTGGTACCTGAGGACTCAGCAGCTGGACGCCAGCAGAGGACAAGTGCTGAGGCTTTGCAGGTGGATCTTGCTGCTTCCCTATTATGTAAGGTGCCAAAATCAGTATTCATCTGTGCACTGCTAAGTAGCAGCATTTCTGGTTGGGTTTTTTTCATACAGTTTGTATAGTTTGCGCTGCCTTCTTATATAAAAATAGCAAATTTTATGACATGCATTTCCTTCAGGCCCCATGGAATAGAATTTGTTCTGTAATAAGAGACCAACGTGTTTTAATTGCTTGTTGTAGACTATTATACCTGTTAAATTTGTCTGAAAGTGTGCCACCAGAAAAAACCTTCTGTTTTGCTTCCTTCTGCTTTAGAGCTGTCAAATAATTTCAACATCTAAGAATAAAACATGACAGATGACTCAAATATGTGACAGGTCATAAAATATTGATTCTTCATGCTACCTGCTAATGAAACACATGCCACCGTGGGTAAATCTTCTTTAATTGGGATTCCTGACTTCTGATTGTTACAACTCCAGTTTAGGTTGCAGTCTAGAATTATGAAGGAATGGGTTTGTTCCCAGGAAATGCTAAAGCCTGTAACTAAGGAATCAGTTTTACTTTTCTTAAACTACTACTTTTTATCCAGACTCCCAGCCGTGTTTTCTGTTACAATCTATGTCTGCTGGAAACCATTTTGGACCTTTCTGGTTCCCTTTTGACTCAGTAGAGCCAACTCAACTCCTAAGATCATATGATAATGAAAAGCACTGTGGATCTATCAAGGACTTCCCCTCAGAATTTTTTTTTTTTTCCAAGATAAGAATCTTCTCTTGATTATGTATAAAATAAACACATCATGTTTACTAGATTATTTTTCAGGATTTTGGAATTTCCCTGACTAAGCTTATAGTTCTCAGGCTTTTTAGGTCATTTTCAACTAGCAAAGACTCAGAACCAGGCTTTCTTGTCTGGTCCTCCACAAAAACTGTGTCCTTTTTCCCAAATGAAGACAGCATTTGTTGGCTAGAACTCAGTGTGTAAGATCTTTTGGCAGCAAGAAGGAGATGCTACTTGAACCTACCTTTCAAGCAAGAGGATGGAAACTAATGTTCAAAATTAGATTTGTAGTTTCTTTTCAGCAGGAGTTGTGTCTTGTACAAGTTTAGGGGCCTGTGCTTTAGGCTATTTATTGGAAACTGAAGGACATATCCTCTGTGTGGCTTAGGAGGGAAGGGCAAGCTCTTCCATGATGTACCATGAAACTATTCCCAAGGCAGCTTGGAAGATAATCTGTTTTCCACTTATGTAAGCCAGTCTACTAAAAGACTTGAACCATCCCCACAAGTCTTGTCTCCGATATTCACTATTGGGGCTACAATCTGAAAACAGTATTTAGATAAACTGCTATGAAAATAAATGCAAAACTTGTTGGAAAGACGTTCTTGTAGAGTTGTGATCAGTGGTTCGCAATCTAGTTGAAGTACTGCACTTATTAGAGTTTTATGGGAATCTGTCTTAGGACTGATATTGTTAAAATATTTTCATTAACCACTTGGATATTGGAATAGAGGATCTCCCCTCTCATTTGCAGGACACAGTTATGCAGGAGGGGCTGCAAGTGTATTGTAGAGCAGAATTAGTATTCAACATTTATAATGAATTAGAAAAATGGCCTGGAAAAAATAGGACACAATTCAATAGCAATATATGCATGGGCCTGAAGAGTTATATAAAGTTATATAACAAAGTCTAAGTTAGGGACCAACTGACTACATGTGTCCATGAGGCCCTTCTGTTGTGGAAAAAAAAAAAAAAAAAAAAAAAAAGGAAAAAAAAAAAAAGAAAAATGCCCTACCAGGATGTGCAAGCAGGAGTATTATCTGCCAAGATGTGCAAAGTGACTCTACCAGGCTACTCAGCAAGGCACCGGCTGCGTGGTTGGCTTTTTGGCACTAGACTGTAAGAGAGAAGTGGCCCTAGTGGGTAATGACAAGAGCAGAGCAACAAGAGCGATCAGAAGCCTTGGAAATCTTAATGTAAGAGAAAACACGGGCAATTGAGCTGTTTAGTCTAGAGGAAAGGAGACTTACCGGACATAACACTCTTAACTATGAAAAAAGCTGGAGCAAAAGGGAAGGGAATAAATCATTCTCTCTGGGGATGTGACAAGTAATGGGCTTAAAGTGCAGCCAGGGAAATTCCACTTAGCCATTAGGAAAAGCCTGTCCAGGATAGAGCCCGTTGGCCCACGGAGCAGCTGCTGACAGAGGAGGAGCGGGAGCTGGCGATGCCGGGGGCCCCATGATGGTCTCCCCACTGAAGTGTCCTCACGCCCTGCAGCCCGGCATGGCTGGAGGCACGTTAAAAACCCGTATTGCACCCGCAGATATCCGACAGGGAGACAGGAAAAGGAAAAGGCGCTGTCTCCATCTTATACCCCTCGCCCCTGTAGGAGGTACGACAGCCCCTTGGGGACGCTGGACCGCAGAGGCTATTTGTAAGCCAGGGCTCAGGTGACAAGCAGTGAATTGCTGCTTGCAATTTCCCCGGTTGGAGGGACTAAATTCCACAGGGACATCATGTTTTCTCCTCAGATGACTTACACAGAGGGCATTTCCACTCATCAGGGAAAGAAAGATTCCCCAGCCCTTATTTCTGTGCCAACTGTATCGTCTATTTTTAACAGCAAGCTGCCATTAGCATTTGTTTGCTAAAAATAAACATATTTCCAATGCAATTCATTACATAGTGCATTAGGGAAAAGGCAATTTATGCTTCAGTCAAGAAGAAATATTTTTAAGAGATAAATTGGTTCATGCAAATATCCATGGCTTGCACGTGGTGCTCTGATTTCTGTCGATTGATGGGACACATCACAAAATTCAGGAAGTTGTTGAGGAGCTTGATGCAACATGCTATTTTAACTTAATTAAAAATATGACCACAATTATGTAAGAAAAAAATAAAAAAGAGATGGGGAGGGTGCTAGAAACAGTTCTCCCTTACAGCTGCAGTATAGCAGAATTGTAACAAATGGGCAGACATGGGTTTTGGGGAGGGGGTATTCTTTATTATATCAACCATAATGGCTTCCTAAAACCTAAACATCACTGCTTCTTGCTCACAGGACAGGGAGATATTACAAGGGCATAATTTTGAATCAGAAAATGCCAGTGCATAAGGATTTTGAAGTGGGTTTAGATGAGCTGCTGAGCCAGGAGCTGGATGGTGATCCCTGGTGAACCTGTCCTTTATGAATCATCGAGTCTCCTTTTGATTTTTTAAAACATAATTTTAGCTTTCAAAATGTTTTGTGGAAATAAAGTATTTCAAGCAAACCTTGCTAGTTTTGATGGCACTTTTAGCAGGAAGATTTCTAGGGCACGTAGGGAGTTACTGCTGTGGACCAAGGTTCACAAGTAGGAACTAAATAATAACTTCTCGCCCCTCTCCCCTTCCCGTTATAATTCAGAACAAAAATAACGTAACATAAATAAATAACAAACCCTAAAAAAGATAAAATCGACTCAGAATCTTCAGGGTATTTGGGGGAAGAGCAAAGCTTTTCCTTCCAGCCGGTGCTAATGAGCAGGATGCAGCCGGTCCTGCAAAATCGGGACGGTCTGGTTTTACCCACTAGAGGGGAGTGCTGTGCCTGCTCGCTCACGGCGGGGCTCCTCATTGCAGTCAGCGGCATTACTAAGAAAATTAATTAATGTTATTGGTAATGTAATTCAAAACAATGTAAAATTGGAATATGCCAGAAACCGTTATTCAATGTTCAAAATAAAAAAAATAAATAATAACTTCTTGGGTTTAGGATCCTTCAGTAAACAGTATTTTGAAGTTATCAGACTTTATTTAAAAAAAAGATTGAAATCTACTAGCTTATCTGAAAAATGCAAGGTTTTCTTTACATTTCTCATGACTCTGTTTTGCTTGGTAATAAATTAGATGTTTTTTTTTTTTTCTAAGTCAAGTCTGTCCTGCCCATGTCAGTAATTGGTGAGTGATCTCTCCCTGTCCTCATCTCGACCCACAAGGCTTTTGCTGTATTTTCTCTCCCCTGCCCAGCTGAGGAGGGCAGTGATGGGGTGGCTTTGGTGGGCACCTGGCCTCCAGCCGGGGTCAACCCAGCACACGCCAATGGCCAACAGCATCCTGGCTTGTGTCAGACAGAGTGTGGCCAGCAGGACCAGGGCAGTGATCGTCCCCCTGTACTCGGCCCTGGTGAGGCCGCACCTCGAGTGCTGTGTTCAGTTTTGGGCCCCTCACTACAAGAAGGACATTGAGGTGCTGGAGTGTGTCCAGAGAAGGGCAACAAAGCTGGTGAAGGGTCTGGAGCACAAGTCTGATGAGGAGAAAAGGAGGCTGAGGGGAGACCTTATTGCTCTCTACAACTGTTTTAGCAAAATTTGGAGCCCTGCAGGAGCAGGCAACAGAATCCCTTCTATTCCCATGAGGCACCCTCGCAGCTTCATTCCTGACTAGCAAAGCAGTTTACAAGACCAATGGAAAACTGACATTCTTTTATCCCTGCTGCAAAACTTGTTTTATAATTATTTGCCCTATTCTAAAATGTATATGCAGCCTTAATCCTCCTAATATTTAGGGTTTAATATGTATAAAAAACCTGCTATGTACATCATCTCAGCACAGAATTTCAATTGCTAGAAAGGCTGAGACTGAATTAAAAAGGAAGCACTGTGCATGGCAATGAGCTCATTTTGACAGGCTGAATTAATTTTAAATAATAAGGAAGTAATTTCCATCTCACTAAATGCCTGTATTTTTCTGCAAAAATAAAACACCATAGTCAGAAAGATACTCTTGAGAAATGTCTCTCATAGAGATAAGTAAACCAGATAGCAATTAAAAAAGTAAATAAGTCATAATTACAATAGTAAAAGGTAGTATTAAGTATTAATGCACTTCAAGCCCAGCTGCTTTGATTGAGTTCTGCTTTATGTCATTAGCTTTATAATCAGAAAAATATAATCATGTGAAGATACGTAGATTTAAGCACAGACAAATACCTACAGCAGTTAGATGTGGCTGTTTTGAGGATGCAGTCACAGCTGCCTGATGCAAAAGACAAGACCATGAGAAAAAAAGCACAGGAAGATGTAGAGAAACAGATTCCTACACCACCACCACCATTACTGTCCCCCACTGTCCCAAGACTTAGAGGCTAGAAAATGAAATGTTCTCTGGACAATCACGTGGGAGACATGGCTTGCTTTTGTTGAAGCATGACCAAAAGAAGCGATGGTACTTTCTGAGAGTTTCAAGATGTTGTAACACCCATCGGGAAACTGAACGGGAGACCTTCAGCTCTCTTCTCTAGAAAGGAGGAGTCTCTCCTGTACCCCAGGCCAGCCGGGAGAGTTTTCCCACCACCAGGCTGGGAACACAGCAGGGCACACGGCACTGCAGCGATGGAGGTTGGTTTGCACCAGTGTCTCTGGGTCCATCAGTTTGCACTGCAGCCTCGGGGTTCACCCTCTGGGTTCATCCTCCAGCTCAACCACAGTTTATTTAATGAACTATGCACAGGTAGACCCTGGTAGATCCATGACCAGCACGCCCATGCCCTAGGGGAGGGCTGTAACCACTAGACACCCCCCACATCTCTCCTTCAATACCGAATTATTTTCTGCACAGCATCAGCAAGGAGATCGAGGTCACGGGGGTGTGTGTTCCCCTCTTCTCTAGCATAGCCTGTGGACTGGGGTGTAGGGCCCTCTCCTGGGATCTGCACAAAACAACCCCCTTTGTATCCAGCAGCGTGGTGGTTTGAATGTCCACCCAGAAGCTGGGAGATTCTGGTTCAGCTCTAATCCTTGCACTAGCTGCTTGGCTGCAAAGTCTGCTATAAAATGCGGTTTGCTTTGTCCTGTAAGTGCAACTGGGAGAAAGGGAATAAAAAAGCAAGATCAAGGATGACATTGTAGCTGGTGATGGGGGCACGAAGCTGTTGAAAAGGTGATCTGACTTCCACTCTCTGCTCCCATTAATATTTAATAGTCATTAAATTAAAAGTCAAGGATGTGTAGGATTAACTACAGGTCAGCATCCTCATACTTATATCTGAATGAATGAGATCGTGTTAGTATGGATGGAAATAAGCTATTAGCAACGAGCACGGCCAGTATGTCAGTAACAGGCATAAATTTAAATGATTTAAACACTACCTCTTAGAAAGCAAAACAGTGAAATGGCTGCTCCAGTACGGAGTCCTGCACTAACCCTGCACCAGTACCGAAACCTGCTCCAGCACAGTCACTGAGATCTGAAACCCTTCGGCAAAAATCAGCCCTTTCCCTCTGTGGATTTGCTGAAGGGACTTGCGAGAGACTGACACTGCCGATCGCTGAGAAAACAGCCGTAAACAGCTTTTCATGCACTCAAAAGCAGTGATCAGAAAACAGCGACCTTTGAAGGATGCTGTAACTGAGCCACCTGCATTGCCAGGAGAGGAGGTGAGTGCCTTGCGCAGGGGGACGCTGGGCTCCTGCTGCACCCAGCCGTCAGGCTCCTTTTCGGTTTGCAGAGTTTGAGCGGCTGAAGGCCAGAGCCGTAGGAGTGTCCTCCTGCTCCCCGCCGGCCCTGCCCTGCCACCGAGCCACAGAGGAGCTGCAGCGTGACTTCTCCTCTGCCGCGGTTCCTATTTCGGGTGCAACTTGGGAACATCACTGACTGCAGCTGTTAGTGCAAGATTTCCTTGTCCTTTCCACGGTCACTGAAATGAAGTCTAACCCCAAGCAACCTTTCCATGTGAAGACTCCGGTGGGCAGCTTGTCCCCTCGTACTCAGCAGAGAGCGGTGGGCTTGTTTGCCACCCTCCCTGGCGCAGGGAGGGGTTCCCACCAGCCCCAGGTTTCCCTGTGCTGATGAGCAGCGAGGAGGAGGGCGGTCCTCCGCGGAGGGATGCCTGCTGGATTTGACCAGGCAGCTCTGCTCTCAAGCAGCTTCTTTTCCCACAGTTGCTAAGAAACCAAAACAGTCATCTCAGCTGCCGGAACAACAGTTCAGTACATTTTTTTCCCCCTATTTGTCTCATTCTGGGTAACAACAGCACTAAGCCTCTCAGGGCTCTCCCTGTGCTCCTCATGGTGAAGAGCTGGGCCAGCACAATGCTGGGGAAGAGACTTTGTCCTTGGCAGCTTTTGCAGGAGAGCTCCAATTGCACAGGTTGTTTCCATACGCGGCCATCGGGAAGTTCCCTCCATTAACCTGTTAGCAGAGTCTCAGAGACACTTACTCACAGGTATTACTCCAGAGCTCCTTCAGCTGCCCCTTCCAGCCGCTGTCAGCATGTCCACCTGCATCGCCAGCAGCTCCGTGAACTCCGATGAAACCTGTTGTCCAGCTCCTACCTGACATCAGTGTTTCAAACGGCAGGCCTCAGTTTATCCCTCTGCAGGCCTGGCTCTGGCTAGCGTCTCGCCCACGGCCATCTGCAGGGTGCCTGGGAGCAGGGACAGGGCCGGTTCCCTGCAGGATTTCGGCTCTCCTCGCTGGAGCGCCATCAAGGAAGAGACCATATGGGCATCCCACAGCTGAGAGACGGGCAGCCACTGAAGAACAAACTCCACATGAAGTTATATCTGCCGGGAATATCACCCAGGAGAAAACTCCTGCCCACACTTAGCTGCAATAACAGAAACGAATGAGAAAATGGACTTGGGCAAAGGGCAGGGACCTGATTACTGGGTCAAGGCAGAGGCAGATTTCCAGATCCACTTTTTGTAGAGCAGCACAAGGCATCTGCGGCTGGTTGAATGGGACTGGAAGGCTCGGGGAATAACCTTCCTTGCGTAAATGACTCTGGGAACTTCCCTTCTTTCTTCCTCTGTCATGTAAGGATTTTTCAAAGTTCAGATGCATGTTCACAATTAATAATAGGTCCAACTCAGCAGAGACTTGTAGTGTCTCGGAAATGTCACCTATCAAGATACACAAATGAAGCTGAAACAAACTCAAAATATTAACTACTCCGTGTGTTTGCTAACAGTGCTGTGCTGACCGTGAGGGCTGGATTGCCGTTCCCAGCACAACATCTGTAAATTCTGCTGGTTTCCCGGTGGACTCAGATTGTTTTTATTTAGTTATGTGTTGTGTTTCCCTCATGTGAAACCTCCTGTTTTCTGATGGAGCTGTGGCTCTGATAGCAAGTTGCAATCTTTTTTCCTGCAGCTATGGTGGAAACTGGTTGTTGTATCATCTCATGTATTTCATACCTCTGGCAAATAAATCCATTAGTAAACTGGAGATCTCTCCTGCATGAGAAAGAAGTGACACAGTGCTGGGAGCAAAAGTGACCTGGGCTGAGCTTTTGAACTGTTCTACTGAGCCAGCACTCCTGGGAACTCCTGCTCTGTGATGGGGTGGCCTGACGAGGTGTTATTGTAATGGTATGGGTATTGTAAGGAGGTAAGTACAGGGTCGGTGGGAACATGAGGGCACGCAAAGGGCCAGGTCCACGGAGGATCCAGTGTGGCAGTGCTCCCCAGGGAACAGGCGGGTGGGAAAACACAGCTCTCCCCTTTTACGTGTCAGGTCAGACCAGAGGTTCACTCAGTCCTTAGCTTTTTTCTGGCAGTGGTAGGCAGGGGATATCTAGGGCGGAGCAGAAGACAGGGAAAGCCATAGGGATGTTTCCCCAAAATATTGTACCATCCTCCAACAATTTGCAGCATGGGGACTTCGGGAGCCCAACAGGCATCGTTGTGTGTAAGGGTCTTGCAAGTCTTTCCTCCACGAATATATCCAGCTGTTTTGTGAACCCTTCTAGCATGCGCAGTCTTAGAGGCGGCAAGTGAAGTCCAGGTCACACAGGACATTGCTGCCTGCCTGGCCTGGACCCACAGCCCAAGGCACCACTAAAACCACCTTCCTCTCCTAAGGCTGAATCAGCATTGACCTCACTTCAAACTCCCCAGCAGACAACATTAACCCAGTCAGTCATTCCTTTTTCAAGCGACGTGTATGGCTTCAGAATTAAAAGGAAAAAAAGGGCTGGTCCCTCAATCCCAACTGCATGGCTGACAGTGATCTTGTGTGTGCCCCACGGTAAAGCAGAGGGGGAGACTTTCTGCAGATCATGGAAACTGCTGCACCTTCTGGTAGTATCACTGATGGGTGAGGAAAAATAGGAACATGAGGATTTCTGATTAGCTGGGTAAATGGCCAAGTTACCTGATTGGGTTCCTCCAGAGAGCTGCTATCCTGAGCAAGAAACATGACTGTATTATTCTATAATGGCATAGTGTTTAGCAAATCCTGCCAAAGGAATATATGGTCCCTGTTTTTTCATTCCTCTGAGCAAAATATTCAAGGTTTTTTTTTTTTTTAAGATGTTTCTGTCAGACAATGTTTAAATACATATTTGACTGACTGATTGAGTTTACTGTTTCTGAAAAGAAGCTGGAATAAGTCTTCAGGATGCTCTAATTAGAAAAGCAGCTCCTATCCCAACAGATAGTAAGAGGAGACTGTCATACCCTGCACATCACTAGGATGAAGTGTGGTCAGCCAACTTGGATGGTTTTTTGTGTTAAATTTTCTACCTGGGAAGTGACGTTGGCTATTCACGGCACTGATACAAATCCCCAGGCCAGCACCGGCAGTTACTACCTGGTTCATAGGCATTTCAAGGGAGTCTGCGTGCAACCTGTGCCTTTGTTCGCGTAGGTAGTCTATAAATACTGCCTGTTGCCTTTCATACAACACGCTCATCAAAGGTTATGTGAAGGAGGCAGTTTTTGTAGGACTCAGTAAACTTTACCGCTGTCAGTGACAGAGTTGCCTTTAAAGCTGATGAAAAGCTGTGCACTTTTATAAGTCTCTGGACCAAGATCATGGAGAGACATTTATTATTAGGGGCATGTAAACTACAAATTAATTAAATTCTAAGCATGTGAATGGAGCATCATAATATTTTATACAAGCTATAATTAATTAGGTATAAAATGTACAAGCAATGCAGTTAAGTTACGACTGGCACATATTTTGCAATGTTATTGAAAACTTGTTACAAATTATTTGACAATCTTTGCTGCAGGATATAAAGTCCATCATGGCTGACATCGGCAAAATGGGATTAAACCTTTCAAATCCTCTAATTTTGGATGTAATTTTTGTAGCATCTTCATCTTTAAAAAAAAAAAAAAAAAAAAAGCGCACCCAAATATCCAGGCTCTAAAAACTTAACCCTTTAAGTCTACTGCAGGGCACACCACATTGTCAGCCACCTACAAGTGCTCTGGGCCACAAACTTGAATGAGTTACTCTTGCACATGCTTCCTTAAATCATCAATATAAAACAGCTGTACACTTTTTTGTTTATTATCTTTGATATGTAATTGAGAAGTTTATTTGCCACTCTACAGTGACCTATTCAATCACAACTAATTGCTGTTATTTAGAAATCTTTGTGGCATCTCTGATCTTTCTAATCTGTTATGAACATTGTCTTTAAGGAATCTGAAAATGCATGTATTAATGACAAACTACTTCAGAGGTGGCTGCTATCAGGCAAATATTTTTTTGTCAATCACAGAGCTGAAATAAGCTGGTCAGGGAAATTGTGTGGGTTATGGTAAATATTTTTTAAGCCTTATATCCAGCTGAAACACTATATACAAGGTAGAGGTGAATGAATGTCCTCTGAATGGCGGATAGGATGCTAAACTCTGCTCAACAGAGTCTACTCAGACAGAATCTTGTGGTCACACTGTCACTTTCCTTTATTTTTCCCACTGGGAAAAAAGAAAATTCCAGACAGAGACATCCTGAGACACTTTCCCTATCCAAATCTCACTCATAAAGTCCTTTTCACTTTCCAGAGGGGTCCTTTCCTCAATATAATTTTAATGTAATGCCAGGTCTTTTACAGGCATTTAAAATACTATCCATTCCTAATAATTTAGAATGGAGGCAGGAAGCATGCAGCAGCTGTTTCTCCCCCAAAAAAGGATGTTTTCAACTCGGGATGAGCTGTAGTTCACCTGCTACAAAACCAAATGCCAGATGAAGACTGACTCTGGTTTACTTTGAGGTAAACTCAAGCAAGGCTAACTTGGGCAGGAGCACAGCATTGATTTCTCCTCCAGCTACCCTGCACATACTTTGTCTCTGTGGAGGACTACAGAGCAGGAGTTACTGCATGTATCTCATCGAAGGCGATACCTCAGTGCCAGAGGCAGGAGTAGGTGGGAGACCAAAGGATGACTTGCAAATAGCACAGACGTGCCTGATTTCTTGAAAATGGCTCAAACCTATGGAAAACTTGAAGACTGCTATGGTTTGAAAGTCTCTTTGGTGGGACTGTGGTAGGAAGTTTTGTGTTGCAGGAGGCCTGAGATGGGAGAAGGAGGTACCATGAAAAGGAAAGGGAAACGGGTAGTCTGGAGGAAAGGAGATAAGCAGGAAAAGCCATAGGAGTAGTTTTATGGAAACTTTTGAAAGGTTAGACCATGAACTTGGTGAAAAGGATGAAGGTGAAGCAGTGAAAGGATTTAGTGTGGTTTGCTAGAGAATTGAAGCAAGGAATTGATTTTAGCTGTGACATTTTGAGGGAAGACAAAGTGAGCATCAGAGGGCCAGAACAGAGAATGTCGTGGAGACTAAGGATGAAGCTATCAGGGCCTTACTGTGGGAACAAATAATGATGGATATTTTTGAAAGATGCTCTTAAGGGAATGTCAGAAGGATGAAATGACAGCATCAGTCTGGAGAGAAGAGGGAAGATGGTGACAATGTTGAAAATAGCACTGAGGGTGTGTGCTGCCTGGATGCAGGAGCTAATAGGTTTCCCAACTACAATCAAACAGGCTAGGCATGCGAAGTAAGATAAGTGAGTCAGTTTTAGCTATAGCTGTAGAGTTAAATCATATAATTATAAAATCAATTTGGTTGGAAAAGACCTTTAAGATCATCCAGTCCAACCATTAACCCAGCACTGCCAAGTCCACCACTAAACCACGTCCCTAAGCACATCTACACATCTTTTAAATACCTCCAGGGATGGTGACTCCACCACTTCCCTGGGCAGCCTGTTCCAATGTTTGACAACCCCTTCAGTGAAGAAATTTCTCCTGATATCCAATCTAAACCTCCCCTGGCGCAACTTGAGGCCATTTCCTCTTGTCCTATCCCTTGTTACTTGGGAGAAGAGACCAACCCCCAACCTGGCTACAACCTCCTTTCAGGTAGTTGTAGGGAGTGATAAGGTCTCCCCTCAGCCTCCTCTTCTCCAGACTAAACAATCCCAGTTCCCTCAGCCACTTATCTGAAGACTTGTGCTCCAGATGCTTCACCAGCTTTGTTGTCCTTCTTTGGACATGCTCCAGCACCTCAATGTCTTTTGTGTAGTGAGGGGCCCAAAACTGAACACAGCACTCAAGGTGTGACCTCACCAGGGCCGAGTACAGGGAGATGATGACTTCCCTAGTCCTGCTGGCCACACTCTGTCTGATACAAGCTAGGATGCTGTTGGCCTTCTTGGCCACCTGGGCACACTGCCGACTCATATTCAGCCGTCTGTTCACCAGCACCCTCAGGCCCTTTTTGGCTGGGCAGCTTTCCAGCCACTCTTGCCCAAGCCTGTAGCATTGCCTGGAGTTGTTGTGACCCAAGTGCAGGACCCAGCACTTGGCCTTATTGAACCTCATTCAGTTGGCCTTGACCCATTGATGCAGCCTGTCCAGATCCCTCGTAGAGCCTTAATAAAATGAAATGAAACCATCTGGCATTACCATCCTGGAGAGTGGAGACCTTCCTACAGAAGAGGGAGGGAGATATTTTAAAAAACAAAACAGACAAAGATGGGAACTCCAGGGAATGAAGGAAGTTTCCAGAAGTTGACACTGCTAAGGACAAGGATTTAGGAAAACTGTGGAAAACAGGTGCATCAAAACAGGTAAGGGAAGTAGAGCACAAAACAGACTTCGGTAGTATGAAGGACAGCAATGAGGGATGCAGGGAGAAGGCAAGGCTGTCTGAAAAGCTAGCCAACATCCTGATTTTTAACTTGGTGCAGCCCCCCATGTACACGTACTTTTGCTCTGTTCTGATTTTGGATTTTGGATATTTGCCCCAAAAGTTTAGCCGGCTGGAGGTGCACATGCACAGATCTACCCACGGTGCGATGTAGGTTCACTTGGTCCAATGTGTATCGTACACCAGTCTCATGAGTATGTGCCTGGGATATGTCAGACTCAGGTCACAGTGCCCATGAACGCGCCTGTATCCAGGAGAAACACCTCCTTTCTCTGCTGTCTTAAAAAGTGTCCCTTTCTCACATAGCTGGGTAGAAGCAAATTTTACAGACCAAAGGGATTATGTGCTGGATACTGCACGTACCATTGATTGTGCATATCTATGCACATCTAATCTCAACCAGGGACCATCTGACCCACTGATTTTTGGGTGGCTGGGTTTGTCATGTCCTTCAGTCAAGCATCTAAAGTCTGTCCTACAGGGATTATGTGACATGCAGCCAGAGGTGAGCATGTTCCCCACAGAGATACGCTATTGATAGAGAGATGTAATGACTTAGATTAAATCATTACTTATCCTTCCAGTAAGTCATGTCCTGATTTAGTAACATATTCCATTTGTAGACCATATTGTCTCCGGTGAGTCTGCTTTACAACAGCAGTGCAAACAAATTAAACAAAGTATTGATATGCTTTTATCAAAGATTTGTCCCTAGTGTCCTTTGATTTACTTCTTGAAATCTCTTCTGGCACAAACTGGATGGAAGCAATATTTTCTCCCCCTCAAAGCTGATCTGTGCTCAATCGCCTCTGAGAATATATGAGCTCTGCCTTCAGAGCTGGCTTCAGGCATTCTGGAGAATGACTGCCCTCCCCTTAATAAACAACAGGCTGAAGATAGCTGTATGTCTTCATTTCAGTGAAATTGCTTTTTTTCTGCATTTCCTCGGCATCCAGATGGTGGTGCTCTGTGTGCCCTGAGCCAATATGAAAATGAAAAAAACTTTTCTTGCTGTCTCACAAAGGGAGCTAGAGAGGTACATGCCCTCCTTGCCTTTATCCACCCTTCCCTCTCTAGTAAGGACCAAAATTAATGCCAGATTTCATTTGCCAGCAGGGAAAGATTCTTGCATTTTGCCATTTTTGTCTTTGCATCACAGAGGTTAGAGGTGGGAATAACCATTAATTACCCTTTACACCATTCCAAGTCTGCTGAAGATGGTTCTCTACAGCACGAGGTATGGTTTCCAGTGCACATTTTGATATGAAACAGAAATCTGGAACAGGAAAAGAACTGGTTCCATGGGCACCAATATAGTCTTTTTTGTCTCTAGTCTTTCAGAGGATCATTTTCTGCTGAAAATGCTGTGATTAAGACGATGAGCACTTGAGGTCTCACCGTGCTGGCATGATTGTCAATAGGGCTACAAAAAGGAAATGTATCTTAAGATATATTAATACATCTTAAGAAATAAGAAAATGCTCTTAAAGATAAGCATGTGGAATGACTGGACAGTCCAAAATAGCCATTCATCAGGAAGACAGGTAAAGCAGCAGTGTGTGCCACAGCATCAGCCAGTTCTAGCTCAACTCATGTATAACAACTTGCCAGGTTAATACATTGTCAGGTTGTAAGATGCTACTGGTTTGTCTAGTTCTGCCTGTTAAATTCTTTGGGTAGTCTGAATGCAGAGAAAGAGTATCACTTGCTGCCATTATAAAGGAAGTCAACAATATACAGCAAACGCAGCCCTTAAGACAGCGGATAACTTCTGATCCTTCGGCTACCTTTGATGAGTGGTTCAGCCCTGGTTCCCAAGCACTGTGGTTCTTGTGGGACTGACAGCACCCACCTGACACAGGAGTCCCTGTGGTAGGGCAGGCTTTGGGGTTGCAGACACCAGCACAGCCAGAACACGTGGGGTTCAGATACAAACCCAGCCAATCTGTCTTCCATAGTGAGCATGGGAGAGGGACCCTGCTCTTCTCTATGAACAACCCCCCAAGATCTTTGTCCTGATTCAGATCTTCATGATGCAGAAAGGTTGGTCAGCCCTAATGAAGGATTATAACTGTGCTCTGTTGAAGGAAGGAAAGCTTGAGATCAGCTGAAGGAAGGAAAGCCTTGGATAAAGACTCTATAATTCTCACATGTTGGGAAGTTGAATAGTCTTTGGGCAAGGGAGGCATTGGTATTCCACTGGGCAGATTTCACTTTCCCAACTGTCCCATGGGCTTTCAAGTTGGTCTGTGGCCCTCAGCCAGCAAAGCACTTAGATGGGAACACACCTCTCAGTACGTGGATCATCATGCTGAATTTGTAAGGGCTCCTTACACACTTCCAGGAAACAATGTGCTTTTTCTGGGCTGGATCCAGCGTCTCTTTCATGTCCCCATTTTTGTAAAGCTCTTTCACATCCCTTGAAGCCATATTAATATGCTGAATGGGCTATGGACACTGCCCAGGACTGCACTGCTTGTTTGAGTCATAACCACATTTTCAAAAATGAATGCTTTTGCTTAAAGTTAAAAAGCACCATTCTTTTAAGTTGCAAGCAATATGAGCATCAGGAAAAGGAGAGCTGTGCCTATGCACTGTTCTGGTGATAAACACATATACTCTTGTCTACTCCCTGAATAATAAGGCTTTGAGCTCAAAGTTGGCAGTGCTGGAGGGCACTGGTGGGAACACAGGGAGATATGGTGTGTTACCCTTTTGTTATGGATGGATCCCAGAGCCCCAAAGGTGTCACTGCAACAGCAGCTTGAGCAAGCATGACAGGATGGGTCAAGTGGAAATGTCAGGATAGAACACCTTGTGGAGATGACAGAGACCAGCGTAAGTATGTAGCAGCAAAGGACTGCCAGGGATTAGGGCATGACACAAGAAATGTCCTGATGAGGGCATGCCTAGCTCCGTGGTGCAGAGAATATCTAAACACAGAGGAAACCAATCAGTAGGCAAGTGAGCCAGACAAGTGATCATTTCAGAGAGCACTGGCTTTTGTTAATGCTGCTGTTGGGCAAATGAAGCAGCAGGCACTAGCAGTGTTGACAGATGCATGGCCACCTAGCATCATTGTGAGGAGCTATGTCCCTGCCTGGGAAGCGCAGAGGATGTCATGGTAAATCCCAAGGCATGTGCTCCTGTTACTGAAGGACTGCAGGGAGAAGCCACCTGGGAGAGATGTTGGAAACCAGTCTTGTAATCTGACAGAGTCATAGATGTGTGTGGCTGAAGGCTGAATGAAATTGTAGGAGACTATTTTGATCAATGATGGCAGTCTGTGAATAATTTTCTGAGGATTTAACCTTCATGTGAGGGATAAAACTACACTGTAGGTCATTAGAAAAACTATTTCCATCATTTGCTCAGAATGACGTAACTGGAGAAGGTAACTGTGTTTCAGGATTTGGTAAAGGATGGATGCTCTGAGGCTTGAAGAAGAAGCCAGCCAAGACAAAAAGGTTTGCAGAGGAACACATGAGAGCTTGATCCAGTGGACCACAATGTCTGGCTCTGTGGACACTGCTGGAGTTGGCTGAGTACCTAATATTGGTCTGTTCTGTCTGTTCTTATAACAGGCAGAAGCAGTGTGCAGTAGACTTACACCCTCATGTGTACGTGTGCGAGAGGGAGATGGTGACATTCAACAGTCGGCAGTGGTTCTTCAGGTCTGTCCTTTCTTACCGGTCAATTTGTGTCCTGGTGTCAGCCACTTATGTGTGTGCACAATTTAGAACTGTAATTAAAAATTGTGGCTGAGGCTAACAGCATTTAAAATAACAGAATCACACAAAAAAACTTCAGAATGTCATGCAGACCACTCCTTGTCCCAAGGTCGGCTAATTGCACCAGTGTCACTTCTGATGTGCTTGAATGATTTGTCCTTAAAGCTCTGGAAGCTCACAGTACCCTTAGGGAACTGTTTCTTCTGCTTCACTCTCCCCACTGCTGAAAAGGCTGTGGGATTTTTGTTCATCATATCTGATTTGAATATTCCTTCCTGGAATTTAAAACATAGTTGCATGTGCTATTATCCACGTATGGGCACTGTAAACTAAAAATACTCACTCTCATTTATGGACTGCTCCCTCACACTTAAAAATAAGAGAACTGAGTTGGAGACATCCCTGCCATGCAAGGGAAATCAGTGGGGAAACTGGGCTTCTTCCAGTGGCACTGGGCTGACACAGAAACCAGAGGTGGGTGCGTAAGGAGATCAGTGAGAAACAGCCAGGTTACACAAATGAATAGGCTGAAACGTTGCACGGCTCAAAGGTTCTCTGCCAGATATGGGTGTCTGAGAGACGGCTGGTTGCAGCAATCCTGTAGTGGGAGTCAGAGGGTTGAGAGGAGGGAGGTGGCAACCAGGGAAGTTAGCCCAATTCAGGGAATCTGAATTTTGGGCTAAGAGTAGTTTAGGGGAAGAAAATGGGAGCAAAAATCTTAATTGGGTGCTTTGGGAGGATGGACTATTTCTTCTCACAGTGGCACTGTGCAGGAAGACTCAAAGACAAATTCAGGATCTGTAACTGGTGTTATGGACAGATCTGTGAGCCAGCTCCTATCAAAACTGGTCTGTGGGACATTCATATACCATGCACAGCAACTGTGGGTAGATGTTGACCATCGTTTTGTTTTACTGTGCAGGATGGGGAAGGTGGGTCTCCTGCCAAGGAGGGGAGGAGGTAGGAGCTTGTGGGGTGGCCCAGCTCTGCATGTGTGTCATGGTTCCAGGTTCCCCAAGGAGGCACATTTCTTAGGGAGTGAAGGGACCGAACTGAAGAAGGAGCACGTGACTTTTTGGCAGGTGGGAACAGAGATCTACAGTGCCCCTGCCTTGGGGCCTTGGTTGAGTCTCAGAGGCTCTGACTGCTGGCGGGAACTCACCAAGGAGAAGGAGGCAGGGAAATCGCAAACCCATTATTGACTCTCTTTCTTTTCCGCAACCCATCCCCAGCACTAACCATATTTGAAAATACAGCTTCCAGGTTTCTTTTGCAATGATTTAAAAAAAAACAATCTTACCTCTGTAGAGACTTATTTTGCCAGCCCTATTTTTCCCTAGCTTTGAGTTCACCATTGACATTAATTAGAACTTCCTTAGCCTTGTTAGCCTGATGTTTTCCTTTGTGACTGAGAATAGCAAAGGTGACCTTGCTCGCCAGGTGGATTTTCTCAGCTCTGACAGTCTAATCATTAATGTCTTAGGAACAGAGGTAGGGATCTTACACAGGAAACTTGAGAAGAGCTACAAAAACATCACACAGACAGCTGTCAGTGTCAGCTGGCATAGCTCCAGTAATTCAAAAGTAGATATGTTTCTGATAAGTCATCCTGTTCTCACACAACACATGCTGTAATGCCACACGCTTGGGTCCAAGGAATGAAGTAATATTTTTGTTGCATGATAAGAAAATACAACAAATACCTACATGTGCAGCTCAGTTGCAAGCGGCTGAACTGGGTATACTGAGAGTAATAACCAGCATTTTATAATCTCCATTTTATTATCCAGAAAAGTGGAACAGTGACCAGTACACTGATCTCCAGTGATGTGGTTTCAAATGATAGCTTACAGCATAGTGAAAGTTATTTTGGTGGCTTCACTCTCCTCCCCACCTGTACAGTCACGACATTGTAGAATCATTGACAACTGAAGTGGGAAGGGACTTCTGGAGGTCATGTATTGCAATTCCCTGCTCAAAACAGGTCCAACTAGAGCAGGTTGCTCAAGGTCATGTCCAGCCAAGTTCTTAGTATCTCCAAGAATGGAGATGACACAACCTTGCTGGGCAACCTGATCAATACTTGACCATCCTCATGGCAAAAAAACACGGTGCAGTTAAAATATGAGCAGCAATCCCAGGTGAACAGAAACTCAGGCAGGGAATAACTGAGTTCTGCCTCTCAATACCAGGCAGCAGCAGAAGGCCTGTGTGGGTAAGTATGTTTCAAGATGCTGCGATTGGTCTCACCTTCATAAGCATTACATACACTAAGATTAAAAGAAGTACATAAACACAGAAGAACATCATATTTGCCCATAGTAGTCTTTTTTTTAACAGAGTGCTGTGGAAACATAACATTTTTAATTCCAATGTGTTATCTGTCACACGAAGTAGGAGTTTGACAACAGAAGAGTCGTCACAAAGCATTCACGTTGCAAAGGCACAGATGTGGGTAGCAGAGCTGTACGCAGCAGCCAGCTGCACTAGTACCAGGCTTGACTTCTAGAAAAGGCAACGGGGAGCTGCTGCTTTCCACCGGCAAGCACAGAAGTGTTGATTCTGTTTCTGACCCATCTGAATCGCACACTTCAACACTACTACAGCGCATTTCTAAACGGCCACATCCAACAGGGCCTTGATCCTTGTGGGTACTTCTGAACATTACTTAAGAATAACATACACAGCTTGCAGATTTGCCACTAGCAGCTGCCACAAGCTACTGAAAAAGGCGGATTATTAAGACTATGAAAAAACCAAAGCTGGGAATATAAATATCAAATGAAACGCTTACATGTTGCTGAACATGCTGCCTAACATCAGAAACACGAGACAACAGCAGAAAGCCATGCAACGTATTTTGGCAGAAGCGCGCAAACATTTCACAGCTTGTCCCCTGGATGCCATGCTCACACTTACATTAGTCTGTGTCATACTACCTTAACTTGTTTTAAGCATTTCCATCATCTGTGAGGTAGGGAGGGAAAAACAGAATAGTTAAGGTATAATCAAATGAGATCTTGCACATTGTAGTATAATTTGTAAACCATCTCATTATTGGCTGTAGTGTGGAGAGTGTGAATGGTTCAGGCTTCTGTCTCCATTTATCCAGACAGGGAACTCTCTGAAAGCCAGGTGGGTGAGTCAATGGGTTACTAAAGAGGTAGATGAAAAAACTAGGATTAACAGAGGAGAAATAGTGACAGAACATAAACACATAAAAAAAGTGAAGAATTATTCTGTCTTACTGCATTTTTTTGCTGTCATGACAGAATCAAAACTCCCAGTAACATCTTTGATCAGTGGTCAATTTTAAACACTAGGTTAATATGGCTACTTCAAAAATATTTGAATTAAAATGCAAAATTAAAAACCAAAGAACCACATATCAGAATAATGAATTAGACCAAAGATAAAACTGCATCAGTTATCATCTCAGTATGTACAGATATACAGAAGTCTTTCTTCTAGATGAGAAATTACAGTCATAAAATAAAAATACTACATCTAGATCTTGTTGACACATTGCTTGTAATTTCTGGTTATACTTCCAAAATCATCAGTACCATCTGAAAGACCCCAGCCTACAAAATCCTTATATACACAAACTCTCCCAATGGGTTAGATTTTAAAGGCAGCCATGCATTGTGCTTTTAATTATGCACCCGCAGAAGCCTGCTCCAGTGAGATCTTGCACCCACGATGCCCTGAGAAAGCCCAGGGGAACCTAAGAATACTTTAGACCTCAAAGGACTGTATCTTCAATCACCTACTCCTATAATTTATTGTGAATTTACAGTACTTTGCGTAAGTCTATAAACCTTTCGTGTCTGATGAGGACAGAAGGATTTGTATCAAGAAAAAATGGGTACTCACAAATCTATATATTTTACTGTTGAACAGCTAAAAATCCATAACAAGCATGGAAGAAACAAGAGTGTCTCCTGAGGGAGTGGCAGAGTAATCAATTGGTCTAAACTTCTGCTATTCAAGAGGAGCCTCAAAGGAGATGCTAAAATAGATAGAATTTGAGATACTATCTCAAAGTTACCATTTCTTAACTAAGAACACAGACCAATGGTTCCACTTTAGCTTGAAAACTGCTTTGAAAAGAATTTAAGAACTTTCAAGTGGATTTGACATATAAATCACAAATACCCAAAATAATATCAGAGTTGTATTTTCTAGCTGGGTCTAATGCAGAAGAACTGTAAAATACAACAGATAAATTAGGCACAGTAGCTGGAAATATCTAAACACATTGACTGAATGATTGCCATGTCCCTGGTGAAAATAATCAGTATCTTAACTTTTCTAAAGATTCACTGTAGGCAGTAAGGAAAACAAAAAAAAAAAAAAAGGAAAAAAAAGAAAAAGTGTCTGTGTGTGTGTACATATATATTTTTTTTTTTTTAAAAAAAGACTTCACTAGATTTCTGTCTGTCTTGGAAGCTGTGACTGTTTGTATACTGGTACTGCCGTGCCTCCATTGGTTTGTCTCCTACCATTATTTCAGGAACGAAACATGGAACAGACAGAGGTGCTGAAGGACATGCACACTGGTGGAGTACTGAGATACAAAGCAAAGCAGCTGTCTCATTTATGACAGTGGATAAAAAAAAAGAGGTAAACCAGCTTATTAAACAAGTGATATTGACATAATTTTACTTTTTTCCCTATTTTATTTTGATTCTTCTGCATTGCGAGAGCTAACGATCAGGAATTTGTAGCGATGTAATTGTACTTGGCTCCCTGCCTCCCTCCAGCACATCCCGGTTAAGTGGAACGGATGCTGTTTCGTGCAGATTAGGCGGCAGTCGTTACAATTCAGCAGCGTGACACCAGTTGGGTACACTTGGGAAATATCCTCGGAAAACAGACCCTGTTGGAGCACTGATGAAGGTTCCCATGCTCCCTACGCTCTGCCTTTCCCCAGACACATGAGCTTTTCCCAGGATCACCTGAGGATGTCACTGCTTCTCCTGCTCCTCTCTGGACACACTGGATGTGCAGCTGCCAAGGGATGTGGGACATGCAGTCCCACCCCTGGGATGCCATGGAGAAGACCCAGGGGAGCTCAGGTGCTTACTGCCTGTCCCATGGGTCTTGGTTTAGGCTCACCATCCCCATACAGATGAAGGCTTAGTTAATCACCCAGTTAGCGTAAAACATACATCAGTAGAGTCAATCTCACTACTCAAGGCTTCTGGGGGATCTGCACAGGTTTATTGCCCCAGACAACATCTCCTCTCCGCAGGAGACTCTCCTGCCACTCTGACTCTCTTAGTTAGGTCAAGGACCGTATCTCCTCCATAGGTACATAAGTATCATGTAGCCATAGTAGGAATCATTTCTGGACCTTAACTGGTTAATAAACAATGTTTTCCTTTGGTCAGAGGTAAAACTCGTGTCCTTCCTTGAGTTCTTCCTTGGCATCTTTCGAGGGATGTACATTTCACTGAGCCTTACTGAGTCTGTACCCCAAAATACACATACAATACAGGTTTCTAAGCAGATTAAGTGTATATAGCTGATGGCTGTCTCCTGAACAAGACAGTCATGGGAATGACACAGCACTTGGTGGTGAACTGGGAAGACTGATCCCCAGTCTCTTTTCTTTGCTTAACTGTGACAATGTGCATGCATACTGGCAGGCCTGGGGCCCTCTGGGGATGCGCCCACATCCATGTTTCAGCTGGGGTCAGGAGAACATTTCTGAGGTGAATTTTCCATTTACTCTGCTTGTTCCAGCTGATAATGGGCAGCTGTGGAGCCAAGCAGGAGCTTGGCTGGAATAACGTCCTCTCTCCACCACGCTGCTGGCGTGGCCATTGGGCCCACAGCACAAGCCGTTTCACCCTGCTCTTACTGCTGACGTAGATGTTGTCTGAGTGAATCCTGCTGACTTGATTGATCCTGTTTAAATCAATGCGATTTAAATGTTTGTACGAGCAAAGTTGATAGATCTGGCCCTGAGTGGCATCTGCTCCGCCATATTATTTGGCATATAAATCAGCTATTTGGGGCAGTGGTATCTGTTTTGTTACCACTATGAATTGAGGAAAAAAATCTATTAAAGTCACTGAAGAAAGTCCATATTTACAGTGCAATAACTGATGTTAACACTTGACTGGTTTTATTGAGATGTGTTGAGCAGCCTTGCTATGGAGGTAGTTTAACGGGAATCTTCTGTCTTTTGGAATCCTTGAATTTAGGGGTATAGGAAGAAGTAATCAAGTTTGTTACAATCCCTTTCTTCCAAAATATCATATACATGGGTGAATAATGCATTTGGTTATACAGTTGTAGATCTGCATATCCCTGTTTGTACCCAGTGACAAAATATTCTTTTAGCTTTTTAAATGGTTTCAGTAAAATTCTCCATGATGTATATTGCAAGTAGTAATTTTCATCTAGAAATACTGATGACATCTTGCCTATGGCAATGAACAGGTTTTAATCCAATAATAAAACATGCCCTGTCTTCTTAATTAGTCTCCATTGATTAAACATGCAGATTATTTACAAAAAGCCTAACACAATGGAAAGGAAGAATAACTAATGCAATGGCTATATTCCCAGGATCACATGCAATTCATCTTTACTAAGCTAGCTGAGCCTCTATAATCTCAAGGCACTTATGAAATCATAGGGAGAAAGCTTTAGTTTAAGCATATTTAGTATAAAAAGTATTTGTTTAATTTGTTTCTTAAGGTGAAATTCTATTCTTGAGGGAAAAGGAAAGCACTCGCTGAGTTAAAGCCACAGACGTCTTGCAGTAAGATGTAAGAAGCCTTGTCAGATCACTAATGGAAACAATCTTTATGATGCTGAGATTTTGTAGTTTATAATTAAACATCACAGTCCAGCCCCTGTAACCTGTATCATCCTCACATGCCTTATTTTACACGTCACAGCAATTAGTGAAGCATGTACTATGTAGATGAAGACTTTCTGTCAGGAGCTGGTGATGTAGTGACTCAGCAAGGCATCATCAGAAGGCATTTGCCAGCGCTAAGGCTTTGTACACCCCTGTGGGGGCTAGACCTGTCAGATTAATACAAGGGGCTATTTTTATAACATCCAGAAGGTTTCTGCTGAACATCAAACCGCAATAGATGCTTATTTTAGATGACAGCAATTCATACGTTTTTCTTGAACAATACAGTCTTTAGCACTTTTTGGGTATGTACATCTCCTAAAACTTTCCTGTGAAGCCTTTTGTAGAAGAAGGGCTTCCAAATTGAGATCATCAGAGACATTTTCATCAGGCGCTTCAAATGTACCAGTGAATTAACAGCCCACATACCAAAGGTAAGTAGCAGTCGTGGCAACAGGCTGCATGGGTGTTGGGGAGTACTCTGAGCGTGTAATTCGGGACAACGTGAACGTCTGGATTCACGCCCTGCTCTCTTCTGCCGAGTTGGGGTTTGGCCCCGGGCAGTGCCAAGGGCCTCTTGAAAGAGGCCGTGCTCTTCAGCCGATCTGGTCTTTTATTTATCGTGTTCATTTTTTTCTCCCAGTAACAGAAATTTCATCCTCCTTCCCATCCACTCAGTTGCTTTCATTCTTGAAAACAACTTGCCTGAAAGCTGCCGTTTTCCCTGCGGGCTTTGATGCTGGACCACATGGCTGTGACATGTGCAGCCTGCCGCTAGCGAAGGGTCTGTACTTTACTTTCTCTTGGCTGCCCTTAAATCTGCCCATGGTGTTTGGAGGGTTACAATGAGCCCATGAGCTGAACATTTCACTCTGACTCATGTCTGCTTCCATGTCCCTGAGCTGATGGGGCAGAATGTGTGAAGCAGTGGAAGACATCCGTGAGATCCCAGCTGTGTCCCCAAGGGCAGAATCAAGGACTTTGAGCAACTTCTAGAGAGATAATGGAAATTACCACTGAAGCCAGGTACTTTCACCAAAGATGTCATCATTAACACTTGGCTTTCACAATGTGCTCTTTGTGTGCGTAAATCTCAGGAGGATATTGTTATTAACTCTAATGGCACAGTGAGGTGACTTGGAAAAAGGTGACACTAGAGCCAGCAAAGGTAGTGAAACAGAAGCGGGCTTTTCTGAGTCACAGTCTGACTCTCAGCCCCCCTCGCTCCCGCTGCCCTGATGCCACCAGAGCTGCCCTCCCTCTCTGCCATTCCCTGTTGCCCTCCTGCGGTCCCATACCAGCTGCCCATCCTTGCTCACCAAAGCACTTACCAAAGTGCCTAAATTGACGTACGCTCCCACATGTCACTTGGCAAAATGTAGCTGTGTCTCCACTTTTCTAAATGGGGATGGATTAATTGCATGCTTAAAAGCTTTGCTGGATGGAGACCCACACTGGAGCCAGATCTACCTTCATTGCTGGAGCCTGCAGGGAGGAGGAGAAGGCATTTTTCTCCTTCTCCCATGCTGACTGGGAGAGGGATGGGCAAGAGAAGCAGAGAGAGCACCGAATTGGTTTCTGCATCCGAGCAGGCAGCGCACGCTGTCAGGAAAACAGGAACTGGAGCACGAGCCTCCGAGCACCTGCCCAGATCCCAGGGCACCCTAATAGCAAGGCTGAGCTGAGAAGTGTACCGCATCTTAGTAGTTCTGCCACATTTTTAAATAAAAACACTTGGAGAAAATGTTTCCCTATAGACTCTGGAAAAAAGAAACACCTGAAAACTCAACAACGCTTTTTATGCAGGCAGCTATTAATAGTAGCGGTAATATTAGTCATATATAGGATAACTAGTAGTAATAATAATAATAATTGCCTGCGTAAAAAGCATTGTTGGGTTTTTAGTAGGAATTGGGTATTAGTAATAATAACACTTTCATTTAAGTAGCTCTTTTGTGTGCAAAACATGTTAGGGATATTATCTAAGTTGTGCAACGCAGGGGTGCTGGAACCTCCATTACTAAGCTATTAAACTTCCTTTAAACTATGGAATAAAAGCCTCACATTGTGCCTGCTATTATAAGAACACAGCATTTAACTCCCTATGGAAAAGAAAAACTGTACTTCTTACATCTTTTTCTGACCAAAGCTTATTTCCATTGTCTTCTCAGAGAAGCAATAAGTTTGGACTTAATCTGTTTAATCATACCTTCAGTTTTCATCCCTTTATGTTATTATCATCAATGCATGATTTTTAAAAGATCTGTTCCTGAAGTTATTTCCCCAATCTAAAGGTTTGGTTTTGCTTCTGAAGTGTATGTCTTATAAACTCACCTGTGGTATTAAGGACAAAGATCTCTTTGCTGAGTCACTACAGTCAACAGGAATTTCAATTTTTATCTCTATGGCAGTTGGGTGAGGTCCCTTTTAGTTTCTTTCCCTTTTAAGTTGCTGCTTTTGTTTCAGGTTTCCCTAGACTCCCAGCATCACTCACGGCAAAGTGAGCGAAGCGTTCTCACCACGGCAGCTGTAACAATCATTGATTTTTTTTTTTTTTGTTCAGCAGCAGAACCAGGAAAAAAAAAAAAAAAAGATTACTATCAACCTTCCAAAATGCAATCCTGAAAAATTTAATTTCAGAACAGTAAATTACACAATTTGAGGGACGTGGTATAAAAGCAAAGGGAAAAAAGCCCAGCATCACAAAGTGGAAGAGACAGATATGGCAGCTGTTCTTCCCTGGCCCAGTACTAAAAGGAAAAGATGTTCACTGAGATCGAAACCAGACTCTGCTACACACGGGGATTTGAGCCAAAGCCCTCCTTTTCCTAGAGATGTTTCCTAGCTCCAGCCAGAGGTCACCTGAAGTAAGATGTTCTCCAGTTCTCCTGGCGTGGCTATTTTACTTTTCGTTGTAACTGTACAAATGCTCAGCAGGCGAGAGGGGAAGAGCTTGTGTTTGAGTGACTCTGCAGCCTGGTGCAGCCTTTGGTTGAGGCACAGCACCATTGGGTTTTACCTTGGTGGCAATGGCCATTGAAGCCATTTACATCAAATTAAACCACATTGAAAGAAGAGATTTCAGACACATTCCCCAAAAATTCCTGGCAGTGTGACGGATGAGCAGTGGCTGCCCTGAAAGAGGGCAACTCCTCTCTCCCAGGGAAGGGAGGGCTGGAGTCACACGTCCTGCTCCATCATCAGTGCACCTGGGAGCGAAGAGGGAAACTACCATCAGGGTCCAAACTATTTATCAGATGAAACTATTGCTGAATCTGACCCAAATTCATAAAGAATTGTTATAAGCACAAATTACATTTTTTAATTAATAAAAGAACTAAAAATGTTGCTGCTAAATGCTGCTCGGCGCCTCTGAACATCGATCACGCACACTGAAACCACCACTTTCTGTGACACCCATGCCTGAGAGCTCTACCTGCGCACGCAGGAGGGACGCTGGTTGGCTCCACCAACACAGTGGTCAAGACAATATTACAATCCCGACTGCCTCCCTGTAGTGTCCTCGGCACTCTGTGAGCCAGCCCCGACCTGAAGGATCTGCACATTGATGCTACCTCACTGATCCCATTGTTTTAGGTTAGAAAGTCCCAAGGCTGTATGTACATGTTATTATTTTTGTTTCTAAATCTTCTTTAAATGTTGGGCAGACTCTTTTCATAGCTGGGTAGTCATTTCAGCAAGTGTGGCGGTTGATTTACAGTTTGTACTTTGTACACTTTTTGTAGTGAAGCATAAAATTGAAAGGCTTATGTCAAATTCATTCATACATGGACACATTCAAGAACAAATTAATTTTAAAGCTCTTACAGGGTATATAATGTTTCTATGTCATGCTTTACAAATCTATAAAGTAATTTATAACATAAAGTCTATTTCAGAAGAGAGTTGCAGTAGAACAGATAGCTGAGCGATTTAAATCTAAAATATCCCAGTGCTACACTTGCCCAGATATCTGCAATTCAGATCTGATAGGAATCATGAGTAATCAGTTTCTAAAGCAAAATTATTATACAAGAAAAGGCTCTCAGCGCGACGTCCTCTTGTAAAACCAGGCTATTCTAGGACAACTTCAGTTTTCTAGCCATCAGTATGCAGCACACTAGATGAGGGGTCAGATTTGGATCTCAAGCTAGCATAAATCAGGAATCAGTTATGCAGGACCAGAATAAACTCATTTAGATGAATATTGGATAAATGCCATGTGTAACTGTAATACTAGGGCCAGTGTAATTAACTTCAAGGGAGTCCCCACCCCATGAGAACAGATGCCTTCCAGCTGACATCATTGTTGTGGTCCTTCTCCTCTGGATGACACGGCCGATGGAGGGCACCTCTGCACAGGGCGAGTGCCTTCCCTGCACCATCCAAGTGCGGGTCCCTTGGAGGCCCGTCCAGCACTTTACATTTTGGAGGGCCACCGGATTCCTTCTGCTTTCTTCAGCAGGAGCTGGGAACTGCCAGCACTGCTCAGCACCAGGCTCTCGCTGCACAGGGCCAGGGGACCCAGAAACCACGTGGACCACCTCTCTTCGGTCACAGCCAAGCTCCTTCTCTACTTGCAGCAACATCGTGCCTGTAAATTCTCCCACACCGAGCACTTATCATTACCAAATGTGGTAGGCGGTCATCAAAATGTTCAAAGAAGAGTGGTGACCCAAATTCCACCCAGGGATGACCAGCTACAGCTCCCCTGAAATTGCAGGCTGGCTTGGACAGGAAGGAGCGCTGACTCCAACAAGCTGACAGCCCGCTGGCGTGTCACAGCTACTCCTGCTCCCTCCCGGCATCCTCGTGTCGGCAGGTTTTTCAGGGGTATTCCTGCTCTTTCTGCAAGCAGCAATTTCATATACTAACAGTACAAGGAGTAAAATATACAGCAACGGCTGCGAACTGCTGCTGTGCTCCTCTTCCCACTATTCATCCCGCTTGGCTTGTGCATGGCACCTGGGCAGCTAACTGCAATTTGGAGACAGGTAGTACGCTCCCTCATCTCCTCAGGAGAAACACAGACATAACCAGAATTTAGAGTGACTTCTAAAAGGTGCGTATTTCAAAGGCAAAATTGCAACATAAAGCGTACAGAGAAACTATAACCCTAGTACCACCTGTGTGCAGAAGCGGGAAGGAAAATATCATTCTTCATAGCAGCCAGTGGCCGCAGACCAAAGGGTCTAACTCAAAGCCCCCGTTCCTACTCCTCGCATCAGAGGGAGGAAGCCCTAGTTTCAGTTCCCCCATGCAGTGAATTTTGAGATATTTATAAAAAGTGGAACAGCTTCCACAGCGCAGGGCAATAAAGGTCACCCCAGCACAGCTGGGCAGGTAACCCGTCGGCACGGCACAGCCGCAGCCACAGCGGCCCGGGAGAAACCCTGGCTGTGGGGCGACGGGATCGTCCTTCAACACAGACACAGAGGCCAGGGAGTCACCCCGGGGTGGGCGGATGCTCACGCAGGATGGAAGAGCTGCACCTTGCCCTTCTCTTCTGCTGAATGCTGGGACCTGGTCCCTCAGAAGCAGCTAATGATATTGGGTGCCTTGAACTTCTCAGCACAGGAATTGATTTTGTTGGACACTCTCTTTCTGAAAGCCAGTTCAAACTGGGTCCCCCCCAAAATCCTTTTGAAAAGGTTAACCTCCGCCAGCCTCCTGCACCACTTTCTTCCTTGCAGTCCCACAGCCACTGCGTCGTTGACATATGTGAAGGGAGAAAAGTCCTTATTCCAGCAGGAAAGGGTGAACAAGGAACAATTATTAGTCTGAAATTCTGCAATGAAAGAAGAGGAAGATTTCAAAGGAACCCAAAGAAAACTTGCATCCAGCTCAGTGGGAATGCCTTAGGTCCAGACTTCACCTATTTCTTTGCAGAAAGCAACTTAGCGCTGCAAACTTAACAACTGCTTTAAACAAAGGGATTCCTAAAATTTGCTTCATCATCAGAAGGCAGTGGCTGGCAGTCAGGAAGCGCAGGAAGCAGTGGGGTGCTGGAGGACCCCCCCCTCCGCAGCCCCATTGCAGCCACCGCCCCGGTGCAGAGGGGAGGCAGCTGTGCCGAGTGCCCGCTGTGCTGTTTGCCGAGTGTTTTGCACGCTCCTGTTGCTAATAAATACCCCCAATGCTAATAATTTGGACTGGAATCTTCTGTGACTTCTTTCTGCCTCAGGTTGCATTTTTTTTCTCTAAAGGTTCAGTGCAGCAGTTCAGCAGTTTTTGAGAACCTGTATCATTGCCTAAGGAGTTCCTGACTCTGAGAGGAGACAAGATTCATCAACTTCCCTGTGGCTGCCACAGTAATACTCAAATATTAAATAAATAATACTTGGATGGAGTTTTTTCCCTGAATTTTGATTGTGAAAATCGTTCATAAAGACCTTGACAACTAAATGTCAGTGCAGACCTATCCCACCATTGCTGTGCTGGTGCAGAGCTCTCTGGGGCTGTTCATGTCCTGTGGGTTAGACTCAGAAAGTGGTCATCGTGTCGTGCCATAGTGCTGTAGCACCCACCTCTCAGGGACCTCACGCCCCTCAAGCATTCACAGAGCAGGATGTAATGGGCAGACAGCTTGCAGCGTTAGCGGGGAGATGGGTTCCTAAGCTTGGGATCCAGGGAAGCCAATACAATGCAGGATTGTCTGTGCTAGATGATAGAAAATGTAAAGGCCAGGATGCATTTGAAATACAAACCTGCTGAGCTCTGCACAAAATGCAGAGGAAACGCTCAGCTTTTCCTGGCTGCTGGAGAGCTTCTTCTACTAGAGAGCATTTCTATGCACCCCCGCTGTTTCCTACCCCAGTTATTGTTCATTCTACCTTCTACTGTATTAAACTTTCCCGGGTGGTTGTCACAATGAAAAGTCTGCTCAGGCATCTCACAGCTTCCCTGGAGACCTCTGCAGGGCCAGGAGGAGACCAAGCTTTGGTGCCTGGCTGCAGTACTCATTCCTAGCCAAGGGTGCCTCCTTTGGCCATGTGCATCTTCAGATTTGTAGTGTGCTGTCTGGGATTTCAGGTAGGAAATCAAATCTCCCTTCCATGCCGAATCTCCCTTCCGTGCCTGAATAAAAATCTCCTACAGGTAGGTCCTCCCTCTGTGTGGGTAAGGGAACTATTGTTGAGTAAATGCCTATGTTTGCCCAGAAAAATGCTTATTAAAAAATTACATTTGTTTCTCTCTAACACCGTCATAACTTTCTCAGTGAATTGATGTGGATGAGTTTCTCTCTTGAACTGGCTCTTTAATTGCGCTGCTATCGAGGTAGGTAGGGTGCCAGGGTAAACAAACACACACAGCAGCTCTGCTCTTAAGGGTGGAGATTGCCTCCAGCTGCCAACACAGCCATTGTGGAGCCCACCGTGTAGACAAATGTTTTGCTACCGCCTCAAATTTCAAGTTAGCTTATAAAAAATGTGGACTTTGCAACTAAAAATAGACTTTCTAAGGTGGTTGGCTTGATGTGCAGGGTATAACATTCGCACTATGTGGGCTTAATAAAGCACATATGAAACAAAGATGAAGAACTGCTTTCTCTGAGCAACATTCGACGATGAGCCACCATCATTAAACAGGGGTGTTCCTAGTAGGGGTGTACACAGATTGTTCCTAGACCTAAAGCTGTTCATCAACAGTGCAGACGCTACATTAGAACATGGCTGATAAAATCTGTAGCTTGCACAAGAATTGATGTTATGTTTAAATGAAGAAGAGAAGGCAGCCGTATGAGACCTGTTGCTTCGTCAGCCAGATCTGCTGTTTTTAAGTACAGCTAAATACAGAGTTAAACTCCACACAAGAAGAAATAATGGCTGCTCTAGTTAAGTGCTACTTTTCCCCTAAAGGATTTAGAAGCCAAAGAAGAAGAAGATGAAACCTCAAGTCCTCTTATAGCTGAGAAGGCTAATGAGACCTTGGATGGGTAAACAAGGGATGCTGAGACAGAGGCAGGATCTGAGGCTGATAGGCGTGTGCTATCTGCAGTCTTGGTATCCATGTACCACTGAGGATGCTGAAAAACTGGGAAGGATGCAGAGAAGAACTGCAAAAGTGGGCCAAGGACTAGAGAAGGCACCTAATGAGGAGAGAAAAATTTTAAAAGCATTATTTGTCTAGCTTATCAAAAAGAAGATTGAAAAGTCTTGATTACAGTGAATAACTATATTCACTGGGAGAAAAGAGCTCTTTAATCTGGTGGAAAAGGATAAATGGTTGAAAGCTGAAACCAGATATATCTGAAGAGGAAATTAGGCAAAACACGTTAATAGTGAGGGTTGGAAACAAGCTGCTGAGGGAAGGGAAGGAGTCCGCAGTGCTTGATGCAGATGTCACGATGCTTTTCTGAGTGAGATAATTTTCTCGTACACATGCTATGTTTCAGTCCATCCCAATACGAGCACGACTGTGAGAGATTTTAAGAGGTGTGATAAAATCTAGCTGTCTCTTCCAGCTTCAAGCTCTGGGACCCTGTACGAGCCGTCTGGAGGTGGGGCAGGGGTGTGCATGCCAGCTGGGGTCTGTGCAGGGAGAAGAGGCCCCTGTTTTCTCTCTCCTCCCTTCCAGCAGGACAGTCGTGCCAGGAGCCAGCACCGGGATTTACTCCTCAAAGCCTGGCTGGCTGTGTTTCCAAAATGCCTTGCAGCTCACCTGACCTCACCGAAACTCTTCCTAATGAGCAGAGGGGACGGCGGGTCACTGCAGGGGCGACCACGCCGGCTCGCACCCATCCTGCAGGGCACACAGCTTGGGGCACTGAGCCAGGCTGACACGACTCCAGCGGGCAATGTCTTTCCCAAGGGGATTATTTGGGAGAAACACCTGTCTCACCATTCTGAGAGGGTTTTCTATCTGAAACTCAATGCTTTTTCTTAACAGAAATACAGTTCCTCCCCACTCTATCTCTCCATCTCCCCATCTTCCACAGAGATAAACAATTATTTTTTCCTCAGTGGAGCAACAACATCCTTCAAATGCCTGTCAGAGTGCTTCACCCTCACTTAGCTGGTGAGCTCAGCTGTGCACGCTCTGTGAGTCAGTCCCCGCAGCCCGGACCAGCCACACTGTGCTGCGGTTGTGCCTTTGCATCTAGCAAATGGTTTCTATATAACTGTAATATTTTCAGTCTACGGCAGGACTGAACTCAACAGAGCTAAAAGACTCAAACCAAGGTGGGTATGATGTCACCTGTGGCAAAACAATAATCCCCACCTTCTTTGAAACTGACTGTAGCTAATTTTTATTCCTTTAAGTTGTCAGTCTCATGGCAAGATGCTGGCAAAAATTCACTCCCACACTTGGCTTTGCAACAGGAAGGTGACTGCATCATGGAACACCGTTTCAGGCTTTCATAAACTTGTCTTTGCCAAAATGCATCTCTTTAGTGAGAGGAGAGCTGGGCTGAAAATAAGCAGGGAATGCTAACATCCTATTGTGGTGCTTCTAGACTTTTTCAGGATGGAGAGTCCTTTACTCTAAATTTAAAGCAATTACCAAAATCTTCATACACTTACTACAGAAGCAAGAGCTAAAATCTGAACAGTGCTAGCAATGGTGTGTAGGTGCAGCAGCCCTTGGAGAAGACAGACGCGTGGACCGTGGTTGAATTTGCAGTGCCTTGCATTATGCCAGACTGCACGTCTGTGACCCTTGAGGATTCAGTCCTTGGAGACAGTAACTTTCCTCCAGCTCACGAGTGGTTCCCAAAGAGTAATCCCCACTGACAAGCTGCAGATCACCTATGGATGCTCAGCAGGCACTTGCCTGGTCCCATAATGACATAGTAAGAAATTTAAGATCCTGCTCTCTTCCCAGCCTGCACTCCTTCCTCCAGGACCCCTCACATATTTTCTTCCCGTGACTTCCCAAGGGAAGTAGCTGCTGCAGCTGGTCCTGGGATGCAAGAGTACAGGTAGCTGAGTTACAAGGGAAAAAGCTCTTCCTTGAGTGATTTCACTCACTAATGTGTGGTTAAGCAGGGAAATACTGTTGTTTTTTTTTTTTTTAAGGAGGTAGAGAGGAGTAACAAATGGCAAAACTAATGAGTCAGCTATATTTTTTCAAAAGGATGGAGAATGAGTTATTTGACGGAAGATTGGAAGGCTTAATTGCAATCTCTGTTGTGAGCCTCTACCAGTTTGGGCATGGTATAATCCATTGACTTTTCTATAATTGTCCTAATTAAACAATCAGAAATGAGGGGCAAATTAGACCCAAAGTCCACATTTGCGGGCAATTAAAAGTACAGCATTCTGGCTGGTAGAGATGAACATTTAAATCAGCTGATTTAACAACAATTAAACAAAACCTTGCTAACTTGTACAATAAAGAAATCAATATAAAGATCAGCATAAAATACCTGGAATTGCCAAAGGGAAACAGAGAAGTGGAAATTAATGCCAATTACAAAAAAACCACCAATCCCCAAAACAATGCTTTTCACAGAAAAAAGCCTTCTAGGGCAACTACTCGGTAGTAAAGTAGAGGAAAGCAAAACTTATGAAGACATTAATCAAGGTACAAGTGAAAAGACAATGAGATGCTTTGGGGCACAGAGATGACAGGAAGCATATCGTGGTAATAAGGGATGATGGAAATCATACAGAGGGAAATAAAACAAAGGATACATGAGGAAAGGATGCAAGAGCTGCAGAACACCTGCTCTGACAATCTAGTCTTTTGCTCTCCCTAAAAGAGAAAATCAATAAAATCTGTGTAGGAAGAAAAGCTTATTAAATGATTGACCGTCCAACTGGATATTCCTGTTGGCAAACACATTGCTCTGTGTGATAGATGGACACCGGGGTCAAGAGGTTATTCACTGAACTGATCAGGCTTCATAAAATCTAGATTTGGAAGCAGCCGGGCGGCAGATCCCAGTGAGGTTCCTGCTGTCAGGTGATTTCTGTTCGCTGCAACACCACGAGTTCATTTATGGAGCAGTGAAAGGGTTTCAATAGAGGGAGGAGCGGGAAGGACTCCTGCCGCTCTGGCCCGGGGTATGCCGGATCCACGCGCGCCCGTGACCGGCCACGTTGCAGCGTCTGCCTCAGGCGCAGTGACAGCCAGTGGCCGCCGTGGTCTGTCTGGGTCGCCAGCGCCAGTGGCTCAGTCCCTCACCCGGCTCTCCAGATGTGGCGTACAAGTGGGATCAAACCGTAAGACCGTAATTCTTTGTGTGCAGAAATGTCCTAGCCCATCATCAGCTGTGAACTCTAGAGTCATAAGCGTTTGGACTGGAAGGAACCTTCAAAGATCATCTAGTCCAACCCCACTGCTGAGGGCAGGGACATCTTTCGCTAGGTCAAGTTGCTCAAGGTCACCCTTCATTTGGCATATACCAAAGCAACAATTAAATGCCTTCTTCTAAGAGGCCCTGTGTTTCTCCCGCTGTGAGGCAGCAAGTTGTAGCCTGATTCGGTTTTTGCTCTCCCTGTTGGCTATGTTACCAGCAGGTCCCCGGTCCCGTTAGGATCAGCCCATTGCTTCCCTATGCCTCCGGCCCCATCACCTCCCCAGGGCCTCCCCAGGGGTCAGGGGCTTCTCCTTTCCCCCACAGTGTTACGACCGCTTTTTGCAAGATGAAATGCAGAGCTCGCTCACCTGGTGAGAGTGAGAGAGGGAAAGGAAAGGGGCTTTCCAGAGAGAGCAGTGGGCTTTGGGAACGTGCATTTCATCCATAACCGTGCAGCTGGGCTGACAAGCCTGAGGCACAAAGAGACCAAGGTCCTACAGGAGCAGGTCACAAACCCAACGCCCCAGCCTCCCCTCCGATATGGCACCCTCTTCTGAACTGAGGTGACACGATTTTACCCCAAGGGAGCTCAAACATGTCTCAGTGGGCCTGCAGCCCCCTTACTGCACGGTCCTGTGCATGGCGAGGTGGAGTTTGGTGAAGACATGAGCTCTGGAGATGGCAGCCATGGAAATGTCACTTCCAATGGCCAGGCCCTCCAGTCGCTTCCCTCCTCCCCTGTGTTTCATTGCCGGAATAACTTACACTGGCAGTAAGATTTCAGTCTATCTAATGTACAGCTTTTGCATTTCGTTAAGTAGTTCTCACATTAAATAATGCCTCATTCAGATTTTCCTTTTGGAGTAGATATTTAATTTTTTTTTAAGCATACCACTAATTTTTTCTTTTGGAGGGGAGGCGGTCATGCTCTGCCTCAAGGCTGAGACCCTGGATGCTCATTTCAGGGTGATGGGGAAGCAGCCTTTGAGGACAGGCCATCAGTGCCTGCAAACCCCAGCTCTCAAACACCCTAAGTTTACTGCTGTGGGTCGGGATCTACCCAATTTGACCTCGATGAGAAAAATGTTTTTCCGCTTTTTTTTTAGAGTTTTAGGTTGGAGAAAGCACAAAGTGTTTTGTGGGGGTTTTTTGGTTGAGTTTTTTTTTCTTTTCCTGAAACACGAAGTGCTGGATCAGGCTTATGAACACTTGGGGCTACTTCTGCTTCACTTCAGTTGAGGAATGACAGGGGATCAAACTAAGCATTGGCCCTTCGGTTATTAAAAATTTATTTAGAGATGTTTTCTCCTTCCCAAATTAATGTCAAGAAAATCTTGTTGTTTGTTGCCTGCAAATTGTGAAGAATTTTTACATTCCAGCGCATTTCCTCCTGAATGCTGACAGATTAGAAGAAAATCAAAATGATTATGTACATTAATAATAGAATACACATACAAAGATAACCTTGAGCTGTCTAAACTTCATGCATATTCCTCTAGATTGCCGTTAGCTTTTGTATGTGAATGGATTAAAAATAAGAAAAATATTGTGAACTAAATTTAAATGTAAATATTTTTGTCTAAAAAAGAAAAAATAATTTGTATCAATAAATCAATCGTGATTTATAAGCTTCACTTTGTTTTCCACCATCAAACCCATCAAATATAATCTTTCTATCTGCAAGGAATGCATTTCTAACCTTAAATAGTTGATAGTATTCAAATTAGTTGGAGCTTAGCAAAACTCTCTTTCTTCCTCAAGTCATAAATTATTTGTTTTTCTAATAGAAAGCTTGATTTTATCTTACTGTGCCCACACAGCATCATCCCCTTGATATTATGTTTATTTAGAAAGAGAAATGGAAGTTTTTCTTTTATTTCTTCTGGAAAAAAATATATTTGGGTAAAAGAGAAAATCAACAACGCTTATATCAAGGTTGGCAGGAGTCCCACCAGGGAAAAAAATCTCTCCACTTACCATTTTTTCATTTCTTATGCATTTCTAGTCATGTTTAGAAGAAATGCTGTCTATGATCTGTGCCTACAACACACTTGTTGAACCATGAAAAGCAGAGAAAAGCAGAAAGGTCAGCGGCGGGCGGTCTCCTATGTCAGCCAGCCTCGCCGATGTCTGCTGTGCGATTTAATGATCTGCTTGCTCAACTACCAGATTTTCTCAGGAGCATTCAACTATTTGGAGCTTTCTACAAGTGTCGCATACTGAGAAAACACATCACATGCAGTGGAGTGGCTGGGAACCTGGCTTGAGGTAACCCATCAAAACCAAAGTCAGGAACCCAAGTGCCAGACATGTGGTTTGAGGAACTTATTTTCCAAATTTAGTTATGTAACTGAGATGCACAAAATTTATCCATGGGTTATTCAGGTGCCAGAACTCTCCAAATTATTTGCCTACTGACAGAGGTTACACCAATTAGGGCTGTACTAAATTGCCTTAGTTAGTAGGTCAGATATATCATGGGGGCAATTTATCTGGAATTTGATTGACGTGATGCCAGGGAGGACGTTTGCTTTCTAAAGTTACAGGACACTTAACTGTTCACCTTGCTATCTGGTCGAGTTAAGGATATGGAATATTTAGTAAATGGCACCATTTAAGCCTTGAAGAAATCGTACTGGGGCGCTCAGGAACTAAAAAGGGTGAGAGTCTGGTTTTAATGAAATCAGTGCAATCACACAGACGGATCCGGTCGGGACTCAGCTCGGTGTAGTCACTGCCACCTACGCGGAGCAAAGGAGTACAGTAAGACAGTGGGGAAAGAAGTTCTTCAGACATTTTCTCTGCAGCAATACTGTATGAAAATAGTTTGAGCTCTCACTTCCAGAATGACAGATTAATCTAATTTTGGTGGAAAAGCAGAACTGACACTGATGGATGAACAGGCAGCAGGAGGGGCTGAGAGCAGGGTGTTAATCCTATTGCTGCATCCGAGCAGATAGAGGACCTCATCCTCCAGCACTGATGACTCAGCAGAAGGCAGATATTTAAGGAAAGGTCCTGCTCTGTTTACTTAAAAAATCAGCTCTGGAAATTTAGTTTGCATGAGGGAAGCAGGATCGAGTCCCCGGTTATGGCTGCAAGGTGTTATGAGCTCCCTCGTCCCTGAGAAAAACCACACAGCAAACAGGGATCCCCAAACAAAGCACTGCATTTGAAGAACTGCCATTTGAAATCTTTCATTTTTCAAGTTTCTTTGTAACAGTATATTATCAGATGTATTTGATGCCTAATTTAACTCGGTTTCCACATGTCATTGTGTTCATGGAATGTCTTTGTCTTTCAGTGAGGCAGAAAAAAACCCACAAAATCTTGCTCTGTGGCTTAATTTCTAACTACGTGTCACATTTGTTTTTCTAAATCCAGGCCAGTCTGCTAAACATACTTAATATTTTACAGTTTTCAATGCCTATCGCCCTTGCCCCAAATGAGTCAAAACTGGGCCAGGGAATGCCCCAACAGTACGCTAACAGCCTGGACAACTGGGGACAGTGCTTCAGCCCTTGTTCATGTACAGTTTATTAACACAATCATAGGCGGGGAGCCCAAACTAGCTATGGAAGATGTGTTTGCCTCTCTGACGGACAAGTCCGATGATGCGCTTTTGTATTTCAGTTTCATTTACACTAGGAGGAGGGTTGCAGAGCTCATTATCTGTTTAAAAAACATAACCTAATCACAACCAACCCACCAGGCCCCTTTAGAAGCTAGTGGATGAAAATAGGTGTATCCTGATGGTAGTTCATCCCCAGACCGCTGTGGGTATTGGGAATCTCAAATGGCAGTGGGCACTTAAATGTGGGCACTTGGTGCATCCCACGAGGGACGAGCTGACTCTGTGCTTGGCTCTCCATGGATGAGTACTGACTAGATCTCCCTTGATACGTGAGCTTAGGTACCTCACATATGTAGACATTTACATATGGGTGTCGTCTTCCGGATCTGAATCCCATCTGAACTGTGCCAGTGGCTGTGTTGTCATTGGCCATGCTATCGCAGAAGAGACATACTGGGGATGCAAGGCAAACCCAAATGAAGATATGTCTATGTTGCAGCTATCTGATAATGTGATTGCAGCTTGTAATCAAGGATAAACGAGGATAGCTGTGGCCTGTCCTCTACCTTGCAAGACTTACAACAGTGCAGGTGCAATGATGTAGGTGTCATTCACCAGTATTATCCAGCATCCAAATGGATTTATTTAGGGATACATCTAGCCTACGCTATTACTTCTGCATTGCTGTGCCTGCATAAGCTAGCCTGATGCTAGCTCTGGCCCTTCTGTGTGGAGTTTGCTTGCACCTCTGAAATGGAGTGGAAATGAAGTCCCCAGACTGAACTGAAGAACTGGGCTCCAACCCTCATTCAGATCTCGTGGTTGTATAACTCAGTATTTCTGCTCAGGTCAAACAGGGAGAGAAGCAGAACTGACCCTGCTAGATGTGTGAAGCATGGGCTGAGAGCGATACAGCTGGGACTGGCTCGCTAGTGTGATGTGCTGGAAACCAGCATATGGGCTCCATATCTACATCACGTCAGGTACTGCTGTCTGAGCCTCACCTGAACTTACGGGGGATGTACCTGAGTCACTGCGAGAAAAATACAGGTGTGTCTTCTGGAGTTTATTAAAATGCAATTGAACTGTAAGAAATGAAGAGGAAAAAGAACAGCTTCTTGAGCAGAGCAGCCCTGCTGTGCAGGGAAGAAAAGGTAAAGCCCAGAATGGAGTGGGATATATATACAGGGAGACACCAATACAGATATTTTAAAATAACCATGTGGAATGAATGGAGAATAAAACTGCAAAATGAACTGTAAACAGAACAAATTTACATGAAGCTGAACAAAACTAGAGAAGTGAGACTCACTGTCTTTATCTTGTGTGAAGGTTTTATTGTGCCTTCAGGATAAAAAGGAGCTTGAAAGGGTTATATATCTCATGAAACACATCTGCTGAGCTTCTAATGGTTACGCTGCAGGTAGAAGACATTGCTTATCAAAGCCTAAATAATGTTCTCGCTTTCACATATAAAGAGGAACTGTAAAGTCTGGGAGTGGGATTCCCCAAAGCAGGCTCATGCTGGAAAAATACCTAATCATTCATGGCTGGCAGGGCTGGGAGCCTGTGACTAATTCTGCATCAATTAGACTACTGATCTGCTGTTAATCTATAGACAAATCCTGTGGGTGCATTAATATCCCTTAGTGCTTAGACAGAAATAAAGCAAGATACAGACAAACACAGTAAATTGTTTTCTATGCATTGTCTATGCTAGTGATCATAATGAGACTGTTCCTTGGCAAGGTTTGGGATAAATGAGCCAGTCACATTCCCTTTCACTCTGGAAATGTCCCAGGGCTTAGAATGTTCTCAGGTGAGCTTACGGAAAAAAATGACATTGACAGGCCTAAAAATGAAGTCTTTGTTTCCAAAGAGCGGAAGCATGCCTGGAAGAAAAAGATTTCTCCGCAATTTCCCACCAATAGGCTGCCAGATGTTCTCTGGAAAATGGGAATTTCTGTGCAAGAGACTCAACTCTCGTAACTCTTGTTAATGGCAGAGGGGACATCCTCATGTCTTCTGCAGACACTCCTCAATGGAGCAAGGTGGCAGCCATGGTCCTCACCGTAGGGCACCCAGACGCCAGGAGGGGAGTACGTGCATACCTGTGCTCGTGCTCTGCTGCTTGGGTGATGGCTCCAGCGTCTTCTCCTGGTAATCCTGATGGCAGCGGAGCTGCCACCGACACCATAGCCCAGCCTTGTCTCTGTCTTCCCCATCTTCACTGGTAGCACCGAACCTCACAGGCTGTCTGTTTTCTGCCCAGATCTCTCGGTATAGCCCTGCTCTGTAATTTCCCTGCGCTCTGCACATGTTCACAGCCATCCTATTTGGTTCAAGCCCATGTCAGACAGGGCTGGATTCAATCCAGTGAATCAGCAGCTTGACTTGCCATGAACAACACGCCTTTTCCAGGTTCTCAAGACACCGGCACCAGATCTTGGCTATAAATCTTTTGCTGTAGAGCAACCATGCTAGAAGGCGTTACAAAATTCTGCTCCAGGTACACGGAGCACAAAATGTTTCTTTTTAACATTTACCTGCGCCGTTCCACATTCCTGTCCATCCAAGAGTAAAACAGCACCAAGGAGTTTCTCACAGGACCCGATGGGGGATCATACCGTGATTTGGCAGGTTTGCCTGCTACCCCTCGATGGGTTTTTGTTAGTCAGTTGCCTTGGTGGGTTTAAAAATATTTTAATTGATTCAAATACATTCACATAATTTCTGTAATGGTTTTTAATTGTGTAATTAGTGTAAAGACATATAATCATGTAATTAGGCTGTGTAATTACAATGTGTAATAATATTGTAGTGCTGTTATACACATCTTTTTTAAACACAAGGGGAAAAAAAGCATGCATATAACTCCAAAAACATAACTGTGAATCCCAGAGCATCTGTAAATTTTTCCTTACATATCTTCCAGTTTTCACTGCATGATTGTGGAAGTTTGACTACAGGAATATATGCCTTTGTAAGGCTGCCGGGCAGACACTGAATATTTTTGGAAATCAGCTCCATTAAATTGGGTGGTGCCAACATGAAATGGTGGTGCTCAGGTGGGGCATATCTAAAGGCGGATGTTGAGGAAAGATGAGGGAATTTAGCTGAAGGTGTGATTATAAAGCACACTTAATTCTTGCGTGGATGCCCTCACTGCAAAGGACAACGGTGCTTTTATCACGCGGCCTAACTCTCCTTTTCCTACGGTGGAAATGGATGCTGCCCTGATCCAGCTCTCCTTGAGGTCAGTGAAACAGCTCCCAGTGGCTTCGGCAGGGTAGGCTCACACTCCCTGCGAGGCTGATCCCACTCTGTGAAAGGCTTTAAGGTTCCTTGTACCCATGGGAAATTGGTGCCTTATTCTGCTCCCCCCGGTCCCTGCACCGCAGAAGTCAGACAGTTTCAGGGGTGTAAGGCACTTGGAGTCACCTGCTGTTCTGAGACAGGGCAAAGCGTCTGGAAAGGAAAGGGGTCGTTGCTGTTAAGTTTCATCAGCTCCCAAGTGGATCAGACAATCTGTTCCATGATGCTGAAAAGTGTTTTACAATTCACAAAATCAAAGTACAATGGGATTAATAGTTAGTAATTACTGACTCGCTTTGAGGAGTTCAGGTGAATGTCTCCAACGTTCATCTACATTTTACTCATTTTAAGAAAATGATGGTAAATCCCCAAACCAGGCAGATGTTGCAGGTTTGCATATGAGATATGCATATCCTTAACCCCCAGCTGTGATGACAATGCTGTACCTGTCACTGGTTTTGTACAGAATTAATGAACAGTTTGCAAAATGTATTACATCCTTGATAGGTGATGGACATATTAATAACGCCTTATTTAGATTTTGCAGAAGCATGACCCAGTTCCCTTCCCACACTGGCATTGCAGTTAACTGCAGTGAACACAGCGTTTAATGCAAACAGGTGCCAATGCTGGAAGGCTTCTGTGCGGTCACCTAAGTGGGAACCCCCTCCTAAGGGTGCCTCAGATGAACCCGCACAGTTGGCTAATTCCTCCTTTGCAACATGTACTGAGCACTTCAGGGTGAGCCAGTCTTTCCAAAGGGCCTGAGACACTTTTAAGGTCAGCCAGCACCCGTGCTAATTTAAGAGCTTGTTTCCCCCAAGAGCAGGTTTGACTCTCCCTCCCGAACCCGCAGACCGTGTGTTGTGCAACAACAGTCCCGGTGCTGCTGGAGCCTGCGAGGTGTTTCTGTGGGCTGATCTGATCACTAACACAACAGGAATGTATTCACTTTTTTTTGCTCTGTGAGCTCCAGCCCAGCAACCACGAGGCAAGAGGATGGAGCCTGTACCTGGGGGCAGAGGGTTGAGGTGGGGAAGGCAACTGGACCTCCTTCATCTGGTGGCAATGAACTGTCGGATCAGCTCCTACACAATGCGCATCATCAGTATGAGCATCCAGGAGAGCATCCAAAGCATCCTGCTGTGCCATAACACATTCATTGCTAATGGAGACTATATATTCCAGTGGAGACTAAAAGTGTGTATACAAAAGCTAAACAGACTTATGATTTAATATCCTTCTTCTAGTTCATTTACTAGAATCAAAATCTTACTTTTGTGTCACTACTGTGTCAGGAAAAAGCTGCTTCTCTTCTCCCCAAAGTGAAAATAATAGTGGTTCAAATGAAAAGCCACACTGCCACGTATTGAAAATGATGGGTTTCTAACCAACTGATACTTTTTTGTTACTTAAGAAGATGTGGATGGAACAATACATATTGTAATGCTCTTCCAGGCTCTTAAAGCTTGAGTTTTGAAGTGCTGCTAAAATGTTAGCCGTGTAGGCAGCCTGCAAGGAAATCCAGGTAAATACGTTTGGAGGCAACTCTATTAGCGTGAGATGTGTATCCATCCACTGATGGAGCATGAGAACCTCCAGGGCTGGAGGCACCTCCTGATGGACGGGGCAGCATTTTGTTTAGAACATGCGTTAAAATGCTCAATTCACCTCCATTATCGTGAAAACCTCATAATCATGGGAAGATGTGTAAACTGAAGACAAAGCTGGATTATCTGGCTCCTGGCCAAAGTGGTCTGGGCAGTACCGATGTGATGGTAGATGCTGGTGCATGAGAGCACGTTCCAGCTCCATCCCTAACTGAGCCGGGGGCCGAAATGGCTGCTCGTGGAGAAGCTCACCCATTTCTTTGCCTGACAGACTGACTTCTGTCTCGGACCAAACATCTGCTGGAAAACTGAGTGGAAATCACTCTGTATTCAATTGGGAGCATGGGGAAAACTTCCCCAAGTAAATGTTTTATTCATTGAATTTATCTCCATGATTTCTGCTGGTTATTTCTGTGGTAATGGGGTTTGATTTCCACATGTTTGTTGTTCACAGCTCAACCTGCTTGTTCTGCTTGTGCTATTCTGAGCTGCTTCATCTTCTGCTCACTACTCTTAATAGTTCTGGGAGGATGGTTCCTAACTTCATGTGGTATGTTTGTCTTCTTCCTGATCAAGTATCTGAAACTTTCAGAGAAAGCAGAAAAAATAGCACAGATTCCTAACTAACGAGGTGAAGCCACACAGAGAAAACCTGTGCAGAACATGCAACTTTTTTTGGTTGGTCTTTCTCTTTCTTGGAATTTGCTGTGAGCTAGCCAATCGCTGATACGAATGCTTGTAGCAAACAAAGACTGAGATAGCAAAGCAACTGCATGTTTTATTTGTACGCGTCTTGGTGAACGCTTCTTACCGCCGATCTCCAGCAGCTCAGCCAGAGCAGTTGCTACAGCAGCTGAAGTTTCTCATGGCAATCACTCAATGCACACCGGTCCTGCTGAACCCGCTGGTCAATGAGACGCAGAGGTTTTTCCCTGTACAGTACAGTTTCGAGGGTTGCTGCTTGCATAAGTGAAAACGCAAAAGCCCTGAGCGGAGCGGAGCGCAGAGGAGCCTGGTGCAGCATTAACGAGAGCAGCTCTCAGCCCCGGCCGGATCCCTCCTGGCAGCCGGGAGCGTGGCAGCCGCCTGCCAAGCTGCTCAGCACCGTGAGGAGCAGGTGTCACTTCGTCATCCCCCCCTCGCTGTCCTCCCATCACATCCTGCCCTGCTCGCTATATACAGACACAGCTCACCTCCCGCGTTTGCCGGAGAAACGCAGGTCTGTTTGGGACGTAGAGCCGCGCCGTGCAGATGCAACGCCTGCAAGGCTGCTTGGCCTCGTCGCTCTGAGCAGGACGAGATTTGTGCCGTTCCCTCTTTGGCTCTCCCTTGTGCTATTCGAACAAAACAGCACCTCCTTTCAACTTCCTCAGTTTGACAAATGTTTCATGAGAGTTATTTTTAGCAAATTGTTTTTTACAGTTATATGCACTTTTATCATATCTTCCTCTTGAGGAACTCCAACCATTCCAGAAGTGTTAATTGAAAAATCCTTACAGAAGATGCTGGAGGCAAGCAAATAGTGCTGGAGCCTCCACAGAACAGATAGGGAAACTGAGGCACGGAGCAGTTACATGCTTTGTCCAAAGTCATACAGAATTGGAAATAGACTTTCGACTACTGACTCCTCTGCTCTGGCCTCAAGGCAGGGGCTGATTCCAGCCTCCTCCTGTCCTGCTTTTTGGGTGCTTTTGAGAAAAATCATAGCGTTCCTTTTGAATCCAGCCAACTGTAGTTATTCCAGCACTCAATTACTTCTCCCTTTCCTGCACTGAACTGTATTTCTTTTGATTGCAGAGGGCTAGACAAGCTCTTGACGAGGCAGACTGGGCAGTGGTGCTGGGGGACACTTGGTGTTTGTTCGTCACACAAAATGACACACAGCTCAGAGGACCCTGCGCAGCTGCCTGCATCTGAAAGGGGGACTGCAGCTGCGACAGGGGGTTAAATCTCCACTCAATCCCATAAATACTGCACGACAACAGGATTTCTTGGCTCAGCCAGGACTGCACTAACACAGCTACGAGGCTGTGAAGACCTGAGCCAGGCTCGGCCCTGTGTCTGCGTGGGCTGCCGTGAGCTTAGGGGATCTGTGCACCATGCTCCGTTAGGAGATACGCACATGGCCAAAGACAAAAATACCTGAAATGTTCCTTTCCAGGTGGAAACAGCATCTCAGCAACATCCAGAGGAGGGAAACGACACAGAGAAATTGAAATGCAGAGACCAAACCAGCAGCACAAAAGCACATTCACTTGGCACAAGGTGCTGTGCAGGTATTAGCTGAGTCCTAAACCCAACCCGGCGATGTCAGCTCAATACCGTGCGGAGACACGTTGCCTCCGGGCTCGGTGCTGGTACAGAGCCATGCTGCTGCAGCTGCCTCCAGCCTGGAGCACGCAGCGTCCCTCAAGGGCCATCATCTCCAAACCCCACCGTGTCACCGCGGTGACCTCCTTCCCTCCCGAGCCCAGGGAGGCATGTGCATGGAAGAATATGCTGCTGCAGGCTGAGTTTAAATGTATCTAACGCTCTCCTAAAACTGTCCCAGCATGTGAAGCAACCGAATTAAGAAGATTTTTTCCATTGGGTACCAAAACCTTTCCATTCTGCCCATCTTTCTTTTAGCTGCTTTGAACTGGGAGTTACAATCTGACTCGAGGTCAATCTCTAGGTTTAGACAGCTGGACAGAGGATAATGAGGCTTTTGTTTCTGGAGAAGAAAACTGCCTCCACAGTTTTGTTAGAACAAAGATTACAGGCTTGATTCAGATCCTGCTCGCACTGCTGTGAGCGTTGAAGTTGTTTGTTGCAGCCGCAGCAGAAATCAGGTGATGGAGGTTTATCCTGGATGCCCACTCTGCTGGCGAAACCCACTCATGTCCTACGCTATCTGTGGGAGGTGCTGGGTGTGGGTTCAGCCTCAAAGGTGACTGAAGCCTGCATGGAGCTGCTGGACACCGCACACCCCGAAGTAGTGTTGGCAAGGCGGCACGCTAACGGCACTTGCTTTTATCCCACGTTTTCCTCAGCCATAACAAGCGAAATGTTGCATCTCTAAAATGCTGAATTTTCTAGACTAGCTCTTCTCTATCTTTTTCTCTTTAAAGGAAATGGCTGCAAAGTGTTGATTGACAATATGTGTGAATATAGCTTTTTGCTTATCTACAAATACTGTGGGCACTGCTTGCCTACTGCTCATTAGAAGTAGTATCTATTTTCTGGAAGTTAAAAAGAAGTTCCCCAGGCATGGCCCATGGCCTGTTCAGTTTGTCAGCTGCAGCAAACATCATGCCTTCAATCAGTACTGTGGACTTCATCTCACAAACCTGGTAGCATAAGCCCTTCCAGCATTTGGTACATTTGAATTATGATCTGTAGATGAGCATTGATTATTCTGTATGTGCTGACCTTCAGAAAAGTTTATTGCAGCATCTGCTGAAATGATGGTATCTCCCAGGAAGATTATCATCGGTGGAGGCAGGTCGGTTGGTTCTACCTTGTTTATCTTTGGCTGAACAAGGGAACAAATTCTCCGAAGCACAGCCTGAGATCTTATCGGCCAGGACTTAATAGGCAGCGCCAGTTCCCGGGCATGTTTTGTGAGCTGCCCCTACAGCAAAGCTCTGAGTGAAAGGTACTAGCCATGCCTGTGTTGCAAATATTTTTAAGTATAACTGTTAGGTAAATAACCAATTTTTCAGTTCAATGGCTGAAGCAAAGCAGTGGAAAAAATAGTTTGAGGCTGAACTGAAATGGAATTTTTACAGTTTCTTTTGAAGAATGGGGTTCCCACTACTTCCTATGGTATCATTTACTTTAAACTGAAATAGTTCATTAAATACGTTGTGAATTAGATACTTGAATTACCTTTTTATTGGTCAGTTTTAAATGAGCCCAGTGTAGCGTGAGCTGTACAAGCAACCAATGAAGCCTGGCTTTCAATGAACAGCATGTGTCCTCCTTCTCCTACACAGCCAGAGCACGACCCACCTCCTTTGCCATGGCCCCCGGCACCTCCGTAGCAATAGTCTGTTTCCTCTTACAGTCACGCACCTTCTTCTATGATACATGTCTTTCTCATGTCCTCAGATCCTTCACTGATAACTTCCAGCTTCCTTCATCCCCCGAACCTTTCCATACTCCCACGCCTCCCACATGCCGCAAATGTCCCTTACAGCCTCTCTCCTACAGGACTCTTGGCTTCATTCTATTTTTCCTACTTTTTTGTTAATTTTAAAAAAATAGAAAATATATACACACACACACACATATACCTACAGAAATACTTGCAATGTTTCCCATGCACTCTACCTAACTTTATTAAGCATGACAGATGATCAAGAAACAGCAAACAGTACATATCCAAAATGAGATTTGTGCTGACTTGGTCAGCCAAGTGCTGTTAAGCGCTGAACCTCCTGGCTTTCCCTTAGATGGGATCACTAGCTAATGCTCTCTTCTTTTCATCCAGCCATTGATCTTCAGAACACTTCTGGGAGTTTGATATTTTTCAGATGTTAGCCTTTTGTTAAATTTTGTTGAAACTGGACAATGGGTTTAAAAGTTATTAGGGAGGGGGATTGATAAACAGGTTGGCAGATAAGCAATGTAAATTCATAAGGTAATTATTCTGATGGGAAAATAAGAAAATTTTGCTTTCAGATATTGAGATTAAATGTACTAGCATAAAAAAAAAATAATCCCACTAAAGCAAAGCATTAAATTCAACAGCCATCCATTAAAAGCCTTTGGTTGGTGAAATACTATTGCTCACTGAAATTGCAGTTTGTCAAAAAAGGCTCCATAACTGGGTTTGTGTTGGTTTGAGATCTAGCTGGTACACATTATGCCACACGGAATCATGCCGACATTGTTGAAAATGAAGTCAAATTTCTGAGTATATTGATTGTAGTTGAAAAAGTCCTCCTACTTCTTGGAGGACAGGGAAATATAGCAATCAGAAATGTCATCCTTGCTACTAGCTCTGAAAGTATGTGAATTTGACTCCAGAACCTGGATGTGTTGCAGATCTAAATAGGGAACTACAGTTCCTTTACTTGTGTTATCCAAATATGTAGTGCAGCGTGCAAGCAGATGACCTGCCACTGTAGTGCCAAGGCTGGTTTGCTTGTCATCGTCTTTTTAAATGCAACAATATTAATGCAGTCCTGGAAGGATGGGAGGGCCAGCTATTCATTGCTATAAGGCACAAATTTTTTCTTTAAATGAGAATGCAAGTTAAAAATTATATTATCCAAATGGGAGAATGGTGCACAGAAGGAGGACTATTTTTATCTTAAATACCTCATTATGTTCATTGGGAATTGGGATCTAATCTGTCACTAGAAAATGGCAGACAAAGCAAAATCATAATCACTGGAGACTAAATTTCTTGGAAACTTAGAGAAAGAAGTGTCAAATACTAGGTTAATTCACTTTACTGATTCAATAGGATTCAAATGCTGAGGTGGAGTGGGAATGAAAAGACACTGCTCTACTTTCCAAGGCAGACACAAGCCATAGAAAGTTGACCTTTGGGTCTACCACAGAGCCCAGCCAAAATGCATCAGCTCTCTCCTAACATATTCATACCGCACCCATCTCCATCACATACCAAATCTGCAAGGACAGTCCCATCAAGAGAAAGCAGTTACTGTTCTTCAAAAGAGACCTCACTTTTTGGGTGCATGATATTCGATACTGACAATCTGATTTTCAGAGATTTGAAAGGCATGTCTGGGTAAATTCCAATTCTGGAAATAGGTATTACATCGATAAAGTTAGGAGTTCAATGATGAAGGCATCCAAAGGTACATATGTTCTCCATTCATTTCTGAGTCTTCCTGGTTAGAATTTTGTTAGTGCAGGGTTGAGCTATATGTATTTTTTTTGTTACTGGCATCTGTCTACTATCAGCTGAGCAGAAACCAACCTTTTTTTACATACTTCAGCCATCTGTCATCCTCCAGATTCAATTTTCGGTCAATTTTCATCAAATATGTGCTATACTTGAGTCAATGATCTAGAAATGAAAAGTACCAAGTACCTCAAACTGCCAAAACTAGCCAGTTCACAAATTCCAGTCCTAGAAAAAAAGGCACAAAACATTAACTAGACTGGACAAGTGATGAATTGCTGCATTCCTTTCCTGTTAAAAAAAATGGAATTGGTCAATGCAGCAGGCTTTGATCTGAGTGATAGCTATAACAGCCCGTGTATACTTATTATATGATAACATTCACCTCCTCTTCTCAAGCAGGCTAAGAATGACAATACCATTTATAATGCTTTTGCTGTTAGAGTTTAGAAAGTGATACTAGGTATACATAAAAAAGAAATTAAAAATTCCCTTTCACTTTTGTTTTTTGTCTGCATAAATGATGATATAATCTTTTTTTCTATAATTATGAAAATATAAATTGAGAAAACACCTAGTTCTGGGATTATGAAAGTTGAAGGTCTGAAATAAAAGTGAAACAGAGATTTTCTAAGCAAATGGCATACAAATACGTGGTCTTGAAAAGAGATGCGAGAAAGGCAGGGAAACTAAGAAAGGAGAACCAAGGTGGAACTGAGGCACAGCCCAGGAAACCTGACTGGAAAAAAAAACAATGGAACATTTAATATTATTTATTATAAATGCCTACTTTGAAAGAGATTATACTTTCTCTCTCTCCAACTTTTTCGATGAGGGCTTTAATTTATGCCAGAAGACAACCTAACTATGCATCTAGACAAACACAGACTGATAGCTGTGACTTCAATGCTAAGCAGAGCTTTACAGAATATTCTAAAGAATAATGGGACAAAATGTAATGCAGGTTTAGCAGGTGTTGAACTAACCTGATGGGTTGTAGCTGTAGGTCTAGAGTATTAAAAAAGAATCTAAGGAGCATATAGTGTGCCAATGTCCCCAATGTCACACATATAGTGTGTTGGGGACCAACATCACCGGCCACCAGGACTTCTGGCAGTGCTCACCCCATTTCCTGGCCACAGTGACTCTCCCTGTGCTCCCAATGCTCTGAAGGGTCCTGCGTGTTCCTGATACTCATACATGTACAAACGTGTATATATATACATAAATATATGTATATGTATGCTTCAAGGCTTGTAAGACCACACTGAAGAAGGCACTCTGAACTGAGAAGCACAGAAGCTGAGAGGTTGGGACCATTAAAAGCACATGCACTCACATCCATAGGCATAAAGTGAGGATTTGAGTGGGAAGGGAAGGAATAGGATTTGAGTGGGAAGGGAAGGAATACAAAGATGGCACTAACCCCTTCAGGTGATCCAACAGAACCCAGAGTGTTGGTTCTGTTTTCCTGCTGGACCTCACAGCACCATGAATGTCCCTTCCTGGACTTCTTTCCATACGTCTTCACTAAGTCAGATCTAGTCTTTGCCTAGAAACAGGGAGAATAGGTCCCTTCCAAAGACAGAGCCACAGACCCAAGCTGTGGCCTTTGGACTTCCTCTTTGCACCTAGCTCCAGCTTCTCCAGAGGTTTCCAGGTTGTTCTTTCAAAAACACTTTCCCTAGTACAGAGGGCAAAGGTCAGTATCACCCTACCCACAAGTTCTTTGAGACTGATGTTGGGTGGGCACATACTCTGTATCCATCTGCAAGGACATTAACTGCACTGAAAAGCAATGGACGGGCTTCAGTTGGGCTTATGGAAGAAGGTGACACCTTGGCAAATTCTTTGTGATCACAATCTTATATAGAAATTATTGTGAAATATGAAATCCTATCAGTTCATGATTTAATCCTCAATACTTAACATTTTGAGAACATTTTTATACCTATATTTGTGTCTGAGTACAACTTTACTACCTCTAACCTTTGTAAGAACTGCTTGATAGATGAGCAGACACAGCCTCAGATGCCAGCTGCTCACTAGTGTATAAATGATTGATCAGTGTGTAAACCCGCTGATCTTCTGGCATCACCATAAACATACAACTTCTAATCATTTCACAGAGCCCTTTTAGGGATTTATTTAAGATAAGCTTGTCAGTCCTCTTCAGGAAAATAGTTGGGCTGATGGTTATATGGGAAGATTTATTGTACTTAATAACATGTCATCTTTGCCCATATGGGATAAGAATTAACATCTACAGAGCATCAGGGAGAATACTTACGACACTGAGGCATAACAACAGAGGGCAGTTTTGCTCTTTAGATAGCTACTGCCTCTGCTTGGAGGTACTGAGGGCACATGCCAGTGACTGCTCAGAGGTTTTCAGCTATCCTTTTAAATTCAGTTCGATGCTGTAGGCTAGTTCTGAAAGGGCACAGAAATGCATCCTTAATGCTGATACAAATTTTTAATTTCCCAAGCAAAGTTGCTCCTTAACCATTTGGCATTACTTCTTTCCATGTTGCCAAATCCAGTATTTCCATTAAGGATGCAAGTGCTGTGTTTTGTGGTGGTTCTTTTAAGTACGGCACTTTTGTACTCTGCCAGCATGGCTTCAGTACCAAATTTCCAATTAATTCTTTGACAATGTTTTCTTCTCCTTAACATTTGAAACACACTGTATGATTTCTAGTACACTTCCACTTTCTCTAGTAGACCAATATCTGTCTCTGTGGGATATATGATGTCTGATCTTTATTGCCAGAGTTTGCAAGCGGTCAGTCAGTTGTTATTGTCAGTGTTATGATAGATTTTCAAAGGAAATGTGAAGGTATTTGATAGATATCAAACATTAAAACACTGGAAAAATATTGTTTGAAACTCTGTGCTCAAGGATTTGTATAAGTAATATTCATGACCATTTAAAAACTGTATGAATTGCTCTAATGGATTAAATTTATTCCCACCCTCTAAAATTCTGACTGATTTCACAGGATGAAAAAAACCCCACTGCATAGTCATGTCCAACATGCCCAGTGGAAAAGCTTTGAAGATTTTGGTTCAATAATCTACTGAAAAATAAAAAGAATACTAGTAAACATTTTGTATAAAATGTTCATTTTAGCTATGAATGTGCTCTTTTCCATTAAATAACTGTTGTACTCTGCACATATTCCAGATGCATCCATTTTAGCAGGCATTTGCGTAGCACTGCTATTTTTCTCAGTTCTTACCCAATGTGCACTTATCATTCACATATATTATTATGGTAGAAATGTAAAAAGTACAGCTGAACTACTGCTTCTGTGTTCAGGAAGAAAGAATTACCTACCTTTACCTTTACACTTCATTGCTGATAGCAACACCGGCGGATTTACTCAGTATTTCAAGACCGTTGTCCACCTATTAGACCCTATAGTGGACATTCAGGGTCTTCAGTTGTACCAGACAATGGGAAGCATTAATATTGTAAAGATCTATCTTTATTGACTGAACTGTCCATGTGCAGTGAGAGGTTATGAAACCCTTGGAAGAGAAAGCATGGAAAGCAAAGAAAGTCACAGGGAGGCCCTGATGCTGTTCAGAAAACGGGGCTTATGTTGGAATGATTTTGTGTCTGAGTTCAGCACACATGTAGAAAAGAAAGAAGGTGGCTCCCTGTTTCCTCTTCTTCTTCACATCTTTTCATCTCCTTCTAGTAAGAAGAAGGAGGAGACAGACCTACAGATTTTCTCCAGACTGCTGGGAGCGAGCAGCAATATCCATTTTCTCTCTGTCTCAGCTGCTGTGATGAAGAAGACCAAAGAAGTTTTCATGTGTGTTAGCAAATGACTGATTCTATAAGCACGGCCTGATGCAAAATGGTACATAAAGGAACAAGAAACGTAGCCACACACTGACAAAGAGCATGTGGAAAGTCAGCTGAACCCAAGCTGGAGAGGTGCTGGCAGACAGAAGGGCTATGAGCATCTCGGATGCTGACAAGGAAGAGCTGAGCAGAAGTAGAGGGGTTGTAACACTTCTGGGTACGGCAGAGTGAGAACCACTCCCAGAACAGTATCCAGCTCTGGTTCCACCGTTTATGCAGTGCTGATAAACTGGAGGGGATGCTGGCCATCCTACAGCCTGTGTGGTATTGGAGAGTAGTTTAAATGACCATGCTGATCCTTTCAGCCTCTTCTCAGACAGCAGAGTTATACAAAGAGCAGTGAGTTTTGGTTTCAGTGTGCATGTGCTAGACATGAACAATACACTCTGTGATTAGGAGACAATCCGTTGGGAACATCAGAAGGCAAGAGCTGAGGGAACCAGCATACAGGAACCTGAGCAATGGTCTGTCCCGTGTCAAATGCTGCTACCTAGAAGGGTGCAAGTGCTTTGAGATGAAAGAGCATTTTGAGATGAATGACTTTGTGCAATGACATCCTCATGCCAGCTCATTATGATCCTGAAAATTTTTAGATTTGCAAACTAAGGTGAAGGCAGTTCATAAAATCAAATGTGCTGTGGTGTTGTAAATACATTTAGTCAAATGGGATTGCAACTAAACCTTTATTTCCAGTTTTACCATGTCTGTAGAGTACATTTCATGCTAAATACTCTTGAAGTAGGTGCATAAAAATATTTCTGACAGCTGGAGTGCTCGCATGCCAAATGCCTGAAAGACTAAGCATAATAACATGGACCATGCGCTATGAGCAAATTCATTTATTTCATTTAAAAGCATGAATTAAGAAAAAAAATATCCTCTAGATACAAGAGAGAAGTATTGATAAAAGATCTTTGGATTGTAATTTCACTTGTTATCTGTTGTGTTCTTTTCTAGCAAATGAAGTTAATACACACCTAAAGCAATTTTGAGTGCAATATTACTCATGAATATCATGACTGTTTCCTCTGCTACTGCTGTTTTCTTGTATTGTATCAAGTAAAACTGTACAGACATATCAAAGTCAACATACAAAGATCTTAGCAGCCAAGAGCAGAACCCTAACTTTCAGCCACAGCAGACTTGGGCCTGGTAGGGTCAACACAGAGCCAAGGAACTAAAATATGTGGGTGCCCTAGTCTGGGTCTGTCCCAGGGCCAGGCTTCCCAGGCATCCAGGGACAGGTCAGTGGGAATGACAAACTGGAGTCCACCAAGCTTGTCACTCAGGAGAAGATGAGAGACTCAACAGAAAGACCAGATAAACTCTGGAAGTGGTCCAGAAATAACATGAACAGTTTCAAGGTTCTAGAATAAAACAATATAATAATGACTGGCTAAATAGAGCAAAACTACACTGCCAGCACCAAGCAGGTCAACTTTGACTTGTTACTATAGTAAACGGTCTTGGACCTTACCTGTAACAGAAACCAGAAAGAGCCAGATATCTCAAATATTTCATCAGGCGTGACTTACATGTCTCATTGAATATAACTCTGGCAAACAGGGCTGTTTGCCTTGCTTTCATTTGGATTTTTTTGATAGCTCCTTTATTCTAAAGCTACTGACAACATCCTTTATTTCTGTTGACACTATGCCCAGAAAGGGAGCAGTTACCTGTGTTTCTTTTCAGATGTTTTGTTTGCAGATAGAAAATGATCCTAGCTTTATGGAACTGCAGAAGAAGAGTCAAAACAAATTCACAGTGGAAGTGAGATAATGAAACTAATGACTTTTTAAATCATGAGAAAGATTTCCAAGAAATTGACTAGAACTTGCTTCAACAAAGAACAATTGCAGTTCAGTTCTGCAGGCTTTTTCTCTGTGTGAGGACAAGACATTAGGGTTGGTGTGAATGCATGGACAGCCCAGGCAGCTCTCTGAAGTGGCAGGCTGGACTGGGCAGCAGAAACATCCTTTAGAACAGGTGTTCCCAGTCACAGTCCAGATTCTTGGCACAAACCTCTCTTTATTATTTAGTCTGCATTAAGACATTACCCAAAAACATTCATGCAAGAGCAGCTGAGTCATGAGTCTCCCATTCTCTGCTCTTCCTCCTAAAAACATGGTTTCTGTCAGTAAGGAAGAAGGTATGGCTAGTGGGGTGTGATAACCTTTGTGGGTGACTAGCCCTACCTGGAATGAAATATATGCCAGCTACTTCCCTTTTATGTATCTATGTATTGTGAAATATCTATGATTCATTTGCCTAAACTTCAAACCACCATGTCTAATGCAACTACTAGTGATGGTACAGTCAGACTCATTGCATTCTAGCTCAGTAAATATGGTCTTGCTTGTAACAAGCCATAGGCTTCCTTTTAAGTTAACAACACAGTTCTCCAGATCTGTCCAGGCTTTGTGTGGACTTGTCTTGACCAGCCTGGAGATGTGTTTTTAGCTTGTAACAGAACTGTCTAATGACTTCACTCCCCCATTCCCATGCATCATGCCACTCTGCTTTGTAATGCTCAACCCCTCTGTGGCTTGCTTCCCTACAGAATTTTTCAGCTAAGCATAGATCCCATACAATGCATTGAGTTCCCTATACCATTTATGAAGTGGTTTTTTTGAGGCTGCCTAGCCTTTTGCTACCAGCATGCCTTTAAGCCCCCACACTTTGTCCCTCATATCATGAGCTTGTTAAATGGTATGATAATTTCTGTAACGGAGCTGTTGTATTAGACTCCTTACAGAGTGTTAACAGCAAGTAGGCTCCATCTTTCTATGAGACAGAAAGCAGTTTGCCATGTTTTTCCTTCATTAATCACTGGGGAACTAGGGCATGGGGAACATGGTCTACAACTTCTTCAGTTAAGTAATTAAATGCATATGCTTAGGACTAATTTTACTTTCTCATTATAGAAAGTAGAGCTGGAAAGGAACTGTTGGATCAGCTGGTATATCAATCAGCACTACTGCAAGATTGACCTTTATTTAATAAGGTATTTTAATCAGCTTTCAACTTTTGGTTTTGATGCCTCATTTGCCTCCCCTTAAGAGTATCATCAGTTAGCACACTGGTAAAGTAGTTCCTTGATAATATACTTTTATCAGGGCTTAGTCTTAAAATACATACTTTAATAATAATTCCACCACCATTTAGCTTTTCTAATTCACCTTCCCTTGCTGAACCACAACATACCTTATCAACAAAATCAGTCTCATCCCCTCTGCCTCCATTTAAAAGACAGAAATGTAGAGAACAAATGATAGATCCAAGCTCAGTAAGAGAACCAAAAGATCCAAAAGAACCGAAGAGAATCAAACTCAGCTATGCTGAACATTGCCCCAGGGCTTTTGCCTTACCGCCATGAAACACCAGTAGAAAAATCTAAGTAGCTTCTTACATGCCCATAAACACAAAAGTAGATATTTTCAAAAAAAAGGCCTGAAAGTGTCTTCTAAGTCTGTATTGAAGCCCCTTGACTATCTGGTCTCACTCCCCAGTTTCTTCCCCCCAGTTTCTACTAAAGCCTCCAAAATACATTGATTTTCTGCCTGCCTTGGTTTGAGGAGGTTCTCTCCTCAAGTTGGAGGTTCTCAGAGTTCCAGCTCTGATCTCCAACAACAGTGTCCTACACAACTGTAGACTGCTGTGGAGGAGGGGCACCCAAAAATCCTCTGACTGGAGCGGTTCTGCTTTGTGTGACAGAATTCAATACACACTGGGCAAGGAAGTGCATGGCACTAAAGCACTGCTAAGGAAAGTCCTAGATTTGGATCCAATGATTGTTCATACAGTCCTTGGATGAAAGTTCATACCTTGGGCATAGATCCTACACCAGTGCTATGAGAATCTTCATCCTGGAGAGATGAAGTTCCCTCTGATGCCACAACAATGAAATCTCTACATTTATCTTTCTAATTTTAAAATATTATTTATATAGTAGAAATCCTAGGACAATTATGTCCATTATCTAAAAAAAGCAGGAAATTTTGGGTAAAAAACTTTACAAAAAATTTGTTAGTTTGGCTTCTAGTTGCAGGTTTCTATATGAAATATGTTTTATACTATTTGCCTACTGTTCTTATACTCAGAGCTCCTTGTACCTCATTGTGGAGGTGATACCTGAAGGAAAACTGGTTGTAATTAAACAAAGAAATTAACAACTGGAGCTAACTGCAGTGATGCTATGACAGATAAGCCACTTGTCGGCTGAAGCTGAAAGAGAACATGTGAGCTCTTCAGAGCTGTGATAACACTTTGTTCTTGGCTGACATGGCAGAGAATCATGTTTTGAAGATAGAAATGAAGGCCAGGAATTCCCAACCTGGAACCTATGGCTGTGGGCTTCAAAGATGAGCCTGATTTTGCCTTTGAAAAGCAGGGTACCTAAATACTTCTCCTCTGAGGCAAGAGCATAAACCTTTTGACATAGTTCCAGTTTCGTCTGGCCAGCTGCAGCCTGGCAAGTGCATGTGGTGGGCTGTCTACAGCAATCCATCACAGATCACTCTCCAATGAGTTTCTTCCATGTTTCCCTTCTCAAATGGAAATTCAAGTGGCCAAGTTGGTTCTAGTTCAAAGTCACCCTAAGTGCTTTGAACATGGAGCCACACACCGGAGCAGCAAGAGGCTAAAGTGGATCTCTCTTGAACTCTTTAGAAAGGAAGGATGGGAGGAGACTAGCAGACATGAAGATAAATACTAGTCTAAAAAAGGGAAGTGAGTAACAGAAATCCTGTATTTTATTTTTGAAAGTATTTTTATTTTTGAAAGTACATGCTAACTGAAATGAAAAGGTGTATATACACTAATTTTTTGTGTATCAGGAGGAGCCACAGGGTACACAACTTTACAAAAAAGGGACTATATAAATTTATTGGATAGATAACATGGGTCTACAGGGGTATACATGGTGTTCCAACTTTATTACTACCGAGGTTGTTGGCAATTCTTTTATGCGCTGTAGCTATGTGTGAAAACTGAAATCAGGTATCAATATTCATGTTATTTATCTAATTTTGAATAAGTTAGCCTGAATGTTTGTGTGTGCATGCCATGAGAAGTACATGCTGATAAGCAGGGCTTTCCAATTTCACAGCAGTTTGTACATGCGTTGTGACCTGAGCTATTTTCCTTTTGAAGAATGACAGCTGATGCGCACTCTATCATGTAGTCCCTTGATGGGACAAGTGCACTGCTAGCCTCCTGTCACTCAGCTTCAGATACTAGGCCTTCTGCAGATGGTTTTCTGTTGCAGCAGCAATCATGTGGGTAGACTATTCCTGTTTACAGAAGACAATTCTCTAGCCAAAGATGTGCAAATCTCTGTGCAAGACTATTTTTTTTATTATTTTACAGAAAACTGCTTTGTCACCAAGAAACAACTTCCCCTTAGCTTTTGTCTTTAAGTGTGTTTATTCTGCAGTGGCTGCAGCTCAGGCAGAGGTACAGGGTCAGCCTTCAGCACCTGGATCAGGCCCTGACAGCACTGGTATGGACAATAATGAGGGTCTAAGTGTCAACCAACTGGCATGTCCTGGGTTGGGCATCGTGCACTAAGCCATGCAATGAGCTCTCTGCAACGTGGCTGTTGGGTGCGATGTGGTGTAGTTTGAGTCCATGTGACTTGCAAGGTAGATGAATCCTTCATATCTTCTGTCTAGCTCCCCGCTCCTTTTATCTATTTCAGCCTTAGGCTTGTAACTCTGGGAAATCTTTAGTGCAAATTGCATATCTGTGACCATATGGGCCCCAAAGATGAGTCAAATATTAAACATAAACACCTTGTGAAGCTGTTCTATCCATCAGAAAAGCCACAGCTGTCCACAGAATGCATCATTCACCTGCTATGACTGATAGTACTTAACAGGATAGTTTCTTCTGAATGCTTTTGTATTTATCACTCATAATGCAGACCATATTACCACTTTGTACCATACACGTAACTGCCTCACACTCTCAATTTCTTTTGGAAACTTCTCATTTGGTCTCTTTGCCCTTTGGCCAGAACTTCAATTTTAGGTCATTAAGACAAAAACTGAAAGAGGGTAGATTTAGATTAGATGTTAGAAAGAAATTCTTCCCTGTGAGGGTGGTGAGGCACTGGAACAGGTTGCCCAGAGAAGCTGTGGATGCCCCCTCCTTGGAAGTGTTCAAGGCCAGGTTGGATGGGGCTTTGGGCAACCTGGTCTAGTGGAGGGTGTCCCTGCCCATGGCAGGGGGGTTGGAACTAGATGATCTTTAAGGTCACTTCCAACCCAAACTGTCCTATGATTCCATGACATGAAGACATTACAGTTCAAAATGTTAAATTATGTCATTACACAACATCAAGTTTTATGCCTGATGTTGACGGCTCTGACAAAATGGTGTTGACGAAGCTTAAAGCTAAGACGGACTAACTATTTTTGTTATCATCCTGCATGCCACTAGTTTAATAACATGCAAGCCTTTAAGTCATTACCTTTAGTTCCTACAAATTAATGAAAACCATGTAATACTGTTCTCTCCCCTCCTTTTGCTAATGGCATAAACATAATGGGGAAGTCTTTTTAGAAAAAACTTTTTTTTCTTCAAAAGGCAGTTTTTTAAATGAAGAAGGTACAGACTGCTGTGTAAAATTTGCATAATTAGGAAACTGCATTAAATAGACTATAGCAGACTGAATAAAATCTGCTAAACTTGAGTTATATTTCTCAGATATGAAACTTGCACGATAGTTTTATCTCAAACCTGAGCAAATAAGAAATGATTAAGCACTTTTTTATCATGTAGTGAAAAAGGAAACTTTATTGTATGGCAAAAATAAGAAGGCTGTCTTCTCCTGTGAATAAGTCAAATTCCTTACTTACGAGCATTCATTAACCTATGTAAATATACAGAACTGTAGTCATCAAAAGTATAAAGCAGGTGTACAATTCAGCGTAGTAAGTCTTCAGAGAAGTACAAGTTACTCTTTTTCCGTAATTTTCTCATCTTTTTACCATCCTGTTACATTTCATATACTTTCAACTGTTTACTTGTCACTATTGCTCAGAAACAGGGGTGGTGCTGGGTACTCACACAGCCACTGCAGACTCTCATTAATGAGCTTGTGGGAGCTGATCTGCAATGAAGCCTCCAGACAGAACTATTACCCCATTAAGAAAACAGCTGCCCAGCTGTCTGATTGTTGCATAATCATTTCTTGTTCTTGAAGATTTTTTTGACATAAATGAATACTGTTGTGACTCTTATTGTGTCTTCCCCTCTGCTGAGCTACTGCATAACAATATCTAAGTGCGTGGGGCAAAGCCCCCCAGCAGCAGAAGACCTGACAGGGCAAACAGAGGTTCCTCTCAGGTGTAGTGTTGGTTGCTCCCCAGGTGCATTCTCCCAAAAAGCCACAATGGAACCATGACTGTCCCTTAAGGGGACACCTTGCTCATCACAGCCTATGGGATTTCCAGGCTTGTGACCAGAGGACATCACCATGACCAAGGGGAAGGAGACCCTGGGCTCCCACCCAATGGACATCCCTGACCATTTGGCCACGTTTGGCCCCTTGGAAGACAGAAGCATCCCAGGGACTCCTCCTTGAGGATGCTCCTAATCCATACCCACTAATCCAGAAGCAGAAGCCGGCACAAGCCTGGAGGCAGACCTCTTGTAGGTCAGGAGGGGGAAAAAAGGCATGGGGGGTGTTTAATATTCATGGATACTTGTTACAAGGGCTTTGGCTTCATATTATAAGAGTAGCTGGGGACACTGAGGGTGGGATTACTTATAGCCTTAGTCTTATCTTCTTGTCTTTATGGGAGGCATGCTAGTGATATTTGCTTATTTCAGTATTTTGGCATCCCGACCACTTCCAAGAGATGCATGAATACTTTGCATGGGGACTGATGCTGGTGAGTATTTCTCCACTATCTCTTAAGCCCAAAGAAGCCAAGGGTATGTAGTTTATGGGGTAAGTATCAAAGCCTTCATGCATGGGCAGTGTATGCCAGTGGTACAGACAGGAGGTTGTTTGGTGCCAACTCAAGGACAAGTGTTGGCCCTAATCTTCTACCAGCCTCTTCATCATTATGGTATAAGTAATCAATAACCTCTCTAACCACAGACCACTGCCCCAAACTGGTCACCTGAGCAAGCAGCCAGTGACTACCAAGATTACACAATCTGCCTCACAACCCTGGCCATATGAACCCAAAATCTTCCTCCTAAACTGTGTGGGCAGCATCCACAGTCGAACAACTGCTAGCTGCAAAAATGCATGAGTACTACCTACACATCCCAGTGCCTACTTTGGAGTGCAGCCTTTTGGGCAGAAAACCCTCCCTGGTCTGCAGGAACTGTGCCCCAAAGCCCTACTCCATCAGCACAGCATGGGGGACGGCAAGCTGCAGCCCATCTTGTACAGAGATCAGTGACCACTGGAGGGAATTAAGTGCTCGTGCCTTGTTGTCTCAGTAGGATATTTGCTCACTAGGATGCAGGCAGGCTTTCCTGGTGTCCAGAAGACTAGAATAAGGACTGATCTCTGGATAGCAAAGTGGAGAACTGGTGCTCTGCTGGCACTGGTACCTGGCATGTCCCCACCACTGACAGGGGTGGTGGTGTCCACCCATGTGCCTGCTGTGCTCTCCTGGGACTCCTCTGGGGCTGCAGCTGTGCCCAGTGGCAACACATACAGGCAGGGAAATACCAGGAGTCTGCAGGGGGACTTAGACTTGTCCTGTTGTTGGTCAGCAGAAACTTTTTGTGAAGAGAGGGGACATGATATCCCTTTTAGAAGATATGTTACCTCTTTTCATTTAAAAGACAGTTTAAAAAGTGGTGGACATTAGGTTTGACTGTGAAGGGGAAAGTGGGGTGGACCCCTTTTTGTTGAGATTTGGTTTGGTTTGAAGCTGGTGGTGTGGTCCATTTATGTGCTTAATCCAAGCAAAATGAGCTGCTGAATGATTTTGTTCAACATGCTGAGGACCAAATGTTCTGGCAGGAGCTTGTGCCAGCGATGTGAGAGGTGATGAGTCTCCAGAAGCTGCGTTTTGCTCATAAGGTGCCAAAACAGATGAGGTTCTTTGATACAAGTAGTTGTATGGTTCATGAGCTCTGTATGGTATAGACAAATCAGACACAGTGCTGATGCCAAAAGCACTTGTGGCATAGCTGTGAATGCTCTTCTGATAAGTATTTTAATTTTCAAGTGCAGATGAATGTTATCCTTACAGAAAAGGACCACAGGGACAGTCCTTGAAACTGATGCTCTCAGTTTACCTGCAGAACAGATGTACACACGCAATTGCAAACAACATACATTTTCCTTAACCCACAACAGTAGTAGGCTCTAAGTAGGTCTGGAATTGTATGTGAAGTTCAATCTCCAAGTCCATTTATCTTTGGGCTGAGTGTGCTGACTGTCTGCAATTCAGCAAGCTGGGGCCAGTGTGCTGGTGCTTTCAGATACACGGATAACGGTCCTTCTGGAGCAGGACTGAGACCAGCTATTTTTGTACAACACAGGCTGCCAAACAGCTTTTGGTTTTCCATCCAGTGGTGAAGGGATCCTAATGTCTTTGCTATTATTAGAAGCAACCTACAAAATTACAAAGGTGGTGGATGAGCTGAATGCAGAATCCTGCACTACTAGATCTGGGGGACACTCAGTGAAACTAGTAGGGGATCAATTTGAAACAGATCAAAGAAAGTACGTCTTTAGCAGTCAGTAGTGAAATTCAGGAACTCACTGCCACGTGGTGCTGCAGAAGCCGACAGCATCAGCAGGTTCAGAAGGGATTAGACAGATACAGGGACAACAGGTCCATTAAAAAGACAAGGCAGGGACGTGCCCTCTGTGGTATCTATCACATGTGGTACACTGCTGTGGTGTTGGGGGAGCACGAGGGGAAGGGGCTGCAGAAATCAACCAGGCTTGCACACACTCGGCAAACAGCACCTCTCCTCTCCCAGCTGTGTGATAAACAACCGGTCTGAGCCAGTTGCATGGTCTTAATCTAGAAATGTGTTTTATTCCCAACCCACTGCACGAATATTCAGTTACCAGAGCATCCTAGATTCCCGTCAGCTGACTAATGAGCTCAAAGCAACACAACCAAACAAGACCTAGGATTCTTCTTCATTCCTGGCTCTGATCCCCAGTCACCGGTGCCTCGCTGCACGGGTGGTCCCATCGCACAGCTCATTACCAGTCTCCCCGGCCAACACTCCCTCCTTACTGCGTACCCTGCTAACACACACGCCACGTTCCAGCCATTCCTATTCCGATGCAAAATCCTAAAGGAACCAAATGAACAAATCTTCCATGGGGTACAGAAAAAGACGGAGATAATGAAACTTAGATGCTAATGAAATAATGTACAAGTGGGTAACACAAAAACATTCCATCTACTGCTCTAAAAACTGTTAAGGATAAGTCATAAGCAATAATGGCAATTTTGAGCTTTCTTACATTTTGGAGGCTGAAAAGCAAAACTTCCTCTGCACCTCGCATTTCCTCTTTCCCAGCAACTTAGGAAGAAAGCCAGCATGCCAATTTATAAATATAAAATAAAATGAAACCAATCATTGTTTTTAAGCAATTGCACTCGAGGCCACCCAATAATAGTGTTTCTAAAGCAGTCCTACCTTTGTTTTCCAACTTGAGCTCCTCTGCTAGCAAGCTGTCTTGTCTGTTGCCAAGCACAAATGCCAGAAATGAGAGGATCAGGGCATCCAAGATTCCAATAATCGCCAGGATATATGCCCAGCGGACTGAACAAGCCCCCAGCGTGTACTTGTCTGTCTTTTCACCACACATCCGTTTTACCTCATCTGAATCCCAGCCATCAGGAAAAATCATACAACCCAGGACGAGACAGGCAGCTTGGAAAAAAAAAAGAAAAGGAGAACAATGGGATAATGAGACCAAACTTTCATTTTGATGAGAACCTACACAGTTATCATTAAAGCAACACACTTTTTCATCCTGAGCTTCAAAGCTAGGTTACTTAAAAACAAGTCAGAGAATTATATGCTTTGATTAAGTATTTAATATAAAAACCTAAGATACAACATCAATTGCGCACCTTGCTTTAAAAAACCCGTCCTGAATCCCTGGCCAGATTTTGTATGCGTACAATCACATTTTCCTAGTGAGACTTATTTTTTCATTGTAATATGAAAGGCTCACAGAAAACAAAAGGGGAAAATGATTAATAACCTTGATATTTAAAGGAAACACTGGATTACTGTCAAATGGTCAGGCAAACAAATCAGAGAAAAATAGAGGGAAAAAACCCTACCAATTTCTGGTAATCTAAGTGCTTGTAACACACGTAGGTAATAGCAAGTTGGGGTTTTTTTGGTCAGTTGGTAGTACATCTTTAACTGAAATATGTTTTATGCATAAGGTTTGTACTCCTTAAAACCACAAGTAATGACATTGTTCTGCAAGGAAAAATAAGCTGTCAACATTGCTGTCAACTTCTGATCTGGTTTACCTGAGGAATCACCACATGACATCTCAAACATGAAAACACGCTGATCCTTTTAACACCAGGAAAAATGAAAAGCCTCTCCCTGCATGGAAAGCTAGCCGACATCGACCACCAGCCACTCCGGGAAGGGGCAGCTGTACCATGGGGGGGACAGAGGCAGAGGGTGGGTGTTCATCCATCAGCCTGGGTGACTGCTAAAACCTTGAACTTAATTTTGAAGTAGCAGAAATTTGCTTTGACCCTTGGTTCCCAGGGAAACTGCCCTGCTGTGGGACAGCAGGTAGTGTCATGGGCCAAAGTGGCTCTTATGGAGCAGGCAAAATGGTGTGATGAGTTTGTTTTTTCAAAAGTAACGTGCTCCATCACCTGAAACAGAGACAATTGTGCCCAGTGGCCAGCAGCTGCTGTGCCATACTCTGCCTGGATGGCACCAGGGTGAGAGCTGAGCATGCATGGAGACCTGTGCCTGGCCACACGTGTGCTCTTGGGCAAGGAGACCTTAAGCATGGCCCTGCTGGCCTGTGGCACATGGTCACAGCCCTTGTCCCAGCACCTTACCAGCTCTGGTTTGGCCACAGCCTTGGGCTGGCACAGGATTTGGTGTTCAGACACATGTCCCATGGTCACTGGGGAGCAGCCTCCCTGGAGGTTGTCTGCCCCTCTTCCTACTGGAGTGTGTGCCTGGCAGTGGAGGGTACAACAGCAGGCATGCAGCAACAGGGCTTCTGTCCCTGAGAGGATGTGGTGTGTCCTGAGGACGTGACACATCAATACAGAAACACACACAAAAAAGTAAACCCATACACTGAATCTTCACTAACATGGTCTCTCCCCGTTGAGTCACTAGCTGAGAAAACCCACGGGCTGAGAAAACGCATCAATCTGTCAGTCTCAGAGGACTAGACCTGCAGGGACTGTCACTGGGCACAGCCGAAGGAGCACAGCAAAGGCATGGCTTGTACCTTGCCAGTTGCTTTTGGACAATGTCTTTCCCTGGGAAACCCCATGCGGGTTGGCCCTGCTGTGAGTGCGGTGATGGACCAGGTGGGCTCCAGAGGTCACATCCAACCTGAGCTGATTTTTGCGGGGGGAGCAGCACGTTGGTAACGGGGGACAGAACAGTTGGGTACTCATGGCACATTTCCTATCAGAGCAACAGGAATAGTGCACGGATGCACTTAACTGCAGCCCTTGGTCATGCTTGGCCAAGTAAAATAAGAAAAATCTAAAAATAAAGATTATGTTGAATGGGTTCATCCCTCAGTTCTTATTGCATTTAGGAGAATGAGAAAATCCATATGCTTTCAGTAATTATCTATGCTGTCTTTTCTAACTTGGAAACAAGCATATTTCCAGCATTAGCCCTTCTTTCTTAGGATGGCTGATGAGATACAAAGGATCCTAACCCATCTGTTATAACTCTTAATATTGTATTGGTGCACTGTGCTATAAACTGCAGGTGTATGTGCTAATTGAAAAGAATACATTGTGTGGCTTTTGGCCTTTTAAACAGTTGTGGAGCCAGAGCTCTGTTTGGAAACCACAGTTTATACACAGAGTAGCTTGTGCAACCAACAGCTGCTGTCGCTGTGGGGATTGCAGCAAGTTCTTGTCTTTTCTGGACAAGCATAAGCACTGTCATTTTACATACCTCTAATGCCCACAAACAAAAACACACCCGCATTGAATCGATATGATGAAATACTGGAAGAGAGACGTGAAAACAGAGCTCAGGAATGGTATTTTCCTTTTGACAGCTACACAATTGCTGTAGACAAAGCCTTGATAGTGCGTCTGAAGAAAAGTATCTGACATAGAATAAAAGCTGCACCTAATGCATTTGACAAATTCTTCCTGGGCAGTTCATTTTTGTGAACAGCTTATAATACTTTCAAGGATAATTAGGCTTAGAAACAAGGACAATTAGATAAGGACTGATTTACTCAGAACATGCAGGTTGGACAAATTGTAAGTTGCCTACTGCCTGCCTTAACTCGTTTACACAATTCCATAAGATCTTCCAAAGAGTTTAGACACCAACTGTACAATAATGTTCTTTCTTGAGCTGGTTACACACACTTCCAGAAAGATTATTTCTCGCAGTCAACACATACGCATTGCCCTCACAGTTGCAAGGGACTCCACTGAAATGATGCAGCAAATCTGCACACTTCTGGTGTTTGGGAAAATGTCCACATCTATCCACGTAACTGTTGACTAAAGTTTGATTTACTATAAACCAGCAACTACTAAAGCCAGTTTTCTTTTATCAATCGTCCTCAAAATGAAAGGAAGCTTAATGCTCAGTTAACGATCAATAGTTGTGGGATTTTTCTGCTAATTGTGCAAGAATAATTAGCAAATACTGACATCTCCATGGTTTTTTTATTACATAGCACGTCAGACATATGTTCTTAGTACTTCCTAAAAATAATTTAGCTTTGTTCTTTTCCACCTAGGTAATTAAAAATGCGGGCCCTTATCTCAGGAACTCAGTGCACTGCTTCCCAGCTGAGTTCTTCAGATTTCCTATTAATTCATCTTTCCTGAATTCTGTTCCTGCACGGTTTGACAGACTTGCTTAACTTTCCAGAGTCATTCTGTTGATTGCAATTGGAATTATCTTGGTAATAAGACACATAGGTAAATGGTGGTTGGACTAGGTCTGTTTGTATAAAGGTGGATATAAGAAATGGGTATATTATTATTATTATTATTATTATTATTATCCTTTGTCTATATGGTTTAGATGCTTTCTACTAGATGACTGCTTGGCCAGCATCTTCAGATGCAGGAATCATACCTATAGAGGTTAACATAAGTAAGATTAGTCAATCTCGAGTCTTCACTTGCTGAGGGAATATTTTGCACTGAATGCCTTTAAGAATACAGACTTGCTCAATAATATGAAACAGCTAACGATTCATTTATCAGCTACAAGACTGAAAAGACAGGTATAAAATCCACCTACAGATCTACTTTGTATTGCTAGAAATTTTTACATTTTAATCCTTCTAAAGAGGATTAGAAGATTTTTCTCTAGAAGGAAATTACTTCCAGTTTTATACAGAGTTGAAAAATGGAAACCATTTAATGCAGTTTCAGTTGAAACTGCCAAGAGATGATTTTATAACACAGACACGGGTCCCATATCTTTGTCTAAGCTTCCACTGTCTCTAATGGTAGTGTGACTGAAATGGAAATGTAACAAAGGCTACTATTGTTTTTCTACTATCTACTTCTAATAAATTCAGAAACTTTTGGATTTGGAAAGCTCACCTATTGAATTAAAAGACTTAAATCATCAGTTCTTACAGACTTTTTGATTCAAGTAAGGAAAAAGTTAAATCTATATTGGTTGAAGGCAGACTTTTGTGTGTGAGCTCAATACATGGTGATGGTTAGCACCGTCTACCTGATCCTACAGGCAGCCCAGCTGAGGACCTCTGTAGCTAAACAGAGCTTTTATGAGAAGCAGCAGGGGGAAATTGATAAACGCTTGATTAGTGTCACCGACACCGTTCAGAACTACTTGAGCAATTGTAAAACTTATAAGAATCATATCCACATCATTTTCCCTTTTGTTGCCTGAGAAAGTTGCTGGCAGGAATAGTGCCTTTGAAACGATGGCCCTGGGCTTCCTCCAGTCCTTTCTCTAATTTTCTTACAAGACGTGGGGTAAGAAATTGTTTCTCCTACTTATTAGAGTCTGATGAAAATTTTGAAGAAATAATTAAACATGCCTGATATACATTTACTTCTCTTCTTAAAAGCTTTTTTCACGTATGAACAGCTAACAGAAACTGCCACATGGTTTTCCTTTTGGGGTCTGAGTGACAAGAGAAATTATTCATATTAAGAGAGGCCATCCAGGCTTTTGCCTCCAGGGATGAAAGGATGCAGATATGACACTTTCAGAGATCGGAATCAGACACTGAATTGTTGCTGGCACTGACATACTTGTGACTCTGACCAAGCTAGTATTTTCACAGCCCCTGCTCTGTGCATGAGCTCAAACGGTAATTAGCAAGCAAGTAGTTCATGATCCTATCGTTGTGCCAAATATGGTGACAGATTAATATTATATCACTGCATGGAATGACGTTCTATTTATAAAAAGGCTGACTGTTATACAGGAAACCAGCGCTGAGAAATTCCCGCTGGCAGGACCCCTCTCTCATCTTCATTCTTTTCCTGACAATATACCCAATTTGCTCACATGTAGAGTATGATAATGGGAAATTTCCTGATAAAAGACTAAAAAAAATTGAATGGGAATTGCACTGACCAGCTATTTTCTTTCCATACCCATACATGCAAGAGCCTCCAAGCTTCCATGGTTCCAAAAACTGAGAGGTTCTTTGTTTTCAGATTTTTTTTCTAAATGGTATTTACAAAAACAGGGACCCATTAAACTTCTATAAACTGCACAGAGTTTTTGCCAGCCGTGTCGGTGAAGTGAACTTCTAGGACAGTGCGAAATGAAAAGTGAGGACTCTGGCAAGGGACATTCATTAGGACTACAGTCTTTCAGGAGCTTGTACCTGAGGAAGGAAGAAAGAAAGGGTACGGGGAGGTGACTGAAGCCACGAGGTCAAATACAGTCCTGAGTGAACACAGAGGATGCACATCCATGCAGCTGAGATTACTTTGAGGGATATGGACTGTACTAATGAGTGGGATAATAATTCTCTGTGTTTACATTTCTGTTCTGGCTTGGAGCAAATGTGCAATTTTGAAGCAAATCCCTTGATTCTCTCAACTTACTGATTCCACTCACAGAAACAGTTCTGGTGCACGTAAAACAGATTATTTTTGGACGAGCTTAGAAATTCCTTTCCAAAAGTTCTTCAATGCTGGATGGGGACCTTAAAATTCTGACTCAATGTGTGGTCTTCATTACTGAAAACCTGTGTTTAGGAGAAGGCTCTTGAACCATGCAGAGCTTCCGTAACACCTGAAGTGGTTCTTGTGCAATACGAAGAAGCAAACACCATGTAAGACTTCTTAATTGCTGCTTTGTTTGAAGACTGCCAGATCTAGTCTTCAGCTTTGGAGAGGTTCATCAGAGAGGTGCCAAGTGGCTCCCCAAGGAGATGACACAGCCTGTTAATTTGAGGCGTAAGCAGACCAAAAATTCCTCTGGAAGCAGGGTATCTTGGTGGTGCTCACATACGGTTGCTAACCACATGATTGCTGTTAGGTATGAGAGAGCCAGCGAGAAAAGTGGAACAAAATTCAAAATTCAAGAGCAGTGTTCTTGGAGAATTGGAATGATAAAATCACATCCAGACTTCGGTGTCCTGGGCTCCCATGTGGGACAAGGGAGGTGGTCTGTGGAACTACTCCAGGACACTGATGTGCCACTTTCATCTAAGTGACATGGACAAAAGCAAACCTTCCTAGAGAGGCCTAAAAATACTCACCTTCACCCCCAAGTGAAGGAGCAAAGGACTGTGGGTTAATCTTCCCTCAGAAAACTTCTAACAACATGTGTAATGGGGGCATTTGATCCAGGAGACAAAACTAGTTCTCATTTGAAGTAAAAACCTAGAACAAGATATGATGAGGATGTGAGAGGCTTCAGCACTAAGTGACTTAATCTACTTATTCTCTTATTTCACATCTTCCTACTTGGCAATGTAGACAAGCCTGAACCTCTCCACAGGATTAAGAACATTTCCAGACAGTGCTAAGGGGGACAAAAAGGAGAAGAACCTCCCACTGCATTCCTGTGATAAAATAAAAGACTCGACGCAATTATAGCCACTTGATTTATTAGGGCACTGACTTTTTTTATGCCAAATCTGATAAGAACATATATATATTTCCCATGCTGATTTTAAGAAAAGGAAAAAAAAAGAAGATCAAATATTCAGTGACTGGACAGCAAAGAGAAAGAAAATAATATTGTGGAATGCGGTAGTGAGGTAGGTGCTACAGTCAGGGAGAGAAGACTCACCATAACCTGGCTGAATTGACAGAAAACTGAGATATTTAGATGACTGCTAGTTATGTTTAGACAGCAAAATGGAAAATATTGATCAGCTGTTGCAAGATGTGAAGCTGGATAACAGAAGTATGGTTGACCAACAGCCATTCCCAAAGATAAGCACTAAAGAGCATGAGTTGTTCAGAAAGATGGAAACAACTGGGAAGGTGAAGCAATGTTCTATGTGAGGAATGTGTTAAGCTGCAAATATGTAGAAAGAACAGCAAAGATAGTGCAATCTATTTCAGTTAAGATCACTTGGGGGAAGAACTGTAAGAGAAATTTTACTGCACTAAAGGGGTCTGTTTTAGACCTCAAATGTTGGATTCATGTATGGATAGAGATTTCTTTGATATGATAGAGACAGAAATTCTGTGAGGGGTTGTATCATCATGGGAGCATTTAACTTCCAAGTTTTGATCATTAGCCACGATAATTAAACTTTGAGATTAATGCAGTTCTATGAATAATTTAGTTAGTACAACAACAATTTTAGCTTGAGCATAAAGATAATGTAAGAGTATCATACATTTTTATGAGTGTGTGGCAGGTGACTCACAAGGTGCATCCCAATGACTCCTTGGGAAAGCTCACAACTTCTGGTCTTACAACCACGGTTATGTGCAATAGTTATTTATAGTGCCTTGTCCAGAAAAATATGGAAACCAGGGACTATTAACAGATGCAGGCTAATCACCGTGTGGGCAAAAAATCCCCAGAAATGTCATGACAACGAATTGCTAACAGCTATAGCAGAGGTAGATGACTAACTGATGAAAAATAGGTAAACCGAAATTCTATATGACAAGAGATAAAAATAATTCTTTACAATGAAGCAGGTATGGGAGGTGGTATAGGTAGAAGCCCACAGGAAGGTACATGTCAAAAGTTACATTTACATTGTTTTACCTCATGTGGTGTCCACTGGCCCTGGGATCTAATAATTTTTTGTTCTGATTTTTCTGTTTAAAGTGTCTAAAAGAACATGAAAACTGTGTCATAGCCCACCAGAATTTTTCTAACATGTCCATATCACAGATGGCATGTTACGAGCTCTGCGTGTCAGCTGAAGGTCCATACCCAGCCATCACAGGAATGACAAAAGCGCTTGCAAACGCATGAGCTCAGAGGGCCATGACCTGGGAGTCAACTGTGATGAAGCTAGGTTGTTTGATGATGTGAGGATATCCAAACCCTCTTTTCTCCCATGCCAGAGTCTCCTGAAAAAGAACTGTAAAAGTAATGAGGGAACTACTTGTTTATATTGCATCTTTGGGGTTTTTTTGTCAGATCACAGCCATCTAATGCAATTTTGGCTTGGCTTTGTTTGATAACAAAACTTACTATAGAAAGTGTTTATTTTGAATGCTGTCACAGTGGAGCGTTACAGCTTTCTAATTTAATGTTAACTTCTTTTTGTAGAACCTGGTCTTTAGCCAAACCATATCAAACTGTAGCATACTGAAATGTACTAGATTTAATAATGAATAAACTCAGTATAAATTCATTGTAGGCTACAACAGACAGACTGGAGAATAGGTGCTATTGTGAATGGCATAGGCTAGACATCACTTGAGATTTATACAGATGGCATTTCATCAGAAGTTACTGATCCAAGTAGTGAAGCTATTTTAAACATGGTTTTGGTACAGAGAAGGCAGAGCTGAAAATAATCTTACCTTCAGTGACCACAAGTCAATTCAATTTAAATAAAATGAGAATATGAATAAAAATGATCCTGAAACTGGGTTTAAAAAATGCATAATTCAAAGGAACAAATTTTGATAAGCTAAAGAAACTAGCTTAACAAGTTAACTGGTCTGAAGAGGTCCATGCTTAATTGTGGGGAATGCCTTGAATTTCTTTCAGACAAAGATATAAATATTCTGAAGTATCTTGATGAATAAAATTCCAGAGGTACTTTCAGCTCTATCTGAATGAGTAGCAAACTCTATTTCCTTCTACCCTCATTACCCATCCCCCTAAAAAGCTTTGGAAAAAGGAAAGAAAAAAGATGTGAGGACAGACCTTAGAAATGAAAGGAAAAGGGACTAATTAGCAAAGAAAGACACATTTTGGAGGTTAGATAATGCAGGTCTAAAAGATAGCTTGCCAAAAGTCAAGCTGTGTTAAATCTTTCAAGAGAAATTAAAACAAAAACTCAAATAGTCTTCAATTAGGTTAACAAAGAAAGAAGAAGAAAAGCAGAAATGGAGTGAGGCTGGGTCTAGGAACTAATTCTTTGCCTCATTTTTCAATGAGGAGGAAGACAGAGAACAGGAGGACAATGCCCTGACAGCTGATGGGCATGAGAATTTGGAAATGAGAATTTCTGCCTCCAAGCCCATAGCGAAACTAAAATGATCATAACGTGCTCAAGCGGGAGGAATGGACCCTTCAACCCCAAATACTGAAATAACAAACACATTGAACTACAAAGCTGGCAAGAAGATTCTTTAAAACACATTTATTGGTGAGATACTGAAGAACAGTATATGTGTTACCTAATTTTTAGAAAACAAAATAAAATTGAGAATTTTAAAGTAATTGGAGCAAACATTCATCGGTTTGGTCTCAGTTATTTGAACAATTATGGAAGGAAAGAAGAGTTAAAGACATGGAAAAAAATACAAAGTAGGGTGACATTAGCGTGGTTCTATCTGACAGCTAAGAACCAGTCACTTTAGAAAAGAAAGCTAAGTAACATGCTCTTCAGGAGGCATTGGATACTGTGCCATATAGAAATATTTATTAACTTGGAGAAGACGGAATTTAGCATGAGAATTTAAGGTGCTTTTGGTACTTGTTCACGGGAAGCTGGCATTTTTTGCTTGAAGGGAGTCTTGAGCTACTGTGAGCATGCATGTTGGGCATCTCAAGGATCAGCCTGGGTGTCAATCACTTAATGGTTTTATTAGAAGCTTTGGCAAGAGTGGCCCTCCACTGATGGGAGGCACAATCAATGCAGAAGACAACTGGGAGAAATGGTGAAGAAGAGAAAACATATGAGTATGTTGATCAGTTGTTGGACGAGTCACCAGTAAAATGCACCCATGAAAAAGGTAAACTTGAGCGTTGGCAGTATCAGGGAAAGTTTTTTCAGCATAATGTCAGCACTAGAGCCATCTGGTGCTGGAGGCTTCTAATCTTTAGAAGAGCAATGTTTGGGACAACCAGTTAATCGGAGCAAGATGTAATGTGGTACTTTAGGAAAAGGTATTGCATGATTCTGTAACTGCCCATGCTAAGGGGACTAGATTTAATGATTTAGTAGGTCTTTTCCAGGCCTGTGTTCTTATGAGGAGGCTGAGAGAGAAACATCTTTGAAACTAATAAAGAAGGATTATCTAAGGGGAATAGCAGCCAAAGAATTAAAAACTAGATGGAACTACAGAAAGCTAAGATCAAAAAATAGTGTTGTCTGTATCAAACTCAGAAGAAAATCTAGCAGAATAAATGGGGGTAAGAGGCAAAGAAGGACCTCATTATTGGGCTCTCTCACTGTAGTCTTTATAGAAATTTGCCTTTTCCTTTCTTTATTAAAGGTTTGAAAATGTGACGGCAAAGAAAGAGGAGAGGCATAAAGTGATTTTCTTTTTTGCCAGTCCTCATCCAAGTCGTCCTGACTTTGCCAAACATCAAGCAGCTACAACAGCCTGGTTTTATACTTGGGAAGTGCATGACTCCAGCTTGTTCCCAGAGCTACTGCAATTGCAAGCAAATCTAAACATGCTGGTGAGTGGGGAAGTCTGGGAGTCACCAGCCACTGTTTTCAGGGTAAACACAGCAAAGTTCTGCAGGCTTCTGAGGTGGAAGCAAGATGCAGAAGCAAGAGATACTCATACTAAAAGGGAATTTCTACAAATAAGTCTATAGGAGAGTCCATGATAAATATCACTGTTTCAGTCTTTTGCTCCTGAAAACGAACAACTTTGCAGCCAGTAAGTACTCACTTGCAAAAAAAGGAGGTGAAAACCTCTAAAAAAACCACATAGTGTTGCCTAGAAAAAAAGATCTGCATTCCTTATGGTATTGGTGCATTGATGAACTTTATGAATACTCTGTATAAACACAAGAGAATGGATCCCAGAGAGGGGGAAGAGCTACTTAACTGGAAGGGCAGTCTTGGCAACTGAACAAACGGATATAAACCGTCCAGGAATACATTTAGGCTGTAAAGCAGAAGGCAGTTTTGAGTCGTCAGGGAGAGGTTCTGGCACAAGCTCAGTAGCTGTAGCCAGGTCGAAAAGTTTTAAGTTGTCCAAGTCGATGCTGTTAAATAGTTATTAAAGATGGAGTTTGATTAGTGCATTAAAAAATTATTAGGATGCGTTTCTCTGTAAGGCTAAATTCAGCTACTTTGGGCTGTTAAGATAACTGCAAGATGTTAAAGGTCTTACACCACGTACCTTCAGACATCAGAACCCCAGGTTCGGCACCTCTCAGCACCCGAGCCTTGCAGCAGCTGCGGAGCTGGACACAAGAACAACACAACCAGCACCCCTCTGAGCCTTACGGCACCAGCAGCACTGAAGGCAAACTCCAGGCTTGAGCACTATGGCCATTTTGCCAAAAAGGTTCAGATTTGTTTTCCTTTGACCATAAATGTAGCAAAAGTCTCTGCCTGGATATACCTTGCCCTGTATTGTAGTCAGCAAAACTTCTTGCCGACTGTTTTTCCTCCTGCGGCTGCACTCTGTGAAACCAGTTCACTTACACTGTGTGACCATTGAGTTCACAAGCATCAAAGGCTTCCCCACACTGTTACCAAACTCTGTTCACACTACTGCAACCCTCGACTGCAGGGGTTTGTCTGCGTCTCACCTCATATGTGCCATGGAGCACACTAACAGCAACAGCATATTAGTAATGCATTAAAGAATCAGCCTCCACAGATTACTGCTTCAGAGAAACATCTGGTATTACACACTGGTGGTATTCAGTTTCATTTACACGACCACTTAAGGGCATTTGTCAGTCATGATTGGAAATGATTCGAAAATGGGGCAACTCACCCATCCAGCACATAAAAAAGCATGGGTCAGTGGTCAACAGCTGAGTGACTTCAAAACAGCCACCAAGAATTCAGCCAGTTGCCATCTGACCTCTGCTTCGCTGGCCATCATGCCATGAAAAGAACATGAACGATAAAAACACAAGAGGAAGTGAAACAAAAGGAAGCGGGGTGGGGGGGGATGTTTTCTTAAATATGCTGACCCTCTCCTCCATCATTGCACACCCCCCCCCGCGGTGCTGGCACAGAATGCTGACTCAGCACACCGCGTAGCAGACAGGGAGCAGTGAAACACCTACAGTACAAACAGCTGCCTGCGCCCGCTCTTGGCCACTGGCCAGCCAGAGAAATCTCTCCTATAGAAACTAATTGAGAGATTCAAGAAGTTTTTTGGCAGTGGATAAGATAAATAGCCACTGGCGAGATTTCTCTGCTGTAAGCTGAGATGCAGGTTCATGGTCACTGCTATTATCTTTGCCAAAGCACGGCTATGATTCCCAGAATATAATGCATCATGATAAGGAAATGTGATTTAATGTTGAAAGAAGAAGTGTTTTAAGATCTACAATCTATAGGCATTCAATCCACTGTTTGTTGACAGTCCCATTTCCTTTACCTTCACTTGGAGCTTTGTGTTCCCCATGCACTTTAGAGGAGAAAGTGAAGTTTCAGGGGAAATGACTGAAGTGAAGTGGAAAGATGATGTGATGGAGAAGGAAACGTTCTCATGAGCAAGGAAAAAAGAGGTAATTGAGTGCCGTGGGAGAGAGAGGGGAAGGCTCTTGTCCCTCTTGTCTTTTGTAAAGCATTAATGTTTTGCTAGAAATTACCTGCAGTTGACTAAATGCCATGCTCTCCTTACTCACCCTCTCTGAGATGCTGGCTCATCCTCCAAGTATTAAAATCTGTTTGGGTTTCACCAAGTTCCTCACGGCTGGGGATCCCTCAATGTACTCTGCCGGAGGGCCCTACCTAGCACTGTATGGGAAGATCTAGCTCCAGACTGGTTTCATTCCCCTTTTTAAAATCAGCAGCCTGCACTCTGCTCCTCTGAATGAGGGGAGCCACGCTTCTACTTCAGAGTGCTTTGTGGGATAGGAAAGAAATGAGACAGGGTTTGAAGCACCTTTACGCTGCAGGCAAGTGGAAGTGGGTAATGCAAAGCTAAAGACCTGCAGAGGGGATGACCTTAATATGTGGAGGAGACGTGCAGCTGGCGGGCAGCAGTACGGGATAGCCTCCTCTGAAAAGAGAGAGGTGGAAGCAGAAGGATGCAACCTTGTTCTTGAGCTGGAAATGCTAAGGTTTAACTAAAGTCATTACAATCATTTAAATCTGATTTCCAAAGCAGCGTTAGTCAATATTGCAAATGGACTGGCATAGAGGCAAGACAAGTTCTGAGCGGATGATAAAGGCATTGACTTTTGTATGGTTCCTTTCAATGCCCCTGAGGCACATGCATACATCTTTATGCCTGCAGAGCTTGTCATGTGCTATTCTTCACTTATCTCTGCTACAGCTCCTCCTGATCTCCTAACAGCTTTGCTCGGAAGAAAAGAGAAATGGACAATAGGCCCCGAGACCGCTCGGCTGCATTGCTTCTTCATTAAAGTTGACATTTAGCAGTGAGACTTTACTGCCTTTCAGGAGCTGCTGTCTCATTGAAGCTAACAGCAGCAGAGGTATCGGGGCGGCAATGTCTCTCCCACTGAGCGTCTGAGCTTTGAGTGGTGGGAGAGCACCCTGGAGAATGAGACCAGTAACACCGGTCATGTTTTTCTCTCTTGCCTTTTTCCTGTTAAAGGGAAGACTACCCTTTTACCTAGGGTCAAGCTTATGAGGTTGCTGAGTTCATTGCTTTTCACAAGCCAGAGTTGAGAAAATTTAAAATCTTTGAAAAAATGGGGAAGAAATCTGCATTAATTTTGTGACTATTTTATTATATCTACATTGGCAAGCACATTTCATCTTCCATTCGCTATCAAGCCTGTCTGATCAATAATGTGTCCCATTTTGTTCATTGTAACTGCAACAGCCCTTGCCTTGGTGCTTTGGTAATCCTGATTCTCCCATTGATTCCTAACTGGAAGGGTTAATTTTGGAATTTCTTTTCACTTCTACAGAAGTACATTTCTGTGCCTTTGTTTTGTTTAATCTTGCTGGTTAACCCCAAGATTTGCACTATGCAGCAAAGCTTACCAGTATAGTTGTCAGCAAATCCTTGTGTGCATGCACATGCAATTCCAAGTCCTGTCTAGGTTTATGATATCAAGTTGTAATACCTTTTTGAACATTTTTGTAAGTCCTGCAGGTGTACCGTTCTAGTGCTGCAGTGCCTCTGAGGTAAAGTAATCCTCAGTACTTCCAACACAGCAAATAACCACTCTGGTGCTGATTTTCAGTGCTGATGCCCAGAAGTCACAGAAAGTAGGTCTCCCTCCATTTAAAATTTCCAGCATATGCCTATTAATATACCACTGCTGGTAATTTCTGTCTTAGAAATTAAGATGCCTGTTCAGACATTGAAAGGACTGGAATAGTGTAAGGCAAAGCAGCAAAGCAAGGCAAAGGGAAAATCTGACAGTCCCACCAAAGACAAGTGAGACTGATACGGGCTGCCAGAAAAGACGGGTACCTGCAAAGCTGGGTATGAAGCTTGCTAGGTGGCCTGTGAAACCCCAGAAGTGCATGCTTGCCCGGCAGCTCATTAAGAAGGGTGAACCAGGAGATGTGGCATTTCCAAAGGGAGTAGGAGGACTCTTACCCAACTGGATCCAGAGGTGGAGCCAGAGGAAAGAGGAGCTTAATCGAGTTTGCAGTAACTATGCCTTCTTGCAAAAAGTCCTGGAGCCCCATGTCATTTTTCCAGTACTCTCTGTATAATGGCTGAAAAAATGTATAATAGAATTGGTTTCTGAAGTAGTCAGCTTAGTTTAACTTTGTTGGTGGGCACCAGCAAAAAAGAGAAGAAATTCCACAAGCAACTCAAAATGTTCCTGAATGCATCAGCAAGTGTTTCTGTCACTACATTGGAAGCAGTTGAAATACAGCATAAGAGATATTTGAGCATTTGAACAAATGTACAGAAAATATAAGGTCCGCCTTGTCAGCAATCCAGTGTCTTGTCATTCAGACTACTTGATTTTTATCAATAAATGTTTAGAGGAAATATAAACTTCAAGACATCAGCCCATTAGAATCACCACTGGCTACAGTAAGCTAGCAATCTTTAATGCATTATTCCTACCTCTATTACCAGTGACACCTGTGAATTCATTTCCCGGCCTCACAGGACTATTTGCATTGGAAAGTGGTACCACAAAGTGACGGGGCTGAGAGCTTCTGACCTATGCCAAACAAATGTATTGGAAGTAAATTCAATTTACTTCAGAAGTCATAACAGTTTCTTTGGAAAACTTTAGTTTAGGGAGGCATCTTCTTCAATCTGCTGACAAACTCCCTGGCCATGATAGTGAAGACATGGACATATGGAAAATAGGTTCTGTAATTCCCTCCAAAAGTCCAAGTTCAGACTCTGTAAAGGAAAGGAGAGGTTGCAGTGCTTCGTCCAGAGAAAACACCGGGACTCCAGAAATGCACAGGAATGCACCAAGATGTTATGCAACTCCTGAGATATCAGAGACTGTAAAATCAAACTTCCTTAAAATCTGTACAGTAGCAGTCATTCTGCATGGATTCTATCACTCTATGACTCTGTCTTTTTGGGATTGAAGACACAATACTATGTCACAATTTGTCTCTCATTAAGCCCAAGAGAAAAATAAAGATTGCAGAGACAGCCTGTAATTCATGCAGGAATAGCACCCAACACTTTGCACTTTTATTTTTGCATGGTTTAAAATCTTGTGTAATGTTTGTCCTTGAAAAGTGGCATTTGACATCTCAAGGTCCCTGAATAAATCCATCAGGTTCATAAAAATATACTAAGTTTGCTTACAATACCCAGGCAAGGCAAGTACAGTCTATTCAGGAATAGCACAAGTTAACTCAAAGCGTACGGAGAGGGTTGCTGGTGAGACACTCAGCTGCTCATCACCTCAAAAGCACCTGTCGAGCCCCTTAAAATCAGTCTTTCCTCTTAGCCTTTCTACTATGAGAATAATGTTTCCCATCTTGTTTCATGAGTAAAACATAAAGATACACCATGCAGCCTTAACAATATAAATATTTGATTCATGATCGAAACATGACCAGTTCAAAATGCTTTCAGCCTAATGAGACCCGCATTTAGCATTCATCCATGTCACGGCTCAGACAACAGTGAACTTTATTCTTGATGAAGTCTGAGAGGCAGACTGAGCCACAGATGCAAAGAGTATCTTGGGCTCCTTGGAGCACAACAGGTACTGCTGCCCCCCGCTCCAACCATGCTGCTCTGAAGAAACATTCTTTTTGCAATGCTGCCTTTTAAAAAATGAACATCTCCAGACCATTCTGGAGAGGCACATTCATGCCTACACAACATCCATGCTGGTTCACAAAGGCATCCATTAACGTGAAAGTTTTGTGTTGGCACATCTGTTTGGTAACTAATGACATACTACAATTGAAGAAATCCACTGCATTAAGCTTCTTGACCTCGTGCAGATGGGACTCTTTCCAGCTTTGCAGAAACCTGAGAGCAGAAGAATGTACAGAGCCAGATGAAAGTAAAAACTCAGCCGTGGGTATATTGATGTAGAAGAGCTACCTCATTGACCAGAAAAGTAATACTGACCTTGACCAGTGGTTAAACTGGACAATAACAACAAAGTATTTTTATTTGGGTTCATTGCTAGAATTATTTTTGGTTAGAAAGAAAGTGCCATGTTAAATTGCACTAATAGTGTAACCATGGGAACAAGATAATATAGTGCTGATATAAATTTGGTGGAAGTAATTTGTGTATCCAAGAATTATGTTGTCATGTGTTAACTTATGTACTCCTGAAAATGAATGCATGAATTAGTTAAAAGGCACAATTAGTTAAAAGGCACAATTAAGGACTGGTTCTTTGGAGCTTTCCCTTGCGTGACGCTGGGACTCCTGTGACGTCCCTGTATCAGCTTGGGGATACCTTGCTTCCGCCTAGCAGGGCTATGGTAAGCAGGGCAAATAATTATCCTTATTTTACCAATAATAATAAAAAAGTAGTCTTTCTGATTAAACAAACCATTATTTCTGTAATAATATCCTTGTAGCCAGCCAGAACCAAATCTAAGAAATGTAATCATTCCTACTGAATCTAACCAACCTGACAGTGAGCAGATCCTTCCTGTAGATCCTACGCAATGCCACACTCATGGTCTTGTGCAGAAAGACCCACTAATGGCCTCACTTACTTGGATTTCAGCTTCTCTCAAGATAGATTTGCTACCCCTACATCCTTTGCCAGCCAGGTCTGCCAGCTGATGCCCTCCCTCTTACCGGTGTCAAAGTACCTCTCATTTTTGGCTGTACTGAGTAAAACATTTTGTGTGAAACTTTTTTTGCCAATGAAGAGTGCAGCAGGTCAGTGGGAACATTTCAAATATTCAAGTCAATCGTTGTGAACTCTACCGACTGAACACAACCCAAAAACATTTCTGAGAAAAACTTTAAGTGCTTTGGTTTTATTGAGAATCCCTTGAAAATAAAGTGCATTTTCATCAGAGGTAGAAAAGATGTAATTTGAGGTTTATGTGCAATTGATTTTTCTTGCCAAGTTTGCCAGTGTATGGCTCAAGAAAGAAACGCCACTTTCCATACGCAAATAAATGCTCTGCACCTCCTGCTGAGCCTTCCAGATGTGTCCCCTGGCCTGGTCTCACCTGATGAGGCTGGCTTCATAAACACGTGCTCCACTCCAGCACTTGCAGCTGGGAAGCAAACGCCTGTAGCAAGTTGGCAATGTCCACGCTCTGCTCCTTCTGCATGTTCCCCTTCTCCGTGCTGCAGAAGCAGATGCTGTAGCAGCTACAGGAGCTGCATAAAACAGATCATCTGTCCCATACATAAAAGAGAGAGCAGAGCCCAGCTGATGCAACTGCAGAGATGCAAGCTAATCAGTAGCACTGGTTTCACAGGGCGCCCATGCAGCTGCGGGAGTTTTGCTGAGACAGCTCTCGAAAAAACCAGCGTGGCAAGGGGAGCTACATGTCCACAGCTCCCGGGGGAAGGGCAAGGCTAGAAATTGTCCTCTTAACACTTTCTACTGCAGGCATGGCTTGGGGCAAAAATTTCATTTAGATATCCCTCAGCCTCTCCTTTCACTTATCTTTCCATTTCTCATAGCCCCAGCAGAAACCTGGCGACCTCCAACTGTGTTTGAATGGTTACACCATTCATTCTTATCAAATGCCTATATACTTTTAAAATTATTCTTACCACTTTTGCTTAACTTGCTGACCCTTCCTGGTCACTCGGTTATCCATATAATGGTTTATAATTCTGTCACATAGCCTGCTTTTTCTTGTTCTGTACGTGTTTGCTGATGCAAGGTCTCATATTTTGTTTTCATATTGACAAGACACGCAGTAATTTTTCTTGTGAGTTCCCTCCTCTTATCCATCAGCATGTTTTTCATCCTCTTATATTTGTTTTATCGATTACAGGTTTCTTCTTCACCTTCTCTCACACCTTTGGTGTCCTCTTAATCTTTATTAGGAAACTAATTAGATTAAGGTTATCACTGCTCAGACAGTTATCACGTCACCTACCATCTGTTGCTCAGGATATTTTTTCTGCCTGCCAACCCTCTTTCCACACAGCACACGACGGATGGGCTTTACGCATTGTCTACAACACAACAGACAGATGATATCCAAGATTCAACATTTTCCAACATATTTGTCTGAATTGGGGAAGTGGAAAAACCTCTCTCGGAGATGTGTGCCACTATTAACGATTTTGGGTACCTGTACCTTATCTGTGAAGGCGAAGGCAGCCATGCAGCCTTCAGCATGAATGAATGCCTGCTAAAGACTCAATTAATTTGTGTCTCATGGATGCCACCCAGCTAAAACACTGTGATTTAAACTCAACAAGCCAGGATCCTCTCATGTCTCTCCCTGTGCAGGCAGATCGGTACCAAATCAGTGCTGTCTGTGAATAACTGTCCATTTAATCACAGGATTGATACATGAGCCTTCACCTGATTGCTGTCCAGACAGCTGAAGTTGACTGTCCCCATCTCTACGGTGGAAATTTCTCCAGAGATTTCCTGGGACGAGTGCTGGTATCCCATAGAACATTGCAGGAGTACCTTGATTTTAATCCAAAACTGCACGATAAGACAATGAGTGCAATTGTAATGTGCACTTATATTGAATTAGGTGGGTAGGAGCACTGGCTGGCCGCAGCTTCCACAGTTATTGCACACATTCCTGCCTTCCCTTTCCAGGGAGCTGCAGCTGTGTACGTTTTTCAAAAGCTCAAATCTTCCTGTTGGGACCTGGGTTTAACTGGCTTTACTTAGAGTTTGCAGGGTTTTATCTGTATCTGAATTCTTAACATGCCTATACATCTGGGGCATACAAACCAACCTTAGTTTGTATTATTAATGCATCAAAATCCTCACAAACCAGTAACAAATATAAGCGCTAAAGACTTCTATAATAGTTTCTGTTAACATCGCATTTTAATTCTTTTTGTTTCAAAATATTAGTGCATGAACCGAGAGGCACCTGCTGGCTCACTCGCCTCGATGGCAAGAAGGGGTCCCGCCGGGACATCCCTCTTCCAGCGCCAGTAGGCAGGAGCGCTGCGTTGTCACAGCCCTGTCACTTGTAATAATGCATCTAACCTCTGCGATGCAACAGCCCTTTGCTGATACGTAACTTCACAGTAATAGACTCTGTATCACTTGGAGATAAAGTCTGTACGCTTCCATTTGAATAAATGCCACTGCTGATGCTATTTTTTAAAGGAAAAGAATTTCTTTTGACAGTAAATGAGTATATATTATTGAGGTGCCTACCACTATTTGATTGCTCTAGCTCCTCTGAAATTCAGCTGGAATGGGTAACCCACGTATCTCTACTGATCTGGTCCTCCACATCCCTGTGTGTGGATAACCGAGGGAGACAGTGTAATCAGAAAGCTCAGAAGAACTTAACAATATAAATCCAGGTGCACGAGGTCAGCCGTTTCTCTCCGTATCATTGTCCTGGCCTCTCCAGTCTGTCCTGGGACGGGAGAGGTTTGCTGTCTCTGAGGTTTGCTGTCTCTGCTCGTCTCTGCTGCCCCTGTCCGAGCATCTTCAGAGCTACTCTACTGAATCATAATTTCATTTTCTAAGATCCATGCTCACTGTTCCCAGTTTTTATGTCATATTTTCCAAAGTGGCTGCAAATTCAAAATTTCTACCACCAGCCATCAACTTACTGTTCTGCAGTTCCTTCTTTCTCCTCTGAACCCTTTGAAACCTGCTATCAAATTATCTATCTCCCAGCCTCTGGTACCAAGGCAATTTTAAACAAGAGGTTAGACGCTGCTGTTGAAACCTCGAATACTGCATCCCTGAATTCCTTTAAAACTCTTTGGCCTATCTGGTCCTGTTGATCCTCCTGATATGCTGTCATTCATTTTGTGTATTTATTCCACGAACTTTGCTATCTCCATTTCAATTTGAAAAAGAGCATCCGATAGGTCTCCGGGAAGGAAGATTTCCAGTGTGGGAACCTCCCCAAACTCCTCCAGAGTAACTGTGTGTACAGAAGACTTATTTTAGATTCTTCTCCTAGAATACCCCTGCCTTCTCTGAGACTTTTATCAGTGACTTCTCAGAGACTTTATACTTTGATCATCTTCCTGGACTTCTGGCAGATTTCCTCCTTCTGATGTTTCTTCCAGAAGGATTAGTAGTTTTTATGCCTTTTACTAGCTGTTCCTCAAATCTGTTTTGGTTTTTTTGTTTTTGTTTTTGTTTTTTTTGTTTGTTTGTTTGTTTGTTTTTTTTTTGTTCAGCCTCATTACGCTTGAATTCAAAGTCATATTGCCAGGGTTTAAAGTTGTCTTTTTTTTCCCCCAAGCTCAAGTGTTCACAGATTACAGCTGTAGGCCTAATTCTGAAGGAAATATTCGAACTTTGTAAGGGCCCAGTGCTCCATTTGCTCTTATGAACAGTCACAGTAAAGGTTTGCAAACTCAGATGCTGTTGAGTATTTGCATCTCCCAAGATACATAGAAAAGAAAAATTAGTAAATTTGCTATTCCAAACCCTGTTACAGGAGATGCAATATTTTAGTCCACGACTGCTGCATTTTATCTCTGCTGATGCAGCAGTCATAAATTCTGTGAGACACATTAATAAGTGAAATTTTTATCTTAGAGCATGAGAGAAACTACGTATTGGCTCCTGCTGGAGAAAAATCACGTCGTCTTCAAACATCGCCTCTGGCTGACCGCCCCAGCGCGTGGGAACGCTGTGTGATCGCACTTCAGGGCCTGACAGCAGGCTCCATTTCAAGCACGCTGTGTATCGGCCTTGTCAGCTCTCATGATTTCACTGTGAATCTCACAATGTTTTTAAATAGTTACCTCAACGTGAAAGATTTCGACATTTTCTTAAAAGGTATTGAAAGGACACCTGAAGGGTGGTATGCAGATAAGATAATTAAAAGTAAATTAAAACAAATCTACTGCTTCAGCCTTCTGCTGGGACCCGCACCAGGGACAATGCAGGCAGGAGCCTGTGCCCAGCCCGGGCTGCCGCAGCCGCAGAGACCCGTGGACTAGATGTTCAGCCCAGATGCTCACCACAAGCAAAGAGCACTTCTGACACCGTTAGCACCATTCCTTCTCCAGGCGGCAGGACCTGGCAGTCACTTTGTAGGGTCTGCTCTACGTACTACGTCTTGTTCCTAAACCTCACCCTCACGTAGAAAGGGAAACATTCAGGGCACCATGTTCTTGCACCCCAAAAACCTGACATTTATGGTAGGAAACTTTCTGGATCCAGCGCAGACACATCATCTGAAGACCCTGGAAAAACCAGCCCTGGAGGCATGGCCTCTTCTGGGGGTGGGCAGACCCCTCTGGCCCTGCCGTGGGGACCTGCTGGTGCCAGCACACGTAGGGATGGTTTGCAGGGCAGGAATCAAGAACAGCGTTATCAGAGCTTCACTTTCAAACACATGAAATGCACTCATTGTTCTTTTAAAACACACCAGACCTGAGCAGACTAATTTCAGGCCCCGTACATAACACTGTTTCTAAAGCTTTTATGTAAGGAGAAATGTTTGAACACATGCCTTTTTCCTTTCTGCAATGTTAACCAGCCTTCTGCTGTCAGACTTCCAATTTGACATATTTAAACACCCTGATAGGTTAATAATAGTGTCTGGGATCATAATGCTTGTAACAGCTTCAAACTCCAGGCAACACTTTCAGATGTATCAGTACATTTTACTTAGTATGTAGATAATATTGCATAATTTGCTCTGGGAAGATTTATATTATGGCTGCCTCTGATGAAATATATGCAAGATATCTAAAGTTTGTAAATACATATGCACCAGACCTGAAAAGCTGCAAGCATGAATTTCGTCAAAACATTTTTTCCCCTGTGCACTCCAGGTAATATTAACTACTCAGACTGTGCTTCACAGTGTGACACTCCAGTACATTTGGCTGGGAAGGAACTCACCAAGTAAAGCTGTATGTAAACACCTCCTTCAACATCAAAAGCTGCAGCTGAGTTCAGATTTTTCTATGTAAATACATTGTAGAGAAAGGCAACATGTATAAGCCAGACAAGTACTGACTGTACGGTCTGTCAAAATAAAGAAATAAGGAATTTCTTTTAAATGGGATAAACATTTCATTGAAAAGCACCTGGGTGTAATGTCCCCTGGATGTGCATTCACCGTGGGCCCATCTCTGCTTCTACTGAAGTCAAGTGCAAAATTGATTAAATGGCACCAGGGTCAGTCCCTCTGCACACATGATGAACAAATAGGGAGTTTGTTTTAACAACTTCGTATAAAAATTGTTACAAGATACAATTTTTTTTAGCTCTCTTCACTCAAAAATATTCAAAATGAACAGCTATTCACGGGGACATGTAGGATAATTTTGGTATTTCAGCATCCCAGTTCAAGCTGCAGAAACACAATCTTTGTCTTGAACACTAGAGCTTCAAAGGCTCTAACGTGAGCGTATCCATTTTCCCCTCTCGAGCCCTCCCCAAACCAGTGCAGGGGGACTAAAAACTTTTGAGATGCATTTGTTCCGTAAGTGGAGGGTTGGCTACAGCCACAGCCTTTGGTGGGAGGTGCAGGGCTGCGCAGCTGCGTGAGTCCTCCTTAGTCCATGACCTGGAGCGGATCTGTATCTAGTAGCATTAAGGGGAGCAACTAGGGGGAACGATGTCTTTAAACCTTTGCCCCTGATCTACTGACACAGTAAGTATCTGTATTCAGCAGAGACTCAGTGCAGGGGATTGCTATGGTCCTTTGGCTCTTTAAAAACTCATGGGAAATTAGGTATGGGAAGATATACAATTGCAGCTGGTGATTTCAAGCACATCAGTTTTGGGTGCTTCAAGCACTCAGGCAGGTCTGGTTAAGCAGCCAAACTCCATAGCTGTGTAAGAGGTTCCTGCTCATAATATTACCAAATAACACGGACATAATTCAGGATTTTTTTCGCTCCGTTCAGTAATCCATTCTGACATGAGTAAGAACAACCACCATTCCAGTCGGCACTGTACACAGAGATTAAGACAGCTAAATTGAACTGTTTACACTCCAACTGTAGTCCATGGAGATGTGGTCAATACAGTCAGCAGAGTCTAGGTGGCAATTTACTCATCAATTGTACGTGCCTGCTTCCAGGTGAGCTGAATAGCTCTCCAGGTTCCACTGACTGGATTGACTACATCTCCAGTAACTATACTGGGGGTTACTGGACACTGAGTGCACATGTAGCACTCCACGTACAGACATCTAAATTCAAGTATTAATTTGCAAGCTGAATCCTGGCCCATGCATCTCCCCTGGTTTTATTAACACTGGCACTTGAACAAATGAGGGACTAACACAGCTCTGACTATGTCTGGGATAAAATTAAATTTTGGTCAAGAAAAAGATGATGAACTGGAATACATTCCTGCGTATTATCTGAAGCAAGTCACAAGTGATTTTTAATTAGCAGGACTTTTTGAAGTACTATTCACACGCCAGCGAATTGGAAGATACTTTCATTTTCTTCCAGGTTATATTGTGATTTTTTTTCTGAACTGGTGATTCTGAATTCTTTCTTCTGGTCTGTCTAACATAAGGTTTCTGCAGTGTAAATCCAAACTGCATGAAGTGCCATGAGGAAAGCCATAAAGTGCTAACTGTGGGTGAGGAAGGCCAGAGTACCCAAGTACTACCAATAACTCTGTCTTTAATTAGAAACTTACTCATCAGCCTAAGAGGTTTTGTCATGCCTCTTTTCTGTCTCCCACTTCTAGGTCTAGGGATTTATTTTCTCTTGCTGTAGAAATAATAAGTCAGACAGCAAAGGTAGACATTTACCATTGTAAAAGAAAATAAATACTTTGGCTCCAGCTGTGTTAAATATGTTATCTGTGCTCCGTTAAACAAACTGTGTATAGATGAGCCAGGGCTTGGATGCTCTCGATAGATCATGAATATCCTAATGTGTAACTGTAATCATATTAGAAGGGATTTCGTCCTTATTTCATTTGTAGTTCTTACCTTATAGCTTTGTCTTTTTTGAAGATTTACCGTTTCTGAATGAATAATTATTCAGCATGTCTATTTTTTAAAAAAGGATTAAAAGTAAAGCCTACTTAAGCCTTGTGAAATACAACTCTCTTTATATCTTTAGAGTTTTCACTTCCCTCAGCATTATCAATTTCCAAAGGACATGAGTTTCCCTTTATACCATAGAGAAATTCTGATCTCACACAGTGCAGTCACACTGGAGTTAGTCTCATATTTTAAATAGAATAATGAATGTGCAATAAATTTAATATAATGTTAACAGAATCCAGGCCATAGAAAAATTATCTGGCTGGAAGGAATTACAAGACTAATAGCTTTAGAGATAGAGGATGGCAGTTCATCTTATTCAGCCAAGGGATATTTCCGATACTTCTTCTCAAAAATTGTTTTTCTCTTTCTGGTCCAAGTCCTTTTCAGCTGCAGGTAGTGACCTCAGAGGAATTTTGGCAACACACAGCTTTCCATCACAAACTGAGGGATCATCTGCCATGTAATAAACTGCACGCTTATACTCACACATTAGATAGGTTTACATGGTGTCCTCACGGGAAGCGGTACAAATTTAACCTGATTTTAATATTTGATTTGGTTAAGCAAATATTTCTAATATAGAAACACTGTTTTGTTGCAGCATGTCTGAAAAGGAAAACATTATTGCAGGCACTGGCCCCATGTTTTTGCAATGTTTTTGTCCCTGATGGAGTTAAGTAGGATGTATACTAGTGTGAGATTTATCCTATTCTTCTTCAGCCTTGTTAAGATATGGTGCCCAAATGACTATTTTCTTCTGGATAAGTTGTGCCCAAACATTTAAAATGCAAAAGCACTCTGTCTGATAATTCCAAATTCAGAAATATTGTCAAAATTGGAGTGAAAAATTTTTTGAACTTTGGATTTTCCTTATTTTGATCTGCCTCTGCTGCCCTAGAGTCATTCATATAAATGTGTCTTCAATTAGTACTAAACCATTCATGGCATCGCAGACACATCACATGCAAACATTGAAGCAAATTTAAACACTAAAGCACAAGGCATTGAAATTGCAAGAGAGGTAAGTCACACCAGATGTGGAGAACATAACCGAATTTCCTAACACTTTTTGAGTTTACATTCTCAAAAAGTATACCTTTCCTCTAGTAAAAATTTGTTTTCTTTGAATGGAAAATTATGAATAGAAAGTGAGCAATGCAAAGGTAACCCCCAGGAGCAGCACCTAAAAGATAAAAAGCATATAAATGCCAATCCGAACAGACGTCCCCCTGCTGAGAGTAGTCTGGGAGATCATTTTACAAAAATGGAATTATATACTCATTACATCAGTGCCACTTTCCCATTAAAAGATACACTTTCTTTACACAATTCTTTTAGATTATTGTTCCGTTTTCCAGTTGGAAGAAATTATTTATCTCTGCAACAAATTGTGTCATCCAGTTTATCAAACTGCTGCTAGTTATTAACTGCAACATTATGATTTTGACTGTAATTCAGAACTAGAAAATTAAAGATGGAATTCAAACAACATCTCTAATTCACCAACCATAGCACACAACATAGCTCAACAACATAGATGCTGAGCTACTAAAGCAGGTTACTACAGGCAGCGTTTTGCCTATAGCATCCGTACAGCCGCACACACATAGCTCTGCCTGTGATATACGTGTGATGTATGTTTACTGAAATGGTAAATTTAAGCTGTAGATTTACAGATTTAGTGTTCCTTAACTAAAAATGTTGTTTAGTGGGATATTACTGGCACTGATGTCATTCCAGCATAATGATGTCATTACAGTTTAACACATAAAAGTGTGTCCTAGTGTCATTGATATATCCATCTGGTGAATTTATTCTTCAAGACATCCTAGTCTTATAATGTGAGATTATAAGAAGTCTGAACAAATTAAAGAGCTGTGTATTCCTTACAAATAATTTGAATATTTTCATATAGATGTTTCAGTTGATGCTGTAATGGAAAGAAACAGCTACATAATGTGTTTTCAGGGGAACGGTATGTATTTCCAGTTTGTGACCTCTAATGGGAATAACTGATGAACTCAGCTTCAGAAGTCATCACTCTTAAATTTACTTGCAGTAGCACTTTTCAAACAGGCTTTTGCCCAAATATTCTACAACTCATAAAGCCTACTGAGCTAGAGCCGCTTTCTCTAGCATTCATTTAACTACCTCCAGGTACTATATTTTTGAACAGAAAATACAAACCTGTGCCAAGTTTGCTCTTTGACTAAAAAAAACCCCAAAAGCAAATTTACACATCTACTGCACCGCATGGCTAGCCTTCCTCCTGGCTGCATGAAAAATGAAAATCAGTTTTTGGCCCAACAAGGGTGGATCCAGAATGAGTTTTGTCCTTGAATTCAAGATCGCTGCCTCAACATGCAGCGTGCTGCTAGGATCGAGCGCAATGACTGTTTACTGCGTGTTATGAAGCTGTTGATTAGAATGCAGGAATTGAAGACTGAGAACTGTATGTAAGTCAGTTCAAATGAGCTAAGCGTCACTTGATTAAACAGTAAAATCTAAACACACTGTGTAGGCACTAGCAAAATAGTGGGTTTCCCTGGTGTCGATTCATCAAATTCAGAGATTGTGAAATATGTAGTAGTTAGCAGTATGGAATATACTCTCACTTACGTTACTTGTCATAGATCATTGAAATGGAAAGATACTTTTGCTGATTCAAAGAGTTGGCTTCCTAGGACTGCATGTAGTTTACTACCCAAGACAAGGCAGATAGATGGTAGAAGGGAAAGCTAATAAAGATAAGGGTGGCAACTGGAAGATGATAGGATAGTTCAGTGGAGCATGAAGATATTATCACATTTGTTTGCTTAAATCTGTGTCACTTTACATAGAGAAGATTACAGAAACGACTGCTCAGGACTGTGCTGAGTGAGGAAGGGAAAGGCTGAAGTGTTGACAAGTCCTTTGGCCTTTGAGAGTGCAAAGAGTGAGTGGGCTGCTGGAAAAGAGACTGGACTGGGTAGAGCGGGAAGGAGGAGGAGTGAGAGGCTGTCTTGATGGAGGAGGCTCTGCTGGAGAGACAGGACAGACGATTGGTAAAAAACCCTCAGAAAGTGTAGCCGGGAGGAGGTATATGGGAAAAAATGAAAAGAAAAACAGTAAAAAATATTATGCCAACAAGAGGGTACTCCTCAAGACCAGCAAAAGATAAGTAAAATGGTAACGGGAATATCCTGGCAATATATATTTTTAAGTAGATGGGGAATTCCATTTCAAACTGAACAGTAAAATAATGGCCCTTACTATTAATTTTTATGGAAGCTGGGTCACCATTTGGCACTTTCCACTGTTCTGCTCTCTTGGCCTGTATTTAACCCATCTATTATCATTTCTGTGCAGGTGATTCTGTCATTTATTTTCCATCCTGTCTTATTCTTTTAATTTCCATAGTTACAGAATTGAAATGATAACTGTTTGTTCAAGGTAATTAAAATAGACTGTAAATCGTGTTGATGTTCAACCATTTCAAACTTGCTAAATATTAACATTCAGGTTAAACTGAGAAATTGGTATATGGGCAGTGCTTTAAGTAATCATGTCCTGGAAGGTCGCTGGATTCAGAGAATTCAACATGAACAATGTGCATACAGATAAGTGAGAGGATAATTTGAGAATACTCTACAAACAACTATGTAGGTTCATCATTATTTTGTGTGTCAGTACTAAGGTAAATGCTGTGAAGTGAAAATATTGGTTAGTATTTAATCCAGTGACATTAAAAATACAGGCTAAAAGTTTTTTCTTTGAGCAGCAGAACTAGGCAATCTTTTTCTGGCTTTGTGTCTTATATCACCAGCTCTCAGATGCAAAACCTCAGTATCTCCAAGTCTCTTACTCCTCCTCTTCAAATTCCCCAAGCATAAAGGTATGTCCTTACTCCCTTACCCCCTAACTGCTGACCATATGAAAAAGCAGCAGATGCTGTAAATGGTTCTCAAGTCCGTGCGTGTTTATTTGCTTGTCAGTACATAAGCTGTCATCAGCCAACCACAAGGTCAAACTGATAACCACCAAGCTCTCGCTGCCGGTTTTCATCCAGTGAATATACTAATTTGGGACTCTTTTGCCAAACCAGTCAGTGTCAGACCTCTCGGGAAGATATGACATTTGGGTCTCTTCTGTTAGATCTGACTGAAGTACACCCATTAATAATAAAATTTCTGAAAAGGATGTGACAGATAGGAAGACAGCATGATCGCATACGCCTCATTTCAAGGGGAAACCTGACTAAAAATCTTGTTATACAGAAAAGACCAGAGGGTATTTTTGTTAGATATCACCCAAAGCTAAACTGAAAGCTCTCTGTATTTCTTGCTTTATGTGGCATGTCTAACTGATTTTCATGTGTTTCTCGCAGGGTTGGATGATGTTGACAAGCTGAACGTGACAGCTTAGCTGGGCACCTGTAGGAGAACCCAAGTCAGAAGTTGTCTGAATTAATCACTCTGCAAGTACCTTTCTCCCTCCAGAAATTACTGGGGAAGAGCCACCTTCTCGACAGCTACAATTAGGTAAATGGAATCTCATCCAACTTGACTCATGTGAGTGAATTTAAAATATTATAAAGTATCTTTAATGTACAGAAGGCTGTGTAAGCAGGACAGCTCATCAATGCAGACCTATGCCTGGGGATATTAGCTGCGGTGAGGAGCAGAGATGACGAGCGTGGGAATAGCACTATACTAACGCCGCTACGACTTACGGAGCCAGCTACTACCTCTGTGCAGCACTATGCTGTGCCTGTTGTACAGGTGAGCGTGTGTGGAGCTATCTTAGGTGTCCATAGGATGGAAGTGCTCACACAACATGTCCTTTGACCGCCATCAGAGCAGGGGTTTCTCTTTAACTAGGATGGGTAGTTGACTTTTCACTGTGATATCTTCTGAGAAATTAGTCCTTTGCTTAGGACAGAGAAACTATCTATGGATAAAAGATTGTCAAGTCCTGATCCAATCACATAGAAAATCTTTCTTACTATTTCTGGATGCAACATTTTTATTTAAGGCTAGAAAAAACAATCTTTAGTCAATAATCCCACACCAGGTCTCAGGGTTTCCTAATCCAGAAATCTCACCTCATACTCTTGTCTTTCAGGGAAGAAAAACCCCACAACATATCCTTTGAAGGCTTATTCATCTTAATTCATACTTTTTCTGCACCCAGCTGTCAAAGACAGGATACCAGGCACAAGGACATTTACAGTTTGATCTAAAATGGCGGTTTCTGTGCTTCTATAACAGCCATAGGCCAGGACAGAACGCATTAGGTAATGTTGGTGTCAGAACAGCATATAGTAGTTGACAAAACTGAAGACTAATTTATCTCTTTCATGGAGTTATGTAACATAATTGGACAAAACTCATGAAAAAATGCCTTTTCCCTTTTACACAGCAGGAGTATCTATACAATAAGCATATCCACAAACAATTTCTAAGTACAAAAAAGGCTGCTAGACAAAGTAAGGCTATCATGGAAGTATTATGGAAAGAACCACACAGTGCAAACACTTAAGGCTGCTTACTTCCAACCATTCTCCTCCAGCGCTGGAGCAGATGTTGCAAAACTCTCTGCGTAACCAATTTTCATCATTCAAGTGGAATGAAAGGCAATGTATGTTAAGTATACATTATGAGAGGAAAGAAGGAATGAGATTTGTAAGATTTTCAGCTGTAACCTTCTACAATGGGATGGTCTAAACAGCAGCTTGGGGGCAAGAGAAATCATTGCATCGACACCGGCACTGGAAGAGATGGTGAGGTGGAAGTACAAAAGCAAGGAAGTCTTTAATCCTGCAAACTGCCCCCCATTGCTTTCACATGTCTGGGAAAGGGGATTCTGAAACTGTTCCCTCACCATCCCATCCCGCGGTGCTACAGGTGTGACCGCTGCCACCCTTCGCTCACTGCTGAACCTGAAGCAGCAATACAGAATGTACCATATGACCACCAAAAGCAATTTTTTCCTATGTATTCAGCATATCCATTTGCCTTTGCTTAAGATTACAAAGATGTAAATCAAATATTCATCAGATTTTATGCAAAACCTGTATCTTTGATAACCAAGCACAATAAAGTTTCCCAGTTTTACTCCTCTGTTGATTAAGTAGTCCTCTAATTGTTTAAAAAATACAAACATGCACATAGTATAAATGCTACCATTTTTATGTAAGTTAGTAAGAATACGTTGTTTTTACTCAGACAAAAGCTCACCCATCCCCTCTAACCTTAACCACAGCACAAAAGCAGTAAGACACCGTGTTTAAATCAGAAATTCGCACCTGAATAACAGAAAGTCACTGTAACCAGGGAAACCAAACAGTGGCACAGGTTTTCATTTAGGCATAGATGGGAGGAGAATTAATATGATTATCACAGGATACTGCCTTTTGAACAATAGCAGTTCATTGTAACTTCAATATTATTTTTATTTTGGTGGTGAGGAAGGATTCTGTGTCTAGGAAGAAGAATTCAAAGGCAAGTATTTAGGCAAGGGCTCTACAGAGTTTCTGAATGGATGAGATTTGCTATAGGTGAAAATGTCTTTGTCACAGACCGTGATGGATAAGATATTCTTGTCTGGCAAGCACGTGGGGACGATGCTCACAGCAGAGTCCCCTGCTAACAGATGCAGGAGCTGGGTTATGGGCAGGATTACCACCAGGAGCCATTTTCCTTCCCCTCTGCAACCCTCAACTGTGACTGAATCACAAGAATATATTTAAAATGTTCTTGGCAGCCACTTCTACAGCTGGTACTGCAGGGAAGGATGGGAGCCCTGCTCCGACAGCAGTTTTGAGACTGTTGTCCACAGCTGGCATGCTCTCCTGGGACAGACGTGCACACAGGCAACACCACCAGCAGCAACTTGACAACCAGAAAAGCAAGATTAGGAAAAATAGTGAATACTGTTTGCATATTATTTGAGCCTTCTCTTGCCGTACAAAGCAGGTTTTCCCCCAGTGATCTGTCGATGTCGGGACAGGGAGGTGAAGCCCTCCCAGCAGTTTCTGCCTCTCTGAGGGCTGACCAAGGGGTCCATGTCTGCTCTCCTCCCACCACAGGCTGCTTGTCGCACAGTTCACACTCCCCAGTCATCGGCTTGTGGAGGGCACCTGAACCTGGGCATGATGACCCTGTGCGCTGCTGGGGCTCAGCAGTAGCCTTTTGCCAGTAACTGATGCTGTTTGGCAGCAAGAAGAGCTTCTTCTGGGGTTCCCGGCACTATGGAGAACTCCAGCAAAGGTTCACGTGCTCAGCAGCACCCGCCCTGCCTCACATGAAGCATCCAGGAGCAGACCTCATCTAAGCCTGTTGTCTGTGACTCCGTGAAAAGAAAGAAGCAAACCTGTCCGCTGGCTCATCCCGCGCAGCTCGGGCTCTCATCTCAGCGCAGCAAGATTCCCTCCTTGGAGGTACAGACCTGCACTCTCCACTAACTATTGAGGAAGCCTAGAAAACCAACTTGTACTAGATTAACTTTCTCAAAACAAAGCCCAGTGAGATGGCTTCAGGCCTTAGCTTTCCACTGAGTAAAATATCAGCTATTTAATTCACACTGAAATATGCAGTATTTACAAGACTGTACAGAGGGCTCCCACAGCCTTTGCATTACGTCTGCCCCTTTGGGACATTTTCTTGCCAAAAGCTGCTATTTGAGCAAAGCTGGTCAGTTTGGTAGTCTGAGGAGCCACCAGTCTATAATTTAGTAACCTTTCTAAAGAATAGAATATATATGGTGAAGCCTTTCTGGTTCTTATTCCTCTTTATTAGATGGAAGAACAGCAGTTCTATGTCTACTTGTCAATACAGGACCATAATATTTATATCACCTCAGAGGACAGCAGGAGAGCAAATGCTTCCTAGATAAAATAGATTTTCCTCTACAAACACCTGAGCATTGAAGTTTGCAGAATTAGAATTTTCCAGAGAAACCAAATGTTTGTGTCAACATTAAAAATAGAGAAAAGGGTACATGGACTAAACAAGTTTTGGAAAGGGCATAGGAAGAAAGAAGCTTAGATTTTATTTTTTCTATTTTTTTATCTGTGACCTTTTTTAAATGTGGGACCAGAGAGGGGAGAAGGCATTAGAAAGGAAAGGCAGCGACCCTGGCCTTGAAAAGGAAGCCCCGAATTACAGGATGGGATGTCAGACATTTCCTCATGGCTCCTGGGGGCTCCAGTCCCAGTGGGGGCCTTTAATTGCTATGGGAAAGCAAGTAATATTAATTGAATATTTATTGTATGTATTCATTTTCTGTGAGCATCCATGCCAGTAAAACTTCATCACTCAAATGTTTATGAAAAGCAAACACTGGTCAGCCCAAACTGAGCTAGTTATTTGAAAGTATAAATTGATCAGAAAGAAAATTTCTGTAATGTTTGACTAATTTTTATTAACTGGAATAAGTCTAAACTTTCCTCAGGAAGATAAATTCTCAGTATGCTTTTTTTTTTTTTGCTGAGATTTTCTAAGGGTAACATGCCAATGCAAGACCCAAATCTTGAAATGGCTATATAGAAATAAGAAAGGTTTGTTAGTCCCTAATGCAGAAATACCTCTAGGTAAATGGTTTATTTTTAGCTTCCTGTGTTTCAGAAGCAGAGAAGAGAGGCAGAAAGTCTTTTTCTCTGCCATGCAGACAGCTAACAGGGGTATTCTTTGCTAGTAATACCACTTGAAATAATTTGTAGCAGTAATTAGACGAAAAGGTCTCTAAAGACTTAGATTTAGTATTCTCCAGATTTTCAACAGCTAAAACCTTGGAAGTATCCACTTTTATTTACCAAGTTGTTCATTTTTCTATCAAAATGTCCTAAAAATAAAGTAACAGCTGTGCAATTTGCCATTGAAAAGTTTTCGGTTTCTTTTTTTTTTTTTTTCTTCCCCCCCCGAATTAGTTACTTTTTTCCTTCATTTCTCTTGTCTGTCAAATACACCTACAAAATCCAGCAAGCTACTAAGTCCCAGGAAGCACTTGCGTTACCTTCTCTGGCTTTCCATCAGGCCTCATGATGAAATTTATTCATCCAGAAACTGTTAATTGTAGATTATTGAGCTGAACCTTTTAGACTGCGGTGTCCCCAGGAGAATTTAGTGTATGTATTCTTTCACCCAGGCCACACATTAGCCCTCAGTTTATTTTCTGTTCAAGCTTCGCATATAAAATTGCACCTCAAGCTTTTGGATGTCTGCATTTGAAAAGGAGACGTTAAGAAAGGATCAAAACTACAGCAACCTCATAACAAAGTCCTGGGTCAACACTGCACCATCCCTGTAGAGAAGTCTCTCTCTGCAGTGGCTCACACCACACAACTTTTATGATGTGTCCACATTGACTTGAGCAAACTGTCATGTGTTTAACTTTAGTGGAGAAAAACAAACAAACCCCAATTTTTTTCCAAAATAAGAATTTCATTCAGGGGCTACAAGATAATTACAGGAGCCGGGGGACCAGTAGATCTGCTGTGGGTAGCAGTATCTCTCAGACTCAGGAAGAAAAGGAGCGTTCTGACAGCAAGTTTTAGCGGTTGGACTTGATGATCTTAAAGGTCTTTTCCAACCGAGATGATTCTATGATTCTAAGTTTTTATTCTGGCTGGCACGAGCGCAGCACCCTTCAGTGTCACTCCAATCACCCAGCTAAATGGAGGGAACTCAGAAAATTATTTAAGAGGGGGAAAAAAAAAAAATCTGAAGTAATGATGTGTGTTCGAAATGTGTGTTGATCTGTTTTCTGATACCACAAAAATAAGAAGAGCATAGTTTGGGCTGCAGGTAGCTGTAAGAGGTTCCTTCTCGTGATGCAATTCTACTGCTTGAGCATTGAGAGGAGCCTGGTGGCTCAGAATATGCACAGCCCAGTGCAGCACGTGTTTACAGACAAATAGCCAGGACCCTGTGGACTCAGAGTCATCTTCCTACCACACAGAGCCAAAGACACAGTGTAATCTGGAGGATTTATCTCCAGATTCCTATTCCTTCACGCGAGAAGTTAGGTATCAGGTTCGCTAGGTATGCAATGTAGTTCTGAATGCCACCGCTCACCTTGTGTAATCAGGCTGCATACAGTCAAAGCAGACAACAACTATTTTGCTAAAGATTTCAATGATCACGTTCATAGTCCCCCCATAACATCTGGAATTATACTGGGAAGTATCTAATAAATCCATGTGATGGACTCTATGGCTGGAATCACTTTGAAAGAGTCACTGAGACCTCAGGCAGAAGCAGGCATACATTAATCAGCAGATTTTCCTACCAGACAGGGTCATAGAGGACCACTCAGGTGGGACAGAAGCACAGATTGAATTGAAAACCAAAACCAAACAGAGCTGAGATTTCACAGAGTGAATATCTACCCTTACAACTCCTCCTGTACGGAGGACGCTGAGTCTAGTCTGGGCTTCAATCTGGAAGACGACTGGGGAGACAGCTTAAGGCATTTGGAGATAACTGCAAGTGATAGGATTTTTCCTGATAATCAAACATACACACTACAAAATCGGGCTTCTTGTAAGTAAAACAAAATGCAGATTTTCATCCCATGATTGCTACTTAGAATTGTGAGCCTACTCTTTTTTCTCACAAACAATCCCATTAACCTGAACAGTGCTATTTATATCTCCGCAAGGCTTACTAGTGTGAGTAAGAGTTGCTGGATTAGGCTGTGTGTTTGAAGTGTGATTTTTATTTTAGGTGCGTGGGAGCAGAGTCCTGAGATTGCACAGAGACATGCTGGTGTGAAACGCTGAGGAAAGAGCATCCGCTGAGCCCTGTGAAAAGCAGATAAAGAAATAAGGGGGAGAGAGAGACAGAGAGAGGATGAATGGGCTGAATGATAAAATAGTCTCATAACAAGCCCCAGACATTTGAATATTTATTTTGAATTATTCTGGTTTTGATAGCCCCCAAAGAGCACTTTTAAGTGCTTAATTTGCTTTGCTCCATTGATTTTAATTAATCTTGCCCTAGGCTTTCAAACTTGATGGGCATGGAGAACTTAGGGGTAAAAAAAAAAAAAAAGAAAAAAAGGCAGCCTGCTTCCTTATATTCCTTAACCTCCTCACCAGCATGGGAGACCACAGTGGGGATGTGCCAGCCCTAGACAGGAGCACTCATCACGCCATGGGCACTACCCTTGTAGGTAGGGGTACTACCTTCATGTGCTGAATTTAAACCAGAAGACAAATATCTAATGCTGAAGGCTTCTGGGTGGATGGAGCTGATCCCATTCCTCCTCCAGCCCACAAAACACTGCATGCTTGCCTGCAGGCTCTGTGTTGGAGGCATGAAGCAATCATAGAATCATAGAAAGGTTTAGGTTGGGAGGAACCTCCAAAGATCATCTAGTTCCAACCCCCCTGCAATGACAGGGACATCTTCAACTAGATCTGGTTGCTCAGAGCCCTGCCCAACCTGACCTTGAATGTTTCCAGAGATGGGGCATCTACCACCTCTTTGGGCAACCCGTTTGAGTGTTTCACCATCCTTATAAAAAATTTCTTCTTTATATCTAGTCTGCATCTACCCTCTTTTAGTTAAAAACCATGACCCCTTGTCCTGTTGCTACAGGCACTACTAAAAAGTCTGTCCCCATCTTTCTTACAAGCCCCCTTTAGGTACTGGAAGGCTGCTATAAGATCTCCTGGGAGCCTTCTCCATGCTGAACAACCCCAACTCTCTCTGCCATCACCTCTCTGCCAAACCCTAGGTGTGGACATATCACCTCTGCTTGATTCGGCTGAGAGCAGCAATCGCCCAAAAAGCCCTCGGTCCCTTAGCACCCCTCAACTGAGAAGGTCTGCTGAGACCCAGGGGGAACGCAGCACCATCACCATCACCACGCAGCAGAATGGGAGGCAGGGGCTACTCCGGCAGGACCAGGCTGCGGCAAGGAGCCCCGGGCCGTCATGTAGGAGGATAGTAAGGTCAGTCATCAGCTGGGATTTGTACCTTCTCCTCCTAAAGGGTAAGACACTGACCAGCATTAACTAATCAGTGATTAAACTGTTACTCAGAAGCCATAATTTGACATTCACGACTTCTCTAATTACTACTGTCTCGTTCTGCATCTTGCCTTTCTGGGGAAGGTTATTAGAAGGTCGTATGTTTTAGATAATAATTAGTTAAACCTCCTGCCTATGAATAAGCAACCTCAGATTTCTAATGTCTGTAATTCTGAATGTGGATATCTGGATAAACCATCCTAAACAGGACAGGAAAAATAATTTGCTTTAGCAAAGGAAGGTATTGATAACATATGCCCACAAGAGACTTAAAAAGAAACCCACAAATAGATTAAAGTAACTCATTAAGAACATTAATCAGTTTCAGACTATCACACACTGTAGTAATCAATCATTTTAATTAAAAGGAACCGTGCATTCTCTCCCTGTCTTTTACCTCAGCCCATCTTTGCACATGCAGCTGATCAAAGACGTCATATTTCAAAGATAGTCTCTATAATCTTCGTTAAAAAATTTCACAAAGCAACAATATCCTCTGTTTGTACCGAAGCGCCTGCCTTCTTAGGGAAGCTTTTGCTTTTGCTCAGGAGGAAACGATCAGATAATTGTCCAGCAGCTCCCGCTCCCATGCTCCGTGTAAGGGAAGAGAGGAGACCCGACTGCCTTACAACAAGGTGTACTGTCTCACCCTTGTCTCTCCAGGACAAACCTGGCTTTCCAGGCACACCCAGACATGTGCCACCACTCAGGACCTGTCCTCCTTCCATCCCCCGGGAGAGCGGGACTCTGCAGAGGGTCTCCGTTCTGCCCAGTACCTTTTCTTAACAGCACAGAAGGAAAGAGTACATAAACAGGGAAAACAGGGATATTTCCCCACTCCGCAGCATGCTGCAGGTCAGGGACCTCTTGAGCCAGATACCGTGTTTAATGGCTACAATGGATTTTTCATGCCATGCACTTCTCCAGTCCCTTTTTGAGCCATGTAATGAGCAGAGATGAATTATTTCTTTTTAATATCAGCTGCTTTGTTCTGCAATTTGAAGGGCAATCTAACATTAAAATCATGGGAAAGAATAAAACTTTTTGGATCTTATAAGAAGCAAGGAAACAGTTCTGTTACACTCCTCAATGTGTTGCAGTATTCCAAGATCAAAGAGTGCTGCTCCTTTCCTTTTAGGAGCACAGGGAAGAACAAAAAAAATAAAAGAATTGAAAATGCATTTGTAAAGTAGCTATATATTCCTTTCCTAGAGTTGATCCTAGTATTTTAATACCTGCTGTTTCGCTGATATCTGCCTCTTCCTATCAGCGTGAAGTTTCAAAGGATGTCTGGCTTCAATGATATCTAAAGTTGATTTCATTTAAGATAGAGAAAGACAAGGCTGTAAAAGTGAAAATCAGTCAACAAGAAAAGCATAAGCCAAATGTTGTGGCAGGGAAGATTTTTTTTCAGCTGTCCTCTTCTCGAGTAAGAGGAACAAAAGGCAAACGGATCGGTCACAACCACGATTCTTGCACTCAGACAGAGGGACGCGGAGGGATCATTTCATTTTTCACCACCCTACAAGACAGCAGATGGAAACAGAAGCAGCTGATGTGGTTCAGCAGCACTTTCAAAAAGCCATTGGCAGAGTTCCGTACAGGAAGATAAGTAAATCACGATGTGACAGATAAGCAGTGACACAGCCTGCAAACACTGTAGGAACAGATGCATCAATAAAGGGTCGCTTCTCAGGATGACGGAAGGTTACACTGGAGTGCGCTTCAGTCCCGGACTGAAACTTGTGGTACTAATTGTATTTATATATGACCTGAGAGAACTAGAGAAAAGAAAAATAGAAAAAAGAATTCTTTAGATTAATCAAAACTAGAAAAAAACCAGCAGGAACTCCTCAAGAGAGTCCTGCCGACGCAATGTGACAGCTAGGGGACAGACAAAAGCGAAGGAAATGGTCTGAATGTCTCCTCAGCATTATTAGCTCAGAAATTTAATGCAGCCACAAAGGGAGAAGACCCGTGTCCGTGCTCAGTATGAACTCCCACTTACAGAAACAGCCAAAATGTTTGGATGCACAAGGAACAGGACAGACAAGGCTTAACTCACGAGGTCCCAAGGTAAACAAAATGCTCACCCTTGCCTTTAACGGTGCGTCTGTTCTGAGCTTTGCACCTCAAAAGAATAGAGTTTACATAGAAAGAGTTCAGAAAGGGATAGTGCAAATACTAATGGACGTAGGGCAATAAAGGTGGAAAATAATTCCTGCATCAGAGGGAAACTGAAAAGCCTGTGACTGTTTAGAGAGTAAGTGAGCAAAATCGGATATGCCGAGGAATATTGTTCTCCGTCCTGTCCTAAGTCAAAAGCAAAGTAACTTCTCAAGTATTTGGAAGGCAGCATTTATCTACACCTGAGGAAACGTCCTCTTTTTAATTAGAAAACAAAATGGCTAAATAATCCATGAACGTCCTTATTTCAAGGCATCGAGTAACCAAGAGCCTTACAGAGTTAACAAGAGGATCAAACAATTATAGAGCTAGTAGCACACGCTTACATTAGGTAAAATAAACCAGAGATACAAACTTATATCTATCTTTTTAAGCTAGCCATTAGCTTGACCACTGTAATATTTTTACAGTTGCAGGGGCTGCTAGGAATATACCTGACGGAGTGGCCTATGATGGAGACACGACCGAACACGCAGGGACTCGTGCTTCTGCGGCAGAGCGCAGCACGCCCCGGACTTCCCCGTCTTTGATGTAGGTGCGGTCCCGCCACACCAGCGCAGTGCTTTGCCTGAACGAGCGTGCTAATGCCGGCTTCACGCCGCCACGCTGAATCTAGTTGCAAGCAGTGAAGACCACCAAGTACTGTTCCACCACCCTCTCCACACCAGCTCTCTGCTGGCACGCGTGCTCAGGGATACCCGACAGACCAGGTGGACATCTAGCCTTATTTCATATGATGCTTCCTGTGCTTCCAAACAGAAATCAACCCTCTGTCTATAGTAACCCTACCACTGGACACAGAGACACCAGTCAGACTCTGTTAAGGACACAGTCAGAACAGGTCCAGTTCCCTAGCTCCATTCCTCTATTTTGCCATTTTACTGTTTATTTTCCTAATCAAAAATAAACAGGACTCCTCACTGCTGCAATCCTCACTGTAACGCAGCCAAAATATTTTGCAATTTAATTCTATGTTCTAAAAATTCACTAACTTCAAATGATCACACTTGGGGCTTCCTCTAAGTGAACCAGACAATATTTGCAGACTGCAGAAACCAGCCTGTCTCTGGACAACCTACAAGATGGGAATTCAAGTGAAAAGAAGAATTACTGTAAGAAAACAGATGGTGAAGACTGACAGCTGTTTCATTGTTTTGACAGAAATACCTTGTGGATGACCTAAACATTTGGTTTGGACTGTAGCATTGGCTTGAGAATGAGTGAGTTACAGTGGAAATGAGCTCTTACAGAAACTTCCAATCCATCTTTTATTTTAAAAGAAACACGATGGCCAATTTTCATTTAAACAGACTTGAGACGTTGCCCTATGGAAATGGGCCGGCTCACTTAAAGGGACTTTGCACGAAGTGTACAGCTCTTTAATATTTATGAGACTGTTCCCAGGTTTGTTAAAGTGCAAGTATACATCTCTTTTTATTGCATGTGTCAGAATATCTAGAGTTAGTTAAAAATATTTTATTCACACTAACTCTCACGTGAACAAACTATTCTAAAACAATCCAGAGAGGGAAATCTCAGTGCAAAATGGCCCAGCTTCTCCCGGTCAAATAGCTTGTCCCTCCATTCTCCCAGCCCTGCAGCACATGTACGTGAAAGTCCCCTCAGCCACGTCAGAACATTTAAGCTGCCTCTTGAAGGTAGCTCTGTCTGAACTTCGGAAATCTCTGATAGCCTTGCTCTTCGATTCTCGACTCTACTGCTTCTTTATTTGTAAATGTAATAACTACTAGAAGTGATAACAGGAAAATAGTTGGCAGACCTTGAAAAATGATGCACTTTATGGGTCAAGCCTGCCTATGGAATATTTATGGGCAGAGTTTTACCGGAGTTATGCAACAAAAATAATAGCATAGGTACAGTTCCTACCATTAAAATCACCCTTTTCCCAGTGTACTTTATTTTTCTATAATGTCTTCTATTTTTCTCCCTCTCCTCACACACCATTTTTGTGCTGGCCGTTAGCCAAAGGCATGCAAGAATGAATTGCACTGTTGCGGCATTTAAATTATATCAATACTGAAATGCAGAATAGAGTCCTTTTCTATTTTATCTCTAAATTGAATGCTTTCACAGAGAGGCACTGTTATCTGCATTACAATTTGAGAGCTACATTAGTAAATCTTGAATGCTCTGAATTAGAGTATTCAACTTTTGAGATGGATGGTTGAGCTCACCACAAAAAATGTATTAAGCTGGAGATATAGCTTCATTTGGAGGGAACATGAATTCTGAAGAACATCTGTGATTCAGAAACCAAACCTAAATTTCTGGGGGATCCTGCATCCAGATGAATGTTACCCCCTTTTTAAAGTAAATCTTTTTAGATTTTCCTATCTAAGAACTATGCCTGCAGGTACCATTTCCCTGTCAGATGGGGAAATTATGTAAATTCCCACTTTTACACAATCATTGGAGCAGTCTGAAAATGCCGCCTGGGAGTGGAGAAGGTTCCCACCTCTTTTACGGCACACTGTAAGCACACCAGAAATGTTACAAGCATATTGATGGGGCGTTCAGCTGCTGAGCAGTTATACGGCTCTGGAGAAAGGAGTTAAATCTTCTGAGAGGTACCTCAAAGGCTTCCTCCTTAGGACGTCAGTGACACATCAACTCCTCAGAGTCTCACAGTCACCCGCGGACCCTTTTGGCCTTTAACCAATCTGCAAGTTTTCAGGTTTCCGTGCTGCCACGTGCATCCCTGGGATATGCCTGGGAGTGCTGTGCCCTCTGCTCCCGAGGGTGGGAGCAGGAAGGAAAAATACAGAGCAAGCAAGTGCATTCAAAATCTCTGTTTGTGGCAAATTTGTAAAGATCATGATAATGAAAATGTGTGTTTACCCTGTGATAACTCAGCCTCATTTTGGGAAACATGCATTCTGAAGCATGGTCTGTATTTTCTTCTTTTTTCATATGTAGGTGATATTTGGTGGCAAATATCCAAAAGGCAGCCCTTTCCCATAAAAAACAGCATGGAAAGGCTATTTACTTCACTTGGGCTCAAATGATTATTTATATGACCCAAATGGTAGTACAAAAAAAAAAGTATTCCCAGAATTAACAAAACAGAGTCAGAAATAGTTGTATCAATATCTCCCACTTCTCCCCCCAACCTTTGCCCCTAAAACTTATTTCATTTGTGAAACTGGTATAAGTTATCTTACTGGTATAAAATATTCCTCCAGTACCAAGATTATTTGATAGAGCTGACCCAGAAACTCCTCTGTGCATAGCAAAGTCTTTCATTCAAAGAAGCTTGAAAAAGACCAAAGGACTTCGGGCCGAAAAATGGAGCAAAGCTGTCTGCAACCTCCTAGCAAGGCAGAATTGAGCAGAACCCCAGAGAGATCCGGCTGTGGCTGGAGATGGATCAAAAGCTCTTGCAGAGCACAGATCCTGCTTTCACACGGGCAGAGGAAGGTCAGGGCTGGGGCTGGAGTCCCACTTGTGCCGGGGCTGGGGAGATCCACAAGCCGGTGCCCAGCTGGAGACCACCCGCTCTGCCACCTGAACCCTGGCCAGAAGGGCAAGGGACTCTCTCAGTATTTACAGCCTTTTGCCTCAGTTTTGTCATCAGCCTGTAGCTGATTTACCTCTGATTTACCAGATGCCCCTCACCTCTGGCACCTGTAGCCCGAGTGGGAGCTGGCAGTGTTGCCTGTGAAAGCAGTGGAGGATGTGACACATCATTATTTAGTCTCATTACTTATTTGATTTGATCCATTGCGTATTACGGGGCTGATGCTGTCTGAGTCCACTCCTGTCCATAGCAGAGAGCTGATTGACCTCTCTTGGTAGCTCCTTGCGCCAGAAGAGCGGGGCCGACCTTGGTGCCACGGCTGCCCTCCGGCACCACGCGTGGGGAGAGCAGACAAGGTGCTCCTGCGGTCATCAGCCCCCAGCAGAACGGTTCAAAACCAGGCTACAGCTCACCCTGGCCTCTCCCTCTTGAAATTAGGTATTTTTGCCAGTGCACACGACAGTGTCAAATGTTAAAGTTCAAAACATCCCTTTTTTGAACCCGTGGAGAACACAGGGATACAGAACCTTTCCCCTTTTGCTTGAAAAATACGTATCCCCTGGAAGAGGTCACATCTGCTTCTCAGTTTAATGAAGAACCTTTTTTATTGAGTTCTGTCTGCTGGCGATGCCCATTAGGGAACCTGTTAGAGGTTTCAGGTGAAGGCTTGATCCTCATCCCCACGGAGTCAGGATCAAATGGAACAGGATAAACTACTTTGATCTGAAGGAGACAGTATGGGATCACATCCATACGCTGCCTGACCTTCCTGTCACCAGAAACCTTGCCTGCAAATTTCTTACATCAGACATGGATTTCTTTCTCCAAACAAATCTAAGGAGCCATCTCCTAGCAGAAAAAGATGTCCCCTGCCAGGGCAGAGTTGTAAGCTGTAGTTTCTCAAAGACCTGCAGCCTCTCCTCCACCTGTGAGAGCCAGCAGCTAAAACCCAGCATTTTCAGTTACTTGTATCAGAGAGCCATGCAGGAGCCAGAACCAGAGACTGCTTCTCTGATAGGCTTGCACACTCTGCTTCCTCCTGTTTACTGTCTACAAAAAGTGCAGCTTTCTGTAACACATCCCTGATATAACTGAGCATGTGATACCACCCGTGAAGTATCTGCCAGAAACTCTTGTGTTTCTCTCGTTCTTCCTGGCAGATGCCCCTCACCTGTGGCACCTGTAGCCCGAGTGGGAGCTGGCAGTGTTGCCTGTGAAAGCAGTGGAGGATGTGACACATCATTATTTAGTCTCATTACTTATTTGATTTGATCCATTGCGTATTACGGGGCTGATGCTGTCTGAGTCCACTCCTGTCCATAGCAGAGAGCTGAAATGATGTTTATCTACTTGTGCAGCAGATAAATTGTATTGTACCCAGGGAGAAACACCGACCGCCTCAGCACCTGGATGCTTACCTGCAGGAGTCTGCACGTGTGCACCTGTATAACCAGTGAGATAACCTTTAGCTGGCTGCTGGACACTGGAGGCAGACACTGAGCCTGCAGCAGAGCTCAGCCACCTAATTGGGGTGATGATGTGTGCTGATTTGTTCCCCTCTGCTCCCCTTGCGGTCCCCAGAGAGAGACAGGCACCCTGGGGAGTCGCTCCAAAGCCCTCTGTTCCCAAATAATGCACCAGATACGTGGCCAGAAGCTTCTAGGGCAGCTACACCGGCTGGAGGTGCATATCTCTTCCCTGAAGGTACCAGCTGGTGGTGTGAAATACAGGTGGTCTGCGGGGCCCTGGCCACTCTCTCTGGTGGTGGTGATGTTCCCAGAGCCCTTGATGGGTAAAGAGTGGCAGATGACAATATCACATCAACTTCCAGCTGATGCACTCAACTTCCATCATGCTGTGGACACAGGAGGGGAGATGTTTGCCATGAAGGGTGGGCTGATCACAAAATGTTCCTGTGAGCTGTCCAGAAAGGCACATCATATGGGGGTGAAGCAAGAGCCCTCCTTTTGGCTTTGCCTGGTTCCTTGTGTTGCATGCACACTGAGGGAGCAAAACTGATGGGAAACTTGTCTCCTACAGCAAACGCAATGCTCGGATACAGGCAGACCGAAGACTAGAGCAAATCTTTGTTCTGGGACTGTTAATGCAAGGAGCAATTTACTGTCAGTACAACAGCATATGTAGGAAGGAGCTCCAGTGAAGTTGGAGCTTAGATTAGTGTGGGGCTAAGAATTGGATATGAATCTTTAACTGAAGTTTCCAGAATATCAGTACTTTTTAGAGGTTCCAGCAACTACATTGCAGTAAGAAAGATCTGAAATTTTACTTAAAAGCTTAAAAAAGGATAGGTACAACAGAGCAGAGCAATGTAGTAATGAGAGTAAGTGAACCCAATGTGTGACTAATACAGAAATACCATGGTCCAGAGAGGTAAAATATCAACAGAACATCATGTCAGGTGTGAAAGATGAAAGTTGATGGCACCATATGTAACAAATGACAATCAATCTCCAGGAACATTTTTTTTATATTTCTTGGGATCCCTCTCACCAAAAATCATAATCGCTGTTACAACTGGTTTGGTCAAAACCTCTTTGCTTCCTCCTCTTAACAGCAACATAGAAATCAATAAATTTTCTTGGATTGCTGCAGAGAGCACAACTTCCTTTTAAATTGATAAATTATATAGTATAGTATCCTGCTTTCTAAACAGTACTAATGAAATACTTTCAACTCTGCAAAACATGTGTAACCTCCATGTGAATGCGTTCTGTCAAATGTGAATCTGTTTTGGTTGATTATTGCTTGAGAAATTAATACATGTGAAATTAAGAAGCCAGTCTCTACCTCAATCATTTCCCTGCCGTAGTTCCTGATGCTCCGATTTGCTCAAGCTGCAGGTGCCTGCTGTGCATACACTTACCTACATCAAACCGAACCTCACCCCTGCAGCTGTGTGGTGGGGTCCACCTGCCCTACGGTAGGCATACTCAAGGTAGCTTTACTGGGTGACATGAATATTCAATTCAAATTTGAGCAAAACTTGTTCAAAATACTGAAGCCAGCACTACCCTTTGTACTCTTGTGGCTACCCTGCCATCAATACACCTGGTATGTTGGATCCAGCTCAGGTGCGTCCCAGTGGGCCCCATCTGCAGCTGGGACAATGGCATCAACATACCTGAAGAAAAAGGATGTTGTAGAAGAACCTCTGAGCTACTAGGAATGAAATGCCAGCAATCTGGGGAAAATCTTGTATTGTTTATTTACTTTTGTCTCTTTTCTTAACATAGAAATGCACCACTTTGCTTAGCAGCTTCATGAAAGCACACATCCATATTCACATATAGTACACAACCATTTTCTTACAAAAATAGCTGCTTTCTCCATGGGTTACTTTTATTTCACAAGAAATCTCTTCTCTTTGTGTAGAGAATCAGAAAGACAGAACTTTTTTCCAATGTAGCTGACACTTATTTTACAGTTCAGGGCTGAGAAACCAAGAAGAGAGTAAAACGTATTCCTATTGAAACATCAAAAGACATTCCTCTGATCTTATTTTGGCTAAGATCAAGAATACCCAACAGCTTAATGACACCTGTGGCATTTATGAAGCTGCAGTACTAGAAAGACTTTTGCCTCCAGCACTTCTCCCTGTCGCTATAAAATTTATAAGCTTTATATGCTACCTGGACCAGAAGGTCTCTGCTCTTGCAGCATTTACAAGCTTTGCAGGAGTGCCACCAGGGAGTGAGGACCTCTGAAATTTTCCAGAAACTACTGAAATTCCAGAGACATAGACCAAGATATTTCCAATTCTTACAACCTGCTTTGCATAGGAAATAGATTTTCATCATCAGGACATATAGGAGACTTCCTATGGGAGTACCTAACTGAAATTAGCCCACCAATCTCACTCTAAAAGGCTCATGTCTGAGCTAACATAACAAACCACAATTATTAGATGTAGCTAGCTTTGAGATAAGATTTCTGCTGCCTTTCCTGCAGCTATTAGTAGCAACAAAGAAAGATGAAGGTTTGCAATGCTTTTTCCAAAGGTGGAAAACTCAGGTATGTGTTAGAGATTGCAAATGATGAAAACGGGCTGAGTAGTCCTGACATTCCTCCACAGCTTCCCTGACAAGTAGAAAAAAATTACAATGAAGTAATTTAATTTTGATGTCTGTTCAGGTAGGTTTGTCATAACCGGCATGGCAATAAAAAAAAATAAAAATTTCCTTATAATCTTAACTGGGAAAGATTTCTGCCTCTTTGCAGCAAGACTGTTGAAGCACAGTCATAAAGAGAGCCTTAAAAAGCAACATGCAGTTCAGTTACTATCCCACATACACCATATGATTCAGTGTCAGAGACAACACTGAAATAATGGCAGATATAATTCTGAAACCTATCCTGACTGTGAAACCTGTGAAGTGATGGATGTCCAGGAAAGAGAAATAAATTAAAATCTAAACTGCTAATAAAATTCTTGGTTTACTGCAAGCAGACTCTTGAAGAAAATCCAAAGCTTACACTGAGTATTCTCTTAAATATTTTTTTTTAAAGTCTAGATTCTTTTTTTTTTAATTGAATTGAATATTACATTGGGCCTCCCATGTGATCCATGGGATGAAGAAAGACCTTGACTACATCAGAGGAGAGAAATCTGCAGATGAATGAAGTTTACTCGTCAGTTAGGAGCTGTGGGACTGCTGGGGCAGACAGGCTCAGACCAGGCTAAGAAATGCCACCATCCAGCAAGGATGATTAATCTTAAGGTGAAGCTTAAGTTACAGATGAGACATTTGCAGTCTCATCTTATCTGGCATTAAGGAATGAAAGCAAGACCTAGAACACATCTGGTAGGTGAGCTGAGGTGCTAATTGTACAAGACATCAGCAGATTCACAGGAGGGAGAGACACCTTCAAAGTCCTCAGCCTGGAAAAGGGTGATGGGGGTAGAAAACATTTAGAGATATGAAGGTAGGGCAAGCTGGAGTGAAGAGCTGCCTCCTGTCACTCATCTCCTCTGTGCTAAAAAGGTATCTAGAGGTACAGCCTCCAAAGGCTCTGGCCACAAATCACTTAGAAAAGTCAGGTGGGTCTCCATCGGCCATGGAGCATCACCCTCCAGGTCAGCACCAGCAGCAGCCTCTGGGGAAGGAAGCGTGGTTGGGCTCAGCTGGAGCTACACAACTCTGCCCTGGGGGGCCCAGTAAAATGTGCCGTGTTTTTCTACATCTTGAGTAATCCTGAGTATCTTATTTATAAATTTCCACCTTCCAGGAGACCTGGGAAATAGACCTGGGTCAATAGAAAATCTCACTATAATTCAGTCATAAAGCAAATCAAGCAAGAGACATAAATCTGTAGGAAACCAGGCTTTGTTAGAACAGGTGCATGCAAAACTGCTTGTTTGCAAATTAAGTTTTCTAGCCATTCTCTATGCGTTGTTAATCTCTATGTGAATATTTATTTTCTGCCTGAATCTACAGACCAAAACAGTAACTGAAAAAGCATTGGATAAAGTGATAACATCAGCATTGCAATGTCCTCCTGATGGTGTCCAGAAGACTAAATTCTTTAGTCAGGGTACCCGACTGGCTTTTCTTCCCGTACTGTCTTAAATGGGAGTTTCATCTATGAAAAGTTAATACTAATCACCAGTGAAAACATCAGTAGCTCTGCAAGTCTGCAGGGCACTTTAGTCCTGAGTTTAAGTTATCAAAACCCATGAGTATGTTCTTAAATGTGTGCTTAAGAATTTTGCTAAAGTAGAGTACGGTCCTGAACTACAACCTTAAAAAGTTGCTACTCAGATAGTTAAAGAATAAAATAAAGTACAGATTTACCCAAGTTATTGGGAGTTTTGGCTGAATTCAAAATTAAGGTTTAGACCTTACTCTACAAAGAAATATACATCTCACCATTGGGCTTGGTTTTCTCTGAAAGGACATTCCTTCCCTGTGACAGCACATAACTTATTTGGGGACAAATCCTAAAACATTAATGCAGACTAACTTCAAAAATCCTGCTGACTTAAAAAAAAAGCAACATTTTAAACTGTGTCATATCAATACTCAATGATTTTGCTGTTTCTCACTGTCTGACTACTGATCCCTTCTGAAAGGCCTGAAATTAAAAGTTTCATGCTCACAAATAAACAGTTCATGGAGAGAAAGGAAGAATTTGAGGGAAATTAGGAGAGGTTCATCGCAAAGTAAGAAGGCAAAATCATGAGGGTATGATTTTGAAGGTCACATGAAAGTAGGAAAGCTACAATGTCAGATAAACCCTTATTCAGATGGGGGAGACTAATTCCTTGTGTAGGTTCAGCCAGCTCAGTAGGAGTCATTCTGGTATAGGGTAGTGTTTCCCCCCGTTACGACTAATATAATCACAATTGTTAGTCATGGATGTAAAAAGAACGGGTATTTTCCGTTCCCCACGAATTTTCAAAAGCTGTCAAAAGGTATTTTATCTGCCCATTAGCTCCCATCACAGCGCAATTACATCAAATTACAGGTACAGAGTTTTTTTCATGATTTCATTGAAATAAAAGTCCAGTGCGTTAACTTGAAAACAAACTGAAAATGTAGGATGAATACATAATGTAGAGTTTCACATATAAGGTAAAATTTAAATTATGCACATACACAATTAAAGTTTCTTAGGATATAGCTTAGAATTTTCTATCTCTTATTTTCTTCCTAAGTCAAAGAATTTAAACTCCTTACATTCTCTGTCATTTAAATGTGAATTTTAAACAGCCTGAAACTAAAATATTTCATCATTAGACTATTAGCTGCAGACAGTGGAATGAAAGGATTTGCTTCTGCATCACAAGACTTGTCCTGGGTTCTAGTGCAAAGCTTTATGTTTTGGATAACCATGTCTCTCAAGACCTGAAGGTCAGATGAGGTACAGTATTTCTCTGTATTTCAGAGAACTATGCTTTGCCCTCTTGGAAGCACGAGAAGGTAGAACTGCTATCAATTAGAAGCCAAAATTTCTATGACTCTATAGGAAAAAGACTCATGAAACTCATTAGTAGATGTCCTAAAATGTATTCATTAGGCAGCTAATTTATTTTGAATGTAAGCCACAAAAAATGTTTAAAATAGAAATGCAAGTTTTTGTAAGATAGTCTTAATTATACAAGTTAACTATATTTCATAAATCACTTATCTAATATAAGCCTTTGCTGTTTTCTTGACCAAAATAAAGATTACCTATCCGTACATAAAAAAAAAAAATCATAAACAAGATGAATAAATTTTACTGAATATCCATATCTTCTGAAAATGCTCAAACCCAGCCATTAACTTCTTTGTAAAAGAATAGCTTGCCATTAATTATGTGCTAAATGTGCAAAGGGACACCATAGCTTAAAAAGGATGCAACTGTAGAAAGGGGTTTTTATGTGCTATTCCTCTGTTGAAATTCTAGCTGTGTCTTTTTCCAATAATGGACCTGAAAGTTGACAGAAATGTGTTAGACACAACAGAAACGCAACATTATAGAAAAGCCTGGGAAAAGGAGATATGATAAATTACACGGGCTAATTCTGAACAGCCCGGAGTCCCAGTGGACCCTGTGAAAAATGAAGCGTGTGGACTGACAATACGGGCAGCAGAATGTCTCTGTCCAGAAATGAAGACTTGATCCAGCTCTCAACCATTTTTATCTAATGGAGGAGTGTCTTACTGAGGCCAATAGTTCTGCAGAAAACTAGCGGGAATGAGATCAGAATTAAGGGGCAAATGTCCTTTTGTTAATTATCGTACTTTGCAGGACATACGGACAACCCACGTTGGTGTGGTTACTCCAGTACAACAATGCTGTGGTGAACTGAGGTCTGGGGCTTCAGCTGGTCCCTGGGCAGCAAAAATGGGCAACGGGAAAGTGGTCACCAGCCAGTGACGGGAGTGGGAACCCAACTTGTTTCCCACACAGGACAGGGCTGCTGCTCTTATCCTGCCAGGAGAAGTTCTGCAATCACAAATGTGAAGGAGAGAAGCTCATTTCTTCTCTGGCACAGCAAAAAACAGGCAAGGAAAGTTTGAACAGCTCACCTGGGATGATACAGAACAAGTAGGACAGCGGTAGGTTTTTGGGGAAGGACAGTTTTCTCTTTAATCCTTCATTTTCCTGCCTGCTTTCGGCATAAAGAGGCAAAAGTTTCTTCTCTGTCAGTTTACGTTGCAAGGTCTCCTACACTGAAAAGAAACTAGAGAAAAGAGCAAGGGGAAAGACAGGCTAATACTCTGGAGCAGCCCAGGCAGAAATGTAAACTAATAAAAATGATGATGATGTTAATAATAATATGATATGTGAAATAACTACAGCTGACATATGATCTATTGATTAAAGTCTTTCATATGACAGGATGTCAGCCAGCAGAAATAGGAAATCAATACCTCATTTAACAGCAAAGAACGACTCAACCTCCTCCAGGCCAAAGAGAGACTGGGATGTTTGAACAGAGACAGTATGAATTTATTTGATCTATTTTTGTGAAAAAGAAAGGATTAGTTATACTAAACAATGTGTTTCCCTGAATTCAGCGAGGAGGGGAGGTTGTCAGGTAGCTTACGAGCAATTAGTCAGTCTAGCCAAATAACATCTGTGTTCTTGCATTTCAGTGCACATCAGGATTTTTGGATAAACCAATGTATTTCAATGACTGCAGATTCCAATAAACATGGACTTAAGTACATATAACAAAGGCATGGAAGGTGATGTTTTCAGGGCTTGGATTGAGAGCAGCCAATGGATTGAGAGCAGCCCTGAGAAGGACTTGGATGTGTTGGTGGATGAGAAGCTCAACATGAGCCGGCAGCGTGCGCTTGCAGCCCAGAAAGCCAACCATCTCCTGGGCTGTATCACAAGAAGTGTGACCAGCAGGTTGAGGGAGGGGATTCTGCCCCTCTACTCCTCTTTTGTGAGACTCCACCTGGGGTACTGCATCCAGCTCTGGGGGCCCCAGTACAAAAAGACATGATGCTGTTGAAGCAAGTCCAGAGGAGGGCCACAAAGATGATCAGAAGGCTGGAGCACCTCTCCTGTGAAGACAGGCTGAGAGAGTTGGGGTTGTTCAGCGTGGAAAAGAGAAGCCTCTGGAGAGACCTAATTGTGGCCNAGGGGTTGGAACTAGATGATCTTTGAGGTCCCTTCCAACCCAAACCAACGTATGATTCTACGATTATTTCCATATTGGCTGCAAAATGCAGATTCTACCCTGAAAGTTGGATGTCTGCAACGGGGAGCTGACAAGCCACAGAAAATGTGCCCGTGAGGAGGCCCCAATGGAGGAATGCTCTCCACAGTGTTTGTAAGCACACCCCTCTGAGGAGGAGCAGATGGGTGCATTGATTGTACCTGTTGGGTCTCCTGGATCACAGGAGTTTTCTGATCCAGACTACCAGACACACACACACAATGGCGAGTTATCCCATCCATTTTTTTTTGAGGCAAGTACTTTAGTTCTAGAGTTTTCCCACTTTAAAATGGTCTCCATTCCTAAAAATGAATCTTTGGTGAAAACAGAACTGGAAATAACTCATGCATTTGTAATGGGGAGAGTAGTATAGCACAGGAACACATGATCAATGGATGTGGTAGACTATTGCATGATATTTTTATAACTAGGTTGCATACAAAAGATCTATTGCTTTGTGAGTCCAAAGTTACAGAGATTCATGAAGGACCTGAAGGGAGATAATTCTGTGGACTCCAGGTTGCGATCTGTGGGCAGCTCGTAAGGAATCATACTTGCCTTATTTCTCTTTCTAAGAAGAGAATAAAGTGATAAAAAAGGCATGGATACAACAAAACAATTTTTAAAACTACATGGGAAAGCACTTCACCACAGCAGAAATATTGCATTTTCATGCATACAAACCATAAGTGATCTGCAGAGAAAACTGATTCTCTACAGTTTCACAGAGAAAAGGGGTTATACATGCAGTCTCACAAAGGAAGGTTTACCATGAGCACTCTATCCACCCAGTATTTCCTCTGGGTTTTTTCTGCTCTCTCACAGCTGGCTCCTTCATGTCAATCCTGAAGGAAGACGTCCTTCAAAGGCTGGTTACCTAGGGTGCAGGGTGCACATGTGAAAATGCAACAGACAGGGACATGAAAAATGAGCACCTCAACAGTACTGAGGTCTGGGTGCTCAGTCCTGGAGGGGAACTGTGGTTACCTTGATTAAATTAATTGTTTTATCTTTGCCCTTACCACTTAACCTCACCGTAGTGTAGCTATTGCTATTTCAATTGCCAGGATGGTGGCACTTTGACTTCTAGTCGACAAGAAGGGGTTCAGGGAAGGATTGAAACATTTCCATCACACTTCTCTTTTGCTGTGTACATCTCCACCCTGAATACAGAGCTACTCTCCCGAACAAAGCCAAATTCCAATTGTTTCTCTTCAGGAGATGGAATTAATGCTTTTTCTTTACTCTGTTATATATTCCATAACTTGTTTTAGCAGATGTACCAAGTATTTGAGAATTTACATTCAGGTGGGTTTTATTTAAGATATGATTTACTACCAATACAATGGTCCCCTGACAACACACTGCCATAAGTGATGTTTTCCTGCAGCCGTGTTGACAACCTCAGTGAAGAGCCAAAGATCAAAAGAGCACAAATGCTAAACAACCTGCTAATCAAAAAATCTGGAGCTGCAATTTATTGGCAACGTATTTTTGGGAAATCCACACAGTCATTGCTAAATGCTGCCTGTTCTCTGCTTTAAAAAGGTTTCCATCTACAGAGCAATAAAGTGTTCACAGTAACCAAATAAAAAACCAAACAAACTATGGAGAATGAATTAATCCATAATTTCAATATGATGAGATTAGGATAAAAGCTCACTATTATGCAAGCATGCATTTTTATTCTGCTCGTTTTTGTAGCATGCCCTACAAAGAGCTAAATCATTCTTGTTTTAAACGAAAAATATATAAATTGGAGCTCACACTCTTGACTTGATTTTAAAGTTTTCCTGCTGATATAACTGTTTTCTCTACCTATCAGTACCAAGTATCACATCCAGAGTATTGTACGTTCTCAGTACTTGGTACAGCTAACTAATTAAACCCTACCATGCACCCTTAGAAAAGGCCAACCAGGTAATAGGCTCACCAGTTATCAGGAAAACACCCAGTCTTTTGGGACCTTGAAGAAACTCCAGTATCTAACTTGGCTTGTCTTAGCAAGCGATTAGCGACCAAAAATGGTGATCTCAGAGTCCATGTTCCCTGGTTGCAGGTGAGGGCACGGTTCAGAGAGCTCTTTCATTGCAGCCTCATGTCCAGCCCAATGATATGCATGCTCATGATCTGCAGGCACAAATGTGGTGGAGTGCCATGTCCCCTTCCTCTAGGAACAGTCTCTGGGGTGTGTGTGGAAAGGCTCAAGCCTGAAGGCAGATTTGGAGCATCATCACCTATAAAGCTTCTCTTGGGATTTTGCAGTCTAGTAGGTACAACATTGCAAAGAGCAATGTTTTTTTAGCCTAATATAGACAAACCTACTCCTTCCAAAAAAAACATTAATACTGATATTTTTTAATAAAGATAATAGATTTGGGAATGCACATGTTGAGGAGTGTGGTGATGTTGCCTCATTTTAGAGCCAAAGCATGTGATGCTTTCAGTTTCACCTGCACAGCTCCGGCAAACCAGGGCTGAAGTGGAAGGGCAATGGGGTAGCAGCCAGTGCAGCTAAGGTTGGGATGTCCCATACACAGAGCTGCTCCAAGTGCCTGAAGAGTGGCACTGGATCAGCGTGGAGGATGAAAGAGGTGACATTTATTTGGAATAGGAATGAAAATTTAAAAACCAAGCTATTTCTGAAGGCCTGAAGACTGCAGGCTGCCTGCTGAAGCTGGGAGCAGGTGCTAGCTGGGACACGGACAGGCAACACAAAGCTATAAATACAAAGGACTTCCCTACCACAAACCTTCCCTTGCATTAATGTCAAGAAAGGCACAACTCAAGGACATTAAGACACAGAAAGTTGTACTTTGCACACTTCCACAGTACTGGGACATGAAGTGAAACACAGCACTGCCTGCCCAGTAAGCAGCTATCTTATGCTTAGGACTCTTTGTGACTTTCTAGGACTGTTCTTGAAACTATATGGTTTAAATATTTCATGCTGTAGTGTACCATACCAGCTGACATCTCAGGAGGAATTTTTGAACTGGTATAAATTAAATATCCCTCTAACCTGCAGATGATTTATTTGGCAAGCTTGGACAATTTGTTCATTAAGTACCGGCTAAAAATTACTTAATTTTTCCCTTCAAAAACTATTTTTCAGTTAATATTGTGTGCGAATAAGTGTTCTTTAGTATTACTTTTCATAAAACAAGTATTTTATTTAAGATTCCTTGAAGCTTAAATCTCAAACACCAAAGCTAGATATGAACACCTGACCATTGGTTTGGATTTCAACCTCAGGTGGCATGAGAAACTGAGGAGCATGAGAAAGTTGATGTTTTCTATTAGATACATTTTTTAAGAAGATTGATGCCAGAGTGTAAATGTATTATATGCCGTGAAAACTTCATGTTTAATTGCTAGACGACCCTCTGGGTTAAGCAAAGAGAAAGGCAGCAGAAGCTGCCACTCGTGGAATGCAGATGGCACTGGGGAAGTGCAGGGCTGGAATCAAATACCTGCTGAAAATAAGAAATGGGAAGGTACAAAACTTACGGGTTTTGCTTTCATTGTAGGCCCAGCCCTGGGCAAGGCTGACATGTACTGGTAAGTGTTAAAAGAGCTTGCATCATGTTATACAAAGTGCACATGCTGTCACGGCCATGCACAAGTCAGAAATGAAACCGAGAAACCAATAAATCTGAGTGTACCTGCTCCACATCTGCACAGACAAACTCCCCTCGGGGGTCCTACCACTACACCCAAACTTTAATAATGCTGCCACGTTCTGCCGAGCACAGGCTTCCAGCATGCGAGAAATCTCCCTGTTAACCATTAAATTCCATTAAGGCTGGAGTTGGATGGGTTTTCTTAGGACAGATGTTAACTGCCCTTTTCAAGTCCCAGCTCAAGGGGGCAATTAGCCAAGTACCCCCAGGAACTTGTGAGCCCTGGGGAGTCTTGCCTGCACTGACCTACCTGGACTGCCAGGACCAGTATTTGCCACCCTGTAAACCACCTGGGATGCACAGTGACTCTCCCCTGAGACATGGAGAGGGCATGAGTGAGAAACGTGGGGCCAAAGGCATCATTACCTATGGCATTTTTTAGAAAAGCTTGTGCAATGTCAGCAGCCAAAGCTGTAAAGCGAACTCAGAAGGCTTTGCTCATTTATTATCCAAATTAGTAACATCTTTTCCTAAGGAAGAAGTAAATTACTCTTAGTTTTCTTCTTCCCTGTGACCAGAACAAAGGCCTGCTGAGGAGAAGTTATGTGTGGGAGCTGGTGAACTTCCTCAACAAAAGTATAAGGCTGACTTTAACATACTGCTATCACAAACAGTGAGGAATGAAAGGCATTACGTTGAAGACATTTATTAAAGAACTCTGAAACCTACTTTAAAGCTGGTAAATCAGATCTTTGTTCTATGACATGGATATGAAATAGGAGAAGTCTATCAGCTACACGTCAGCTGCTGTGATTTCTCTGTGCAAATTACTTCACCACCACCCCCAAAGCACTTTGCTCCAGGAAAAGCACCGACTGGTCAGCAGTAAATAAAAGATGGACACTCTCTGCCCAGACCTAATTTCTCGTAGGTTCAATTCTTTGTTGTCAATGACACAACAGGAGATGCTCATATTCGGTCACCTCACACCCTGCAATAACATCTGGACCAGAACACCAGACCAGCCTGCACCTACACTGCAGCTGTCTCCTCCATGGCTTAACTGCTGCAAAACAGTGCTGGGAAGGTGGTGATGGGAGTGGGGAAGGGGAAAGGAAGCCTTTCTAACTGGTTGGAATCGTATCTAGGGATGAAGCATCATAAATCTGGATTTGATTTTAATTTCTGGCTAAAACTATTTCCATGCTCAGTTTTTTAAAGAAAACTTTATGTTGTTTACAGTCACTTTTCACCAGAGTCTCTCTCTAGGTAAGAGGCTACTGGAAAATTGTTTGAAGGAAGAACTTGATCGGACTTAGAGAGTCCTCAGATTTGAAGGCTGCAACAACAAAATTCTTATTTGGAAAATCTTGTTGTATCTTCCAGGTGAAATCACCACAGAAGAGGGAGTTAATCTCTACCCATATAAGCTATGCGTCACACAAAACACCCATACTTTTTTTAAAAACAACTATCTACTTATGCTGAATATGCTCTCTAACCACAGGACCTCCAAGAGTGTTTGCACATTTTTTCTTTTTCAAATGTCAAGATCACTGAGGGATTAACTATAACATTTTATAATTACATCATTTTTGCTTCTCAGCAATTCATTAAAAAAACCCTTACACCACAGGAATTTTACTTTTTTTTTTTTTCTTTTTTTCTGGCCAGATTGCGAGATCAAACACAGCCAAACCAATTATCTACAATTCTCAGTGACAAACATGCAAACAAAAATATTTGCAACAAAGCAATGGAAGTGCCAAATTTCTTTGTAATGCAACATAAAAACAAGGGTTGCAGTATTTTGAAGTGCTTTGATTAAAGTTATAACTCTCAATGGGACAATACGTGAGGTGTTATTGCAAGGTCAGCTCCACTGAATGAAACTGAACCATATTCAGACTCTGATTTTGCAGCAATATATGTCCTTATGTCACTACTTGGGACTACTGCAGCACAAAGCCAGAGTACGATGTGCTCAATGTGTCCTTCTGTTGCTTCATAAAGCAGCAAGAACAGCCCCAGGAAGGCACAATCATGACATGAGGTTCACAGAAGCTCCTGAGCTTTCTCTTGGGAGCTTGGAGGACAAAAGCAGCAGCAGAAAAGAGTGGTTCTCCAGGGAGGCAGGTGGGCAACAAAGCAGCCTCCAACAATGAACCTGAGTTGTAACGATGGCACATTGTCACAAGTTGATAGGGCTTCATAATTCACTACAGGCCTGGGGGAGAGTGGCTGGAAAGTTGCCCAGTGGAAAAGGACCTGGGGGTGTTGGTTTACAGTCAGCTGAATATGAGACAGCAGTCTGCCCAGGTGGCCAAGAAGGCCAACAGCATCCTAGCTTGTATCAGACAGAGTGTGGCCAGCAGGACTAGGGAAGTCATCATCACCCTGTACTCAGCTCTGGTGAGGTCACACCTTGAGTACTGCGCTCAGTTTCAGGCCCCTCACTATAAGAAAGACATTGAGGTGCTGGAGTGTGTCCAGAGAAGGGCAACGAAGCTGGTGAAGCGTCTGGAGCACAAGTCTTCAGATAAGTGGCTGAGGGAACTGGGATTGTTTAGTCTGGAGAAAAGGAAGCTGAGGGGAGACCTGATCGCTCTCTACAACTACCTGAAAGGAGGTTGTAGCCAGGTGGGGGTTGGTCTCTTCTCCCAAGTAACAAGGGATAGGACAAGAGGAAATGGCCTTAAGTTGTGCCCGGGGAGGTTAGATTGGATATTAGGAAAAATTTCTTCACTGAAAGGGTTGTCAAGCATTGGAACAGGCTGCCCAGGGAAGTGGTGGAGTCACCATCCTTGGAAGCATTTAAAAGATGTGTAGATGTTGTGCTTAGGGACATGGTTTAGTGGTGGACTTGCCAGTGCTAGGTTAGTGGTTGGACTGGATGATCTTAAGGGTCTTTTCCAACCTAAAAGATTCTGTGATTCTATTCTATGATTCTATGATTGTGGTGAAGGATCCACCTATGATCAACTTTGGCCTCTGGAAAACTCCAATGTCAACGCAACTCTCCAGCTCCTGCAAGTTGAGTACGGCTGATCTGAAGAGTGCAGTATGTAGTTATGCAGAAACACTATTTGTAACCCTATAGTCCAAATGCATAATTGCATTGCAATGTAAAGAGACCCTCTGCAGGGGGCTCAGCGGGCACACTTGATAATCCCTTCACACATGCAAAATAAGGATCTGAACAGCTGATACGCAGTGAAGCTTGAAATGTGAAAACAGCACATGGAAAGTTCAATATGCAATTAACCATAACAGCAACACTGCCTCAGATTTTAGGAGCATTTATAACATGATGCCTGAGCTGATTTAATAGTATAGAAAAGACAGCAACTGACAACGTCTCTCAGAGGAACAGAAGAAACACAGGTGTATTTAAGTCACATACATAGGAAATAAATGATCAAGGGGGTCAAGATTTTAAAAAATATAATTTTGAATTTACTATAATTTTGAAGATATTTGGGGTATTCAAGCTGTAATAGAGGCCTGTTTTTCAGAGTGCGCTGAGTAGCCTTCCTCTGACAGCAATGTCATTGCGTGGTATATCTCAAATCAGGCTCCCAGGAACCGTGGCACCCTCAGTGACAGTGGTTTTTGATGCCAGTCACCAGAAGGAAGAGGTGCTCAGAGGCTATCGTCTTGGGTCACAAGAACACTCAGCTCCAGCTTTGCTGCAACACAGACTGCTCTTCTGCCCATTTCTGTGAGACCAGAGTCCAGCCTGAGCTTGCCCAGCTTCAACTGAAGTTGGGGCACATTTTATTAATTTTTAAGAAAGTCCTTTCAGGATTGTTCCATTTCTTCATTAGCAAAAGAACTATGCACTGCGTGGGAAAGGACAGTTAAACCCCTGCCCTCACTGAGTATTAGATCATTTCTAAAATGGTGGAAAAAATACACGTGCGGAATAGAGAAAATCAGAAAGATGAAGAGCCTCAGGGTGCGAGAAATTTGTGGAAAAGCTTCTGTCTTAGAGTTGCGATAGAAGACTGACAGCTTCAAACTTTGTGACATAATCCCGATTAATCCCTGTTCATCTTCTCTCTTTCTTTCCTTCCCTTCCTTCACCTCTCTCAACCCGCCACCTCCTCTCTAGCATAGCTCAAGCCTCAAATTCAGCCTTTACTTCAAATTCTCACACATGTGAGTTTATTTCACTCTTCTGAATGGAAGCAAATGAATTTTATTTTCATGGCTCACTCTCCCAATGCCTTCTGCACGGTCTGATACATTAATTCAGATTATCATTCTGTGCACTTTTTGCATTAATTCTCAACTGACTGACCCTCTTCATCTGTAATTATTACCATGAAGGTTTTGAATATCATTAAACTCTTCTCACTGACTGCATTAACTTTAAAAGGTAATTTGATTAATTCTGCAAGCCACTGGTAGATGGAGATTTAACGCCTCATGGAATTTCTGCATTATCAGTATTTTGCAGCAACTAGATCTGAAAGATAAACGAAATCCTTGGAGACCAGATGAAAAAGGTTGGTTGTTTTTGTGAAAGATTTCAAGTAATTTCGTTAAGCTTTAAAAACAGTGTTCTAAATTGTTTTTCCCAGAATTACAAACAGATCATTCCTCTGCATTCCCCTGCAGTACTGATTTAATAACTTTTCATTTCTGTGAAATGCATATATTTCCAGAGCTCAGCCAAAGGTTCTTCACTTGGGAAAACACAATGACTGTGAGGCAGCAAAAGTTATCAACTGATAAATTGTAGAACAATATAGCCTGCCAAAATAGTCAACATGTAAAGACTTCACCTAACTTCAAAACTTCTTGGAGACCAAAAAGGCATTGTAATGCAGCTTTCAGTGACTGGTGTCAACTATAGCTGATGCTAGCATGTTTAAATAAAAGTGCTGGAGGATGATAATGGTGTAAAAGACGGTGCATAGTGTTACTGAGCAGCAGTGTGTTGCATTAATGACCCAGTGTAAGGAACTGCAGATACTAATTCTCTAGGAGAGATTTCCAGCGTCTCCTCCGTAGGCATGTCTGACGGCTGGACTGGCAACCAGCTCTTTTCTGTGTGTGTTACTTCAAGGATAGCCGCAAGCAATAGTCATTAAAATTTCATAATGTTAATAAAGGCTCAAATTACAGATTAGAGTAGGGAATTAGGGCTATATGCTTCCTTGCATGGCACATACTGAAGGGCAGTGAAAACAGAAATGCCCCAAAGAACGGGCATTAAGGGAGAGGCAGCATCTGTAGAAACTGTCCTTCTGACCCACGCCACAGCACATCAGCTCCAAAGACAAACTGCTGACCCAGTGAGGCAGAGCTGCTGGAGACAGGATGAGTTGAAAGGATGGCTACTCCACAGGGAAGTGCAAATTTATCCCAATTGCCATTGTACAGGAGAGAAAAAAACATTCGCTACTGTGACAGATGCTAATGAGGAGACTTACAAACAGGGAGTTGGTGCTGGGCAGTGGCAATGGCCACCACAAGAGCAGAAGTATCTGGTCAGCTCCCTGAGAAATCTCTCTAGCTGTGCACGCATAGGAGGATTTCTGCAAGAGCTGGAAGGTGGTCCCTTGCTATGCTCCCACCCCTCTGCCATCACCCTTCCTTCCAGCAGAGTGGTACAGAGCAGACTGTTGAATAGCTGTGGATCTTGCCCGGCACGCAGCTGGCTATGGAGGCAATGTGGGGCTTTTTTTTGACTCTAGAGAATCCTTCAGAATTTGAGTTTGGTTTTTAAGGCTGTAGATCTTGCAGGTGCAAATATACTCTTTGGTATGTCAGCCAGCTGTAACAAGCACATGGCCAGCAGGCTGGAATACAACTCTGAAGAGCGTGCTGTTGTATTTATTTCATACAAAGTCTCTGGCTACTAATTGCAATGACCTCCAATGATCTTTTAAACTGAAACATCTGATTAATGTAAGTCAAGGAAACAATACTTTCAGCTACGTCAGTACAAGTAAAACAAACTACTAGGGCATAGGCACACATACTGACCTGTTATTGTCCATCATTTTTCACTGTCAGTTCAATTCTTGGCATGGTTTTGGCATGACCATCTCTTTTTCTCCCACACAATGCTTAGGAATGGCTCAGGTCTGAGCATGGCAATGTCGGTTCAGGTAGGCTATGGGATGTGGTCTGGTAGATTAGCTATATGTGTGTAAGTCACGTCCAGCCAGTTGGCAACATGCCCACAGAATGATCCTTGTCTTGTCTTAGTTACCAAGACAGATCCAATGATTGGAGGATGCAATAAAGGGAAAAGGTAATCACATCTGAAGGGACGATGACTTCAGAAAGATCTTCTTAGTCTATGCTGCATGATTTTGCAGTCTAGTATCCCAAAGGAATGAATTTTTTTTATTGGGCTGTCTCTGGAAGAACACAACTTCTTTCCTTCTCCCCAAAACTTGCTCTTTTGGCTTAGCAGAATTTGTAGGTTTGCCAGTAAATTGCGTGGAATTAAAATCCTAGGAAAGAACTACGGGGCAGCTCTCTATATAACGTTTCATTTGAACTACATGCTGAAGACCCCAACTAGGACTGCAGACAAAACATGAGAAAAAAAAAAGACCTGGAGAAGTGGTTTGTTTGAGGACTCTACATGTTTGAGTCTTTCATGACACAGGTAACAGAAAAGGATCATGACACTATGAAGCGCTGTGATACTATTAAACACATGACACTGAGTTTTCAGAAGGGTGTAGCTGGGGGTTGGTCTTCCTCTCTGTCCATGTCAGGGCCCTGAGGACCCTTCTTTCCTCAGTTTGGTTGCTGGGCTCAGAGCCAGCTTAGACAGGCTGTAGATGTCCAGCTTCAAAGAGAGCTGGCATAAGCCTTAGCACAGGTCCCTCAACTTTGCCAGGAGCTGCCTTTAAGCTGAGGCTCCTACCCTTGGTTTCTGGCGGAGCTACGCTGCAGGAGAGCCCATGCCCCGTCTCAGAGCTAAGCTGGGTACAACAGTGGGAATGCTCCTGTGCTGCTGAGACTGATGGCAATGTGGTCTTCGATGGCATGAGAAAGGTGCATAAGGAATGATTTTTACCTGTTTGTAGTAACACAACTACGAAGAACACAGTGAAATCATCAAGCAATAGGTTTATAGCAAATAAAAGGAAGGATTTTTTCCCCCTACAAAATGAGTAATTGAACTGTGAATGCAACACTTCAGAATGCTGTAAAAAATAAATACATGAATTAGAAAATGGGCTAGACAAATCAATTTACACAGTATAAATTCATACCCATATTCCAGACAGCTGGATTAGATGAGAGTTGTAGGTCCCTTCCAACTTCTATTCTATTCTATTCTGTTCTGTTCTGTTCTACACATTGGGGTTTTTTTTTCTCCATTTTGTTTTTGCTACAGAACTGGTGTAGGTGTGCGTGTGTGTGAAGTCAGGCCAAAATCTGGTTGTCATATTTATGTTGAACAATTACTCAGTAATAACATGGATTCATGACACAATTTATCATTTTAGCTTTTTGGGATAATGAGTATAACTTGTTCCTCCAAAACTAGCAGGTTTGCACATGATATTGTCTGCTGCTGCGGTTTGTCTAGGAAAAAACTGCTGTGGGAGTGAGTGCTGATCACCTGCCAGAGCACAAGGTATTAAATTAAATACTGGGATACTCGCTCTGTGGGTCTGCAATGTGAAGGTCCCACTCCAGCAAACAAGACCCACACTAAAAGCTTTGACAGTGCAAGTTCCAAGAACGTTCAGAGCTTTCTGTGCACTCGCTGGCTGCCCACTCCAAACAGCTTCAACTCTGCTCTGAGTTACGGTCTGTGTACCTTCACACTGCTGTTGTAGCTGCTATCTCTACAAGTCCTAGAGCCAATTAAACATCTGCTAATGAGACCTATTGTTAGATCAATGCAGAGAAACTGATCTACAGAGATAAGTTAGGATTTCTCACCGGTCAGCCTGGCTTTGTTCTCAGCTCAGGAGAAGACAGCATGCATTTGTTCTGTCCTATTCCAAAAAAGAGTCTGCCTGCTTCAAACTGTGCTCAATATTCACTTAAATCAGTTGCCATAAAGCAGTGTAATAAAATGCATGACTGTACTTCATTTATTGTGTGGACCTCACTATCTAAGCTACATGATGTTATTTCTGCTTCCTGACTGGACCAGTTTAAACAGTGAAATAATAGAGAATGAGTAAAAAACTTCAGAGACAAATTTTTGGATAAATAATACCTCTTTGTTTGATAATTTTTTTTTAATTAAGATGTTTTAGTTCATTAATTTTCTGTGTCAGTGTAGTGAAATGGACCTACGTCTTTTCCATTCTATTATTCTGTAACACACTCCTGTGTGAAGCAAGCCTTGCAAAGAGCAACATGTCAGACATTTACAGAAAAACCTACATCAAACTTGCACAAATAGAGTATCATTATCCTTAATTAAACTTCGATGTTATTTGAAATTCCTAATTTTTTTTTAATGTACGCACTGTGAGCTATGTAGCATTCCTACGGGATATACAGCTCATACAGAAATGTGAAGCTCCTGAGTTCTCCTGAAAAACTCTGGATGACATTTCTAAGATCTGATTTATAGATAAATATGTTCACAAGAGGAACAATAAGCTTTTATTTCCCATGCCAGCCAGTCTCCTTTTTTGCCAATTCAACAGCATATACAGATATATACCTCTTTGTGCAAGCTTCAGCTTTGCATTATTTTGCAATATCCATTTCATAAAGGTTTGTATTGCGAGTAGGCTGGAGCGTGATGGCGGGAGGACGGAGAAGAAAGGCAGTCTGCAGAAGATGCTGCAGCGGTGGCCATCCTGCCATCACAGGGCTGGTGGGACCCACGGCGACATCGCAGAGCCCACCCTGCAGCTACTCCCCTCTCACAGCGTATGTCCCGTCTCTTATATTCACCTCTTCGTCTCTTTCCTTTCCAGTAAATCAGAACAGAGACTTAATTCACCTGTTACCGCTTTTTGCATTTCTAAAGCCCTTACTACTCATTGGGTTACCTCAACGCGCATCATTTAAATTAACCATGCATCAGTTTCCCCCCAGTCACCATCCGGCGTGAGTTAGAAAAGGCAGTTTATAATTTTCTGCACAGCCTTGGCATCAGCTGTCTGGCAATGAATCCTTTCCTTAAAATCTCTTTGAGTATTATTAATTTTTTTAAATGTTGTACGGTGAGTTATGGGGATTGCAATACTGTATTTATACAACTTTAAAATATTTTAATGTGTAATTCATAACAGACTTTTTTTGTAATGGCAGATAAATGAGCGAGACCTGATTTTAATATTCTGTGTCGATTGTAAGTAGGGGAAGGACTGGGCAATGGTAATATCATAATGGTTTTTAATGTATTTTGTGATTACTTTGCTGACAACACCAAAATCCAAGCTAACATATACTTAAGGGATGCAAAACTGACACTAAAAATCCCTTTCAAAAGTTTGTGACCGGATGGGAGAGGAAGAGGCAGGCAGAGCCAGAAGCAGGCAAATGAGCAAGATGTTGATAAAAAAGCATTTATGCAGCAACTGCATTGTGCCGTGAAACAAGCACAGGTCTTAATTAGCAAAACATCTTCACCCATGACCAACGCTTTAAAATTTGTGACATTATTTACAAATAACTGAAATATTCAGAATATGCTGTTTGTTGAGATCTATTTTTCATCCTGTTGGTTTTGAAAGCTCTTCTACTGTAAGAGGCAAGGAGATATTTCTTGCACTTCACTACCAGAGCCCGTGAAAGTAAGGTATGGATACAAATACCTTCAGCTTTACGCATTCAGAAAACAGGAGCTTCAGCTCTTCACAAGAGAGACCTTATCAAGGGAGTCACTGGGACTGACTAGATCCCAAAATATTTTTATCCCTGACCTAACTCATCCACAAACCCTGTGGAAATATATGCAGTGAGTTCCTTCAGATAAGGATCTGGGTGCATTAAGGGATGCCTGGATTTAGACATCTTCTGAAGTAAAACATAAGTGGCTCCACTTACCTCTGCCAAGACGGCTGATTCTCTCCGTTGCACTTGAATGATCGTAAGCTTTTTCATCTTAACTACAGAGGGAGATTCTGATGGGCCACAAACTGCTCCAGCAACCACTAAAAGCTCTTAATCTATGTCATAGTAAAGAATGCTATTAAGCTTAGCCTGTCTTTTCTGAACATTAGGTATATACACAAGCTGGCAAAAACACAAGGAAAATGAAAATATGATGACTATGGAGAAAGTTTGTTCCAAACATTACCCAGCTAGTAGAAAAAAAAGGAGTGAAGGTGATGGAGAAGACATGTGACGGTAGACACGTGGGTGTCACATGCTGTCACACCTATCTCTTTGTATTTTTGTTGCTTTGAATAACATGCTTTGCCAAGTAGGGCATTTTCTTGCTTGAGAGTTTTTTTACAGAAACAAGAAAATCGGTTGCCTTCGGTTTTGTTCTGCATCTTGCCACCTTCTGTTGTGATTACAAGTAAGGTATTAGTATTTCTTAATCCAATGGCTAAATTTAATAACTGTTGTCCCTTCATACTTACTTAGAAGCAGGATAGCAAAGGTACAGTTGCCTGATTCCAAATCTTTGGGCCTCAGAAGATAATGGCATTATCTAAAAATCTGTAGCTTTTCGAAGATAAATGCATTCCGCTTTGTCAGCATTTTGCCAGCTTTTTCAACATACTGGCACCAAACTTATTTTCCTTAATGAAGTCTTTGCCAGGATGGAAATCAGTATTCAGCACTAAGCAAAGCAAAACAGCTTGCTGCGTCTCCTGACAATAACGGAAAGCACAAAAGTCATCTTTTTATTAGTTGTATCTTTACGACAGCATTTAAATACACAGGTGAATTCGCAATATATAAATAAGTATTTATTACTAACACAATAAAATATTAATAGCATTGAAAAGTCATTCAAGAGCCTAGAAAATATCTTAAGCTTTAATAACAGAGAGCTTGCAAATGAATGCATAAATAAAAAAATTATGCCTTAATTTAAATGCATTCCTAATTTATATGTTCTGCAGCTTTTAAATCATTTTAAGAAGTTAATTGAAAGCACAGAATATTTTAATAATTTAAAAAGGTTTCCTGATTAATTTATAGGATTTATCTCCTTTCATTTTTGCTGTAAACCTTGCATAGGTGAGCTGCTCCATGAATGAGCATATAGGCTAGGAAACAACACAGAGAACAGCTCTTTCCTCTAGTCAGTAGATTATTTCAGATTGCTTACAAATGTTTTCTTGGCTGGTAAAGTTTGACAAACCTAAAGATCAAATGGATACCTTGGATCAGATACGGAGCATAAGTAGCTTGCGTTAAAAGTCATGTAATCTTTGTTATCCTGGTGTTTTTGCAAGAGGAGTAGAATTTTAAATATGCCCTTTTTTGAAGATCACTCAATGGGAAAATATTTGGATTTTGCACTTCAGCTAAAACTTCCTACAGACGTCTAGTCAGTGGTGGTTGCCACTGAATATTCTTGCTGCAGGATCAACCTTTTGTAAAATAAAGAGGCTGACATAGGCAGCTGCTTCAGGTATTTTAGGTATTTAAGCACAAAGTTAGCTACAGGAATTTACCATAGCACCTTCTGAAAATGGAGCCAAACTGGGAAGTCCTTGGAGAGGACTCCCTTGAAGGCGTTCTCAGTTGCCATTAGGCAGCTGCAGAAACAAGGTAGGTGCTGTTGAAGTTCAGGAGACTCTGTCTGGGGAAGGACCACGGGACAAAAGGATGGAAGGTGTTGGGATATGTTCTTGTGCCTGGGCTGGTGGCACGGTACTGGGATGGTGGTGAGGAAGGTGAAAGCAGAGCTGCTCTTTACCGAAGCCCACCACAGCAGAAGACATTCAGTATGGCCACTGGGAGGTAAGAGCAAGCACACTTCATGCAGAGGAGGCTGTGGGAGCGGGCAGCAGCAGCAAGTTTTAAAAGAGATTAGGCAGGGCCATCAGTGAATGGGGAGGGGGAGCAGGCAAGGGATGCTGAAGGAGTGCAAGGCAGTGGCTGGAGAAAGTGTCCCGACTTGCGTGCTCTCCCCAAGTCTTTTTGCCACCACAGAGCTCAGCGGATGAGGTGACACAGACTCCTTTTCTGCCTAGGACGGCGTTCCTGAAGTTTATGTTTTCACACTTGAGATGCCAAAGTGAAATGCTACTGAGCAGAAAAAATAATAATATCACAACCTCACAAGAACTAATTGGAGTTAGAAACCGTGGAAAACACAGCCTGGATATTCAGCATATATTTTGTGTGAGAGACCCATCCACCGAAGCTGGCGAGTTGTGAGCACAGATAAACTGCGTAGCTGGCTTGGTGTGAAACTGCTCCTGCAGAACCTCATCCCATGTGCCACGGGGTTACTGATACAGACGTCTTGTTCACTCACAGGGGTCCATCAGCATCTCAGTTACAGGAGGTAATACAAAAAAAACGTAAATACCTCTCTACAGCCCTGAAAATCAACACCAGGCTACTGCCAGGGCAAAGGCCACCTCTGTCCCATCTGTGTCCTTTCTGCCGTCTGTCCACACTGAAGCCTAGTGCAGAGACACTAAACACATCTTCACGGATGCACGAGGCGGCTGGAGGGGCAGGGCAGCCTGCGTGACCCACACGTGGTTTCCTCTCTGAAACAGGGAGAGGGAAAGGCACAAAAGCCGTGCTGAAACCTGCCCCAGGTGCTCAGCCCCAGCCAGCTGACAGCACAGGACAGGGACACCACTTCCATCTGGGGACGTGCTGTCCCCTGAACCCAGCCTGGGTGTCCTGGTTTCAGCTGAGATAATTTTTCTTTCTAGTAGCTGGTATAGTGCTGTGTTTTGGATTTAGTATGACAATGATCATCGAATCATAGAATTGTTTTGGTTGGAAAAGACCCTTAAGATCATCCAGTCCAACCACTAACCTAGCACTGACAAGTCCACCACTAAACCATGTCCCTAAGCACCACACCTACACATCTTTTAAATGCTTCCAAGGATGGTGACTCCACCACTTCCCTGGGCAGCCTGTTCCAGTGCTTGACAACCCTTTCAGTGAAGAAATTTTTCCTAATACCCAATCTAACCTCCCCCGGCACAACTTGAGGCCTTTTCCTCTTGTCCTATCCCTTGTTACTTGGGAGAAGAGACCAACCCCCACCTGGCTACAACCTCCTTTCAGGTAGTTGTAGGGAGTGATAAGGTCTCTCCTCAGCCTCCTTTTCTCCAGACTAAACAACCCCAGTTCCCTCAGCCACTCCTCATCAGACTTGTGCTCCAGACCCTTCACCAGCTTCGTTGCCCTTCTCTGGACACACTCCAGCACCTCAATATGTTGATATGTTGTTATAATCTTGATAACACCCTGATGGTTGTTGCTAGGTAGTTGTGTACATTAAGTCAAGGACTTTTCAGCACCCCACACCCTGCCAGGGGCACAAGGAGCTGGGAGAGCACAGCCAGGACAGCTGACCCACACTGGCCAAAGGGATATTCCCTGCCATATAGTGTCATGCTCCAGATATAACTGGGGAGGCGAGCTGGGAGGTGCGATCGCTGCTCCGAAACAGACTGGGCATCAGATTGTTTTATTTTCCTTTCACGTGCAATGAGCAATGGCATTTGTGCATCACTTGTATTATTACTGTTGTTGTTTTGTTGTTGATGTTATTATTGTTATTCACTTCCTTAGTTATCCTATTAAACTGTATTTACCTCAACCCATGAGGTTCTTTTCCATTCTTCTCCTCATCCCCTTGCGGGGGGGAGTGAGTGAGTGGCTGTGTGGTGCTCAGTTACCAGCCCAACACCAGGCTCTGCCTGGAGAGCTTCATCGCCAGCGGCTGGAAAGCGGGCAGGGAGCTGCACAGTGGTACCCAGATCACCTTCACCAGGCACAGGATAGTGGCAGTGCCTGGCTGGCTTGCTAGTGGTTTTCCCCCTTGCTTTTTGAATATTCTCCTCTTGCTCCATGCAAGCTGTCCTTGGAAAATAGTGGAAAAACTGCTGGAAGAGGATGTCAATGCCATCCTTGAGGGGCAATGCCTTTCCTACTGCTGTGGTCCTTCACGGCTTCAGCTGCCTCCTCAGCACAGCAGAGACCAGCTCTGTCTGCACTGCAGTAAGAGTAGACCTTATCTTTTAATGTAAAAATAATATTAGCAGTGTATATACTCTGAAGAGAGATGGGATCTTCACTAAGAATGGCATTTTGATGGGGTTTAAATATTTCTTTATACTCTGGATATTACCTATTCAGAAAGACTGAATTTTCATCCTGGCCGATCTCCTAAACAGCTTCCACTAATATGCTAAAGCAGCCCAGATGGCACTCGAGCATTTTGAAGGCTTTTAAAAGCAACTTGTCCTGTTCCCAGGGGAAAGCACCACCAGGGAGTGGTGCGGGGCTGAGGAAAGCCTCACACAGGCTCAGGAGTAGTCAACCCACTGATTTCCTGACGGCAAAGGAACAGTGTATTCAGCTGCAAATAGAAAAAGCTGGATGGATTCCTCCAGCGACCTCAAAGCCCACCCGCTTCAGCGAGCACTGGGACTGGAGGTTAGTCAGCTGCAGAGAGCAAAAATCTCCAGCTTAAGGGAGAATTTAATAGATGCCCACTTGGATCCAGCGACATTTGGTTTCTTGCCACTTTAGATGCAAGACAGCTAGAGACGGCTGGTGGAGCTCGTTGCAGCGCGAGGCTGTTGCACCCAGGACGGTGCTGTCTCTTTGCACAGGGAGGGTACCCAGGTCTGACCCCCAGCACCAGGAGCAGCCGGCCAGCAAACACCGCCAGGCAGTCTGGGGGGATGCGCAATTACGCTCCCTGAGACAAAGCTGAAGTGATAACAAAAGAAGCTTGTGGCTTTTCAACCATCTTTGAGGGATAAAAGCCAAGAACCATCTTTTTTCTGCGTAAAGTGCCTACGTTCGGAAGAATAATGCTGCAATCTTTCTTTCCTTTCAGCTCTGAGCTAATTATCCCCTCTCTCTCCTCTTTGCAAGGGTTCCTCTGCCATGTATTTCATTAAAAAATTAGTTGGAGTAGTTCCTGCTGCGTCTGCTGGGAGTGTATCACTGCATCTCCAGGAATCCCACAGAAAGGGAGACTTCAGGGGAACTGAAATTGTCCCAAGATTGCTGCACCTGAGACTGATCCCAAAATGCCACTGCTGAATGAGGACCCTCCTGCCCTGCAGATGGGCAGGGTGACAGATAAACCACTGCAACCAGCAGTCACAACTAAGGTAGTGAACATGGTCAGCAAGTTGATGTGGAGCAAATGTCCAGAGCACAAAAGCACAGAACACGAGGTCCTTCAGGGAGGAGATTTGCTTCAGACAGAAGGTGTGGAGGCAGGATGGCCGCAGTCTTCTGTGAGCAGCTCCAAGAGAAGTTTTGCAGACCGACAGGACTGAACAGGACTGCAGAGCATGACAGCTGAGACATTTTGGGGGTGTTGATACAAATGGTGCCCTGGGTTACGCTGACGCTCTGCATTTTCCCCACAGGCATGAGATCACCTTTTAACTTCAGCTGAGAATTAAACCTGGCGAATGCTGCCTCAGATCCCAAGACTGAGTTCCTTGGCAAGGTCACATCCTGGCCAAGACACGTTCTGATCAGCCCAGACACTGGACAGAGAGAGATTACTACTATTCTTTGGCCCACTTCTCCCCATGGATTACAGGGAGTAGGTGACTTAGACAACTACAGCTAGTGCAGCCCAAGCCAGGCAAGACAAATCTTTCCTTTTATCAAGATGTCTTAAAAAAAATCTAACTTAACAGCACTAAGGCATATGATGAACTATATTATCTCATTGCTTTTTGTACTCCTCTGAATACACTCATCCACTGTCTTGCCTTGCATTATACCTGGCTGCCTTTATTCTCCGTGTTTGTGCAGTACCCAGTCCTGCGTGTGATCAGGAGCTCCTCTGAACAACAGCAAAGCCAAGGAATAATAGGCCATGGCAGAAACACAGTGTTTTACCAGGGAAGAAATTACTGATCACTGGGAGCACCTCTGTAGGTATGACGTAGAGCTGAGCTCTCTGCAGGCTGTGCGTGAACCTATTTTAGGTGTAAACCTCCCTGTTGCTGACTTTTGCCCTCCCCAGAAGTACAGCGCGATTAATTCTCTGCAGCCAGCTCCAAGGCCTTAAAACCACCTTTCAAAAGCTCCAAGGGACGGGACAGGACAGCAAGAGGCTGTTCACCCCTGCTAGGTGCAAAGGGGACAGCTGCTGCTGTTAAAGCACGTCCGTGGGGCTCTCTCCGTCGCTCCCACCGCCGGGAGCCCTCCCGCCCGGGCCGGACGGCTCTCCAGCCAACCTCTGGAGAGCGCAGGAGGATTCTGATGCTTCTCTCTACAGCTTTAATTTCTGTCTGAGCACTTAGGAGTCCCAGACCAGCCTAGAGCTTTTCTCGTGATTTAGAGATGCTGTAATATACTTGTCATCCTTCGGGCTTAAACGCGTCTCTGAAGTTATGCAACTGATCTTTACACTTCTGAAGTCAACTGGGAGCTAAAATCTTATGAAGTATGCCATATCCATTTGTATTAAAGAGAAATTATGTATGCTTTCAAGTCCAGTTTTTGTTAGTGCAGAATTTATCAGTTGGCCATATCTGTATTATTCATTCTTCTAGAGAGAGAAACTTCATTTTTTTTACTTCTCAGAACATACCACTCTTTTTTTCTGTACTAACTCAGTAGCATTTAGTAAGCTGGATGTTATCAGAAAGCTGAACATTATTTGGGTCTTAGAACAGCCCTGTAAAGTGTTTTATTCTTGGAAAAATGCTTCGATATTGAATTCTGTGGTCAGAGGTAAAGTCTGACCACAGTAAAATATAGACTAAAGTACAGAGGAAAATGAAACGCAAGGAAAAGTGAAAAACAGGGTTCTGGGAAGGGAAAATATCTTAAGCTACAAGTGTAAATCATAGGAATGAGTGAACAGATGGGAAAAAAAAACCTACCAAAAGCCTTGAAAAGGACAGTATTTTCCTTCCATTTCCAACCTGCACAAATCAATTTATTGCAGCTGGGCTGTTCAAGCGTTAGATTTGCCCTGGAACATTTCTGACCCCTCTGGGCTGCCAATTTCACCGTCCGTGTCACACTCCTGCAGCAAACACACACACCTGGATTCAAAAGGACTTTTCATATGCCATAAACACCAGACAAACTTTAAGAAACAAGACTTGAGAATAATTGTAAGGCACACGCTTCCTTCACCTAGCCCTTAACATCAACTGCATACTGCAACATAAATACCATCACTGTTTGAGGAGCACTACCTTGCTTGCCTTCCTTCCTTGTGGTTCCTGCCAGCTCACTCTTCCCCAGCTCTTGCCTCTAGTGTTAAACCTCAATTTTTTGCCTCCCCACGGCAGCGGGTGCCCAGAGGGTTTGTGCAGTGGGGTATGACCCAGCTGGGCAGCTTACATACTGCTGTAGTGCAGTGCCAAAGTCATTGTTGAAGATAAAAAGCTAAATGTCTCTGAAGTTTTGCCTCAGCTGTTGGGATGCTCTGCCTACATAGAAAAGTTACCTGCAAAGCTAATAAGGTTTTCATATTCCTCCCGGAAAGGCAGCCCGGGCTGCAGCCAGGCAGTAATGCTACGGCCGATGGAGTGGCTATAGGAAGCAGCCAGAAACTCTCTGCAAGGATCAAATGGTCCCTGAAGCCTGAATACATTTCATGACGGGCACTCAGGAAGATGGAAATAAAGATGAAAGTTTCATCTAAGTCTCGTCGTAATTCAGTGATGTGGAACTTAAGTGTGCCTACAAAATTGACTTTGTACCTTTGCCTTTGCAGAGTCCTTCTTCAATTTAGCTGGTTCCCCTTATTTTCTTAACATTTTCCATTTGCTGCTATGCCCTATTTTCACCCTTTCATTTTCTTCCTGACTCCTGCCTACCTCTCCTCAGAGTCCCAAAGGAACTTATGATTCTATTCACTTTGAAGAAATACACATTTCAGATTGGTTTTGATGGGATAAATTCTGGATTGATTGAGACCCGTGGAAAATTGCATAAAAGCACAAAGGTTTCTAAAAAATAGAGGGAGTAGATACCAGCTATGATCCCCTGCCCTGTAAGCACAGATTATACCTGCCAGGAGGAGAATTCCCTCAATCCTCTTGCAGAGTTGCCTTTGCTCATTAAATTGGATCTGAATTCTTTGTAGAGAAACTTAATATAACAAAGTTCCCGGAAAGAAGTTGGCAAAGGACAAGGACATTAAATGGAAATTTGACAGCAGTATCTGATACAATGCATGAAAAAATGGTTTCTCCATAAACGTGGCACTGAACTTGAGGGAAAATAAAGTCGTCTTTCCTGATTTCAACCTCCTGCAGAGAAATTGTTCTCTGTTGCACATTACGGTCCTCTCATCCTCTTCATTTCAGAGCAAAGACAGTTTCCACAGACAGAAGTGTCTCCTTTGGACAGATGCAATACATTTTGAGTCTGTACAGTGTTATGCATGTATCTCCTTGTGTCTCCTTTCTTTTGCAATGCATTGCAGAGGAACTGGAGATACACGACTCTGGATCTTGGACCCAATTGCCAGAATCAGGCACCCAAAATGGTAAGCACTGCAGTATTTAACTGATAGATGTTTCCTTATTTTCTGGATCTGGTCCAAATCCTTCATTACAGTTGCTTCTTTCAGTATTGGAAAAGTTTCTTCTAAGATTAAAATTTATCACTTGCAAAAGTTTAGCCTTTAAAGAGTGGTGATGCACATTACTCTAATGCCGTGTGCTTTTTTTCGTGTTGCAAGAGTAATTAATGAGTGACAGGCCTCCGAGTTTTGGCAACCAATCTAGACAATTTCAAAGATGAATTATGCTCATGTGCGAAAGGCGAGAGACTGAATTTTCTGTTATCGGTCCCGTAAAGCATATGCCTTCACTGTGCCAAAAATACCAAATTAAAAGCTTAAAATAAAAACAGATTTTAAAATAAGTGTTAGGTCTGTCCACGGGTCACTGCTGATGCTATTTCAAAGGCCTAGAAGATTTGCCCTTCAGGCTCCTCGTGCTGAGGAGCAGGGAGGCGGAGGCTTTAAATATGTCTTCAGAAGGGACAACCATGAATGGCTCTCAGCCAGCGATATGGCCTGGTTGATAGAGCACATCAGAAATATGCCCTTCATCCACAGACTGCTTCATGGCAGCAGCCTGTGGAGAGCACTGCAGGCGTCCCCTCCTTCGGGACATGGTGGAGCTCCCTTGTGTCAAATCCATTCTCCTTTCACTGCTGCAAAGCAACATGGTTCACTCCTGTCCTCCTGAAGATAAGATATCTGGGAGTAAGTGATCTACATTGGAAATTCTGGCAAAATCTTGAGTGTTTGGGTGTTTGAATTCAAAGATGGCAGCAACATTTCCTATTGCAGGAGAAAAACAACCAAGATAAGTGGGACACGTGGGAAACCATAGAAGCGGATGTATGCATGAAGGTGTGGTCCAACCCTGCAGTGACTTCAGTCACACAGATTTTGTGTATCTCCTGTTTTGTGTGTGAGAAGAGCACCAAACTGCTCGCTGCTGCCAAGGTTGAAGCCATTCTGGACATGTTCCTGGCTTCAGGAAACCTGTTCCTTAAAAACTTGGATGTCAACAGACAGATCCATACAAAAAGATGAGACTGGACAAGGAGATTCACACTCTTGGGACCTAGGTACTGAGATTCTGCCTAAACTCCCTAGCTGCCTCTGAGTTTTACGTGACTGTGGCTCTATGCACAGCAAAGGTTATTACTTTGAGAGACGCACAAAGCAAGAGAACAGAAGCTTCTGCTGGTCAGAGAAAGGGCAGTGGCTACAAAGAACCAAGAGAGAGAAGAAGGAACCAGCTCGAGGACATGATGTGTGTATGAGAGAGACTCTCGTGATCTGAAAAAGGTCTAAGCTGTACAAGTGGGACCTGAATATTGTAGATGACTCCAGCCTAAGCTAAAAGGATACATTAAGGAAATGGTGGGAGTAGATATATATAAACTGCACTATATCCAGATCTCTTATGTTAGCTCAGGTAAAAAGTAAAGGCAAGGTAAAGAATAGGTCAGGTAAAATTGGTTTTACTCACAAAGAAAGCTTTGCCCAAACATGCACCAATTAGAAAAAGAGTAGGTACACGAACGGTTATTCAGAATATAAACTAAACAACTTCTTTGCTGAATGGCAAGGGCTGAGGCCTTTCCAGAAACCAGCGCTCCAAATATTCCACACTGCTACATTAGCCAAAGATGCAAAATATTATTATGCAAGCATGAAAACAGTTTTCCCAAGAAATGCTCTTCTGCCTCTCCCATAGTTATGAATTTGTCTGCAAGCCATCACTGCCATTATGGTTTTCTTCCACTATTCCTGCACACAGTTTGGCTTGTAAGACTGATTAAAATCTCTGGCTTCTCTCTGCTAGGGTTTGTTTGGGTTTTTTTGCCTATCACTTTGGCTGGCCAAACTGAGCCACATGGGGAATATGAAATCGCATGCATAAAACGAAATACTTTTTGGACCTCCCTCCCCTCATGTGAATTGCCAGATTATATCATACGATTGCCCACTTCATCTAAGTCTTGATGACAGTAATGCTAAATACCAGATGTTTAGGGATGTCCTACAAGAAGGCCTCATCTTAAATAGTTATGAGGTGCTCTTTCCCCGAGGAAACTTTACTCCTGGTACTGAAAATAAATCTTGAAACTTGAGGATTTACAGTTTCCCAGCAGTTTGTTGTTAGCCTTATCTTGTAAAGCCGTACTATTCCAAATTTCATCCATATAAACATACAATCTGGTTTAGTATCCTACTAAACTCTTGGCTTTAACAATTTTTTAATGACACGAGAATGTCAATTCTCACTACTGACAATGCAATAACTTATTTCCTAGTTTCTCTTTTGAATCCCCTTCTTTCAGGTTCATTGACTATGCCCTGCTACTTGTCATTTCAACTCATTGATATTATTCCTATTTTATGCCTTTTTATTGTGACTCCTATTGACAAATAAATAACCCTTATAATTTTTAGTGCCTTTATGTGAGGTTTTCCTCCAATTGTCTTTGACAAGCAGATCTCCCAAAGGTTGTCAAGGATAACTTCTACTGGAGCCACTTACACTTGGGCCATGCAGTGACCACCCAATGGTCTGGCAAGGTGTACCACCATCTCTTTCAGATGGTTTGTCCCCAGAACCACAGACCATTTGCTGAACCTGCATCATACTAGAGTTCATTAGGAACAGGGGTATATCCATGGTTTGGGGATGAATTAATCAGAGCACTAGCATGCCGCTTCATATACCCTCTGGAAAAATAACGTGATTCTTTGTAGGAAAGCAAACCCTGGTACTAGGTAGCTGGATGCTTTTCTGTATGTCATACACCATCAGTGATGATTGGCGTTGTGCTATCCAATACTATTAATAGGCAGTAATGAAAAAAGTAAGGAAAGATCTTTCCTCAAATTTAAACTGAAGCTTTAAACTGAAGGACATGGGGGGCAGCATCCAAAGTGGCAATACATACACAACTGAAACCAGCTGGGGAATAAGCCAGGCCAACCAGAGCAGCAAAAAATGTTCCTTAGTTGCCTCCCAAGATATGAACCAGAAGACCATCCACCTCGAGTGTATGTATACCGATACATGCAGCCTGGGGAACAAACAGGAGGAACTGGAGCTCCACACCCAGTCAGAAAATTATGATATCATAGGAATAATGGAAACATGGTGGGACAAGTCACATGACTGGCAGATTGTGATGGATGGCTATAGGCTGTTTCATAAAGACAAGCAGGGAAGATGAGTTGGAGCCGTCATGCTCTATGTTAAGGAGAAGTTTGAATGTATAGAAATCAGCTATGGTGATCGTGGAAGCCCTATCAAATGCCTCTGCATCAAGATCAGAGGGGTCGTCTCCAAGGGGGATCTTACAGGAGGCATCTGCTACTGACTTCCAAACCAAGATGATAAGGCCAATGAAGCAACATTCGGGTCACTTAAGCAAGCTTTGGATCAACAGAACCTGGTTCTTATGGGTGACTTCAACTACCCAGACATTGGTTGGAAGAACAATACAGCAGCTCACATGTTATCCACCAAGTTCCTGGAATGTGTAGAGGACTGCTTTCTCATACAAATGTTAGATGTGCCAACCAGGAATGAGGCACTGCTGGACTTGCTACTCACAAACCAATAAAACCTGCTTTGTAATATCTTGGTTGGTGGTACCTTTGGCTGCAGTGATCACAATATTGTGGAGTTCGGAATCCTGCTGAGAACACCGAGGATTAGTACTAAGACAAAGGTTTTAGATTTTAGAAGAGCAAACTTCAGCTTGCTCAGAGCTCAGTTGGGAGGGATTCTGTGGGAAATTTCCATGGAGGATAAATGATCTAGAGAGTGCTGGGAGTTTTTCAAGGATGCTCTCCTTGAAGCACAAAACCAGTTCATCCCGTTTAAAGGTAAAGGAAGTAGGCGGAGCAAGAGACCCCCGTGGCTTAACTTTGAGCTTCTAAGTCTGCTCAGAACCAAAAGGGAAGCGTACCAGAGGTGGAAAAGCAGACGAATACCCATTGAGAACTGTAAGGGCATTGCCATGGCATGCAGAGATGCAGTAAGAAAAGCAAAAGCTCAGCTCGAATTGCAAATGGCCAGAGATGTCAAGAACTACAAGAAAGGGTTCTTCAGGTACGTATATAAAAAGCAGAAGCAGAAGGATAATAATGGCCCACTGTTAAACAGGAGAGGTGAATTAGTAACCAACAATGCTGGAATGGTAGAGGTTCTCAACACTTTCTTCACCTCTGTCTTTACCAGCACTGTTGGGCTGCAGGCCTTGGAAACAAAAATCCAGGTCGAGGGAAACATGGACCTGCCATCAGTGAAAGAAGAGTTGATATGCAAACTATTACAGGAGCTTGACCTTTACAAATTGATGGGCCCCAACAATATCCACCCGAGGGTCTTAAGAGAGCTGGCTGACATTGCAAAGCCGCTCTCCTTAATCTTTGAGAAGCCATGGAGATTGGGGGACATACCCAAAGACTGGAAGAAGGCTAATGTCATTTCTATCTACAAGAATGGCTTAAAGGAGGATCCAGGAAATTACTGGCCCATCAGTCTCACTTCAATCCCTGGGATGGCATGAATCCTCCTGGGGGCTATCACAAGTCAAATGAAGCATGTGATTGGGAAAAGTCAGCACAGATTCACCAACTGTGCTTGACAAACCTGATCACCTTCCGCAACAAAGTAATCTACTCGGTTGATGTGGAGTGAGCAGTGGGCATTGTCTTCCTGGATTTCTCCAAGGCTTTCAGTATGGTTCCCCACAGTCCCCTCCTACAGAAACTTAGGTGTTATGGTCTAGACAAGTGGTCTGTGTGTTGGGTGCGGAACTGGCTGACAGGCTGCGCCCAAGAGGGTGGTTGTAAATAGCTCTTTTTCAAACTGGCAACCTGTCATAAGTGGAGTCCCCAAGGACTGATGTTGGGAACAACGCTGTTTAGTGTCTTCATAAGTGATCTGGATGATGGGATCAAGTGCACCTTGATGAAGTTTGTGGATGAGACCAAAATGAGTGGGGAAGTAGGCACTCCAGAAGGGAGAGTCACCCTGCAGGAGGACCTAGATAGGCTGGAAGAGTGAGCTAACAAGAGCCTTATGAAGTTCAACAAGGACTGGGAAGCCTGCCATGTGAGGAAAGGCTGAGAGAATTGGGTTTGTTCAGCCTTGAGAAAAGAAGGCTTAAGGGAGACCTCATCACCATGTTCCAGTACTTCAAAGGTGGCTACAAAGAAGATGGAGACTCCCTTTTTACAAGGAGTCACATGGAAGAGACCAGAGGTAATGGGTGCAAGTTAGTCCTAGGGAGATTCTGATTGGACTCAAGAGGAAAATTTTTCATAAGAACAATCAGCCATTGGAATAATCTCCCCAGGGAAGTGGTGGATTCCCCAACATTGGACACTTGTAAGATCTGGCTGGACAGGGTGCTGGGCCATCTTGTCTAGATGGAGCTTTTGCCAAGAAAGGTTGGACCAGATGATCCCTTGAGGTCCCTTCCGATGTGGTATTCTATGATCGTATGGTGATTCAAATGAAAGCCAGTGGAAGCTATTGGTAGCTTTTACGTGTTATCTGTTTTCAGTTTGATTGTTGGGCTTTTTTAAGTTTTAAATGACAGAAAGACATTTCTGGAAATATTTTTACCATTTTCATCATTTTTATTCCCAACAGCAATAATGATGTGCTACACTGATTCTTTGAAGAATAGGGAAGGATAGGAAAAAGAGGAATGAGGATAGTGTGTCCAGATGCCAGATACAATTTCACAAGCAATAAGTCTGTTTAAATTTTTGTAAGACTGGTAATTACACTCTAAACAATCTATTGCTGAATCTAGCATCAAATCTTTTCGCTTGGCAATAACCACTACAAAACGTGTCAAGAATGGTTGAATACCACAACCAGAACTTGGGGATAAAGAGCTTCAAATACATGTTTTCCTTTTACAAATTTCTACATAAACACAAAATAACTTTTTTCAAACAACTTTTCTGGTAACTGTTTCTTCAATCAGTCTTTATACAACATGCATTTTGTAGAGAATAAACTGTAGTTTATTCTTTAATAGCCATCATATATAACACCTGGAATTTTGTGCTGGGGTGAAGGAGGATTAGTTGCTCTAGTAAAAAGTTTAGGATTTCCAAATTCTTTCAGAAGAAATAATTTTAAATGACTGCCTCAAATGGTATTTCTTCAACTCTTGCACTGTTCTTTGCATTTTGTGCTACCTCTCATGGTTCAGCTGCTCTTGAACTTTACAAAATCATCTGTATCTTTCCCTTTGAGGACTCTCTGTTCTCCTGCAACATCTTAATTACTCTGCTGGTCTAAACCAGGATTACTGAGGAGCCTGGGAAGGAACAGGCTTGAGCTGAATCTGAGCGCTTACTACTCGTCAAAATGCTCTGTAATCCCCGGTAGGATTACTCTCTGCAGTGTTTCCTTGCTGCAAATGACAAACAAATAAAATTTGCTATTTCAATACAGCATGAAATGTTCTTTCACTTTTAAGAGATCTGAGGGAATAGTTGACAAAGATACTAGAAGGTTAAACCCAGTGAGGAAGTAGCTTTTTGAAGAACAAAGGTAAGGGTAAATCAGATTTGTGGTGAGTTTAATCCTGGACCCGTAAGAGTTTCTTGCTGGAGGACTGCAACAGGTCTAACTGTGACGGGTCTGTTTCATGGAGATTTTTTTCAGATCTTGAAGCAGAAATGTGTCTTTGAGGTGGTCAGAATAAATTCTCCAAGTTCTACATGCTGGGAATCACGATCCACACCAACTCAATGCCAGAAGAAATGTCAGGAAAGGCAGAGAACATTTACAATAGCTTAAGAGATCTAAAAAAGGCAGCCTGGGATGGATGTTTTGGGTGAAGTTTTCAGTGTGGCAGACAGTCACTCAGTTTAGGGAGACTGGAGAGTGAAATCATGGAGTCACAGCTATCAGTGGGGGTTTTGCCATTTAACTACAGTCAAGGCAGGTTTCAGCAAGCAACTATTTTTTTTCTAGGAAAAGCTGAGTCCCGACATACAGAAGGGACCAGTGTGACAGTGCCTAACTGAGCTGTGGGGTAATGTCCCTCGCATCAACACCTGCCGAAAATTTGTGACCAGGTGTGCTGACTTTCTGGCAACCAAACTCTGGAGCAGGAGTGGCACACCAAGATTTATGCCTCAAAATGCTTCACAAGAATCAGAAGGGGTTATAAAAGCACCACTATAATTTTGTTTCAAACAAGTGCTGTCATAAAGCCCTGATGGCTTTGTTTTTTCTGATAACTTGTACAAGTGATGGATATAATACAAAAATCCAAATACCCACACTTTTGCAATCACATTCAGAATATATTCTTGGATACTTTTATCTCCCAGAATGTTATAAATGCATTTTCAAAGGCATTTTTTAGCTGTTTTGATTCAGGGACTTTTTACTATTAGTAATTTTGTAGGATTTGGGGGTGATTTTGTTTATATTCCTGGATCATTTTATTGTTGGTTAATGTGAAGAACACTATAAGAGGGCATGCTGTACCTGTTCTCCTGGTTCAGGTATTCTTCTGGTGGTGTGTCTGTGCTGTCACAGACCACTTCCCCAGAGCACTTCATTATCTGCACCGGTATTTGTAACTTGTCTTTCCCTGTGTTAACATCTTCACCATGTTTTCCTTCGCAAATTCTTTTTATAAAAGAATTACAGAATTTCTTCCCATTATTTGTTTTTGGGTTTTGGTGTTGTTTTTTTTTCCCCTAGAATGCTCTTCTGCAGTCCTCAAGTGCTCTGATTGTGCTTCATGGCAGTCATTTCCAGATGCTTCATTCATTTTCCAGGATCTGCTCCACACCACTGTGCTATTCATTTTCTTTCATGGCAGCACATGCAAGATGATACGGGCACAGTAAATTTTGGGGTAATACCTAGTTCTTACAATTTTTCTTGGCTCTACTTTTTTTTACCCACGTACAAACAAAAATATTGTGGTTTCTGGCTCTGTTTAAGAGCTCAGATGAAGGAGCATGGACTACACAGTATTATAAATACAGACTCCAAGTGCACACTTGTGACATACTCAGTTCACATGTTTTATATATTTGCACTAATGTAAGCCACAGGTTTTTCCTTGCTGAGTTTGAATGATCTCCATTTCCCTGTTATTAAGCTTGAGCCAACCTCTCCTACTATATAAGGGGGAAGCAAAATGTATGAACTTGGTGTATCATTTTGCATTAAAAAAGCAACCAACCAAACACTCCCTCTTTTCATCAGCTTTTAAATGACAAAACCTGATAGCACTAGGGAAGGATAAACTTCTGAAATTCTTTAGATAATTCACATCAGGCCTCTGAAATGTGGATCCAAAGCATCCAAATCTTTAGAGCACCCAGCAGTGCCTGTGAACTTCTCTGGCCACTACTGGTCTGAGTCAAGGTTCTTCCTAACACCACAGCCACAATTAGCTGAAAGAAAGTAATTCATTCCAGCAACTCACCCATCCTCCGAAGCATCTTCCATTCCTCAAACAAGAGATTGCTGGAAGGAAACTATTTCTTCTATGAATTCTGGTGATATACTGACAGTGAACAGAGGTAAGGCTGATGTAGTCAGTGCCGCCTTTGCCTCAGTCTTCACCAACAAGGTTGCCGAGTTCTCTGTGTAGTGAAAAGGTTCAAGAAAGAGAGCTACCAGCAGTGGGTGATGGTTGAGACCAGGGTTACATCAGAAAACTTGACCCCTGCAAGTGCATTGGGACCTTATGGGCTGCACCCAAAGAAGCTCACAGCTGGCCAATGCCCTTGCAAGGCTGCTGTCCTTGGAAGGCTGCAGAGATCAGCAGAGATTCCCAACAAGTGGGGAAAAGGCGATTGCATGCATTTTCAAAAAAGGCAAACGTCATTGAGGGGAACTACAGCCAGTTAGCCCCACGTTGGAAAATCATGAAGCAAGTCCTCTGGGAACACATTTCTGTGCACATGAAGAAGGTGGTGACTGGGAACAGTCAGCATGGATTTACCCAGAGTGAATCATACCTGACCAACCTGATGGCCATCTATGATAAAATAACTGAGCTTGTGGACAAGGGGAGACCAGTGGATGCCATTCACCTTGACTTCAGCAAAGCTTTCAATACCACAATATTCTTGTATCTGAGTAGACAGAAGATGGATGGACAACTATACAGGAACCTAAGTAGCTGAGTGATGGGGCACAGAGGGTAGTAGTTAATGGGTTGCCCTCTACCTGGACATCTACGACAAGTAGGGTACCACAGGGGTCTATCCTGGAACATAACCCATGTAACATCTTTGCCGACAATCTGAGGGAGGCAACAGAGTGCCCTTTGGTCAGGTTTGTATCAGACATCAAATTGGGAGACCAGTTGCTATGGTCAAAAGCAGGACCGCCATTCAGAGAGACCCAACCAGGCTGGAGAAATGGGCTAAGAATAATCCTATCAAATTCAACATGGACAAACGTCCTGTACTTAGGAAGAAAACTTTGCAGTGATGCAAGTTGAGGACTGACTGGCTGGAGAGCAGCTCTGTGGGAAAGGTCCTGGGGTCCTGGAAGACAACAAGCTGCACTTAAGCCAGTGGCAGAAGAGAAAGCCAACAGCATCCTGGGCTGAATTAACAAGAGCACAGCCAGTAAAACAAGTGATTATCTCCCTCTGCTGAGCACTTACTAGACCACCTCTGGAATACAATGTCCAGTTTGAGGTTCCCAAAACAGAGAATGGCATAGACAAACTGGAGGTCAGCAGGGGCTGACACCAAGACGGTCAGAGCTGGACCATGTGCTCTGTGAGGAGAAGTTGAGGATCTCGGACTGGAGAGGATCTTCAGCCTGGAGAAGAAACAACATTGTGGGACCTGACAGCAGCTCCAGTACCTATGAAGAGGTCATCGAGGAGACAGAGCCAGGCATGTGGGGCATGGTGAGAGGACAAGAGACAATGAGCATAAGCTGAAACATTACAGGTTCACACTGGATATAAAGAGAAACTTTTTCCCCCATGAGAACATCAAGCAGTTGGGCAGGCTCTCCAGGGAGGTTACACAGTCTGTGGGAGGGTTTCAAAACCTGACTGGATAAAGCCTTGAGCAACTACATCTGACCCCGTAGCTGATGGTGCTTGCAGGAGGAGGTTGTACAAGATACCTCCTGAGGTCCCTTCCAGCCTGAATGGTCCTATGATCCATCCTCTTGGATGAATTGCTACTGAGCATAGTATCTCTGCATTGAAAATATCAATCCTTATTACGTTATCGGAGAGATTCAAACATGGGTGGTTTGGATGGAGCAGGAAGGTTGCAATAAGGGGAAGTCCATTAGGGCCCACTTTGACAGGACTGCTGAGGGCTTCCTATGGCTGGACACAAAGGACACATTGCACTGGGGCTACAGCCAGAAAATTGAGTGAAAAGTTTATACTAGCTACAGTTTGTTTGTCTCCAGTCTTCTTTTCTCATTGTAGGAATAAGCCCTGACAAGGTTACCTGGGGTTCACTGAATCAGTGAATTGGCTTAGATGGTTGCCAGCATGGATCTAAGAATATCTGCCCTAATTTTTTTTTAGCACTCCAAATACTACAAACACTCAGCCCAATTGCTTTCCAAAGGGATTATTTTACTCCACTGAAAAGCCGCCAGCTCCACAAAGCTGCTTGAACTCAGTTATGGCCTGAGCCAAGTTGATTTTAAACATTAAATAATGTTTCTAAATTGCTTTGGGGTCCATGGATGACAGTTTTTATGAATTTGCAAAGAAGGATTTAACTCTGCAAAGACCCAAGTCACACATGCAGTTCTTACTCAGTGATATCTCCCCTAATTTTCTGTGGGACCATGGATTTTTATGTGTGAATGTGAAGTATCAGATTACCAGCCTGCCAGCTCCAGACATTTGAAACCTTACTATCTCATTAAAAAAAAAAAGTCAACTTGAAAATGATGAGATTACAAAGATTCTTTTAATATGCTAATTTTCTATTGATAATTGCACTTTTTTGGTTCACTTTTTAAGCATCACCTTGAAAATAAAAGTAACAAAATATTCATTTTTTTAAAAACTAGAAGTTGGTTTTGTGATGGCTTATTCCCCCAAAAAAGGAGCCTAAGGACAAATATGACAACTTATGTGCTGGTAACACACCCAGTGTTCTGCTTGGGATAAAGGCTTGTTTTTCTGCAGAGAGTAAGGAAAGGTCTTGAAGAGACAGGCTCTGCCAGATCCAAGCTAGGCTCAATGATACTTAAACCATTCCTGAGACGCAGATATCCTTGACTTGTTCTTAGGATCGTCCAGTGATGGAGATGCTACAATCTTCCTCAGCAAACTCTTCCAGAGTTTCCGTATTTGAAAATGAAAACTAATTCTCCATGCCTTTACATTTAAGCGTATTGTTTCTTATCCAATTTACAGGGGATACAGAGTCTTGTTCCTGGGAACAAGCAGAAAAGGGGACAGGAGAGTTCTGATGTGAAGCGACATGTCTTCCATCAGCCATCTCTTCTTTGGACTAAACCACCAGTTTTCTCTCAAGCTTTCCTATTACGCCACATTTCTAAATCTCTGATTAGTCTTATTGTTTGCCTTTGTTGCTCTCCAGCATAATCTGCTTGTTTCCGGAAGTGCAGTGCCCAAATCGGGAGTGATTACTCCAGCTAAGTTTTCACTAGTTCTCAATGGAACACTTCTGTCATTATTTATTTAATGTCTAATATATATAATGGCTCTGCATCCTGCAATGCTGGTGGGGTTTTTTTAAGAGAATGATGACAATGCTGACTCATGTTCTGCTTGACAACCACTGCATCTCTTACATCATTTTCTGCCACCCAGAGGACTCTGCTGCTGCATTTTTGGACTATCTGTGTAACAAAGTCACGGTTAAGGCAGGATCCTACCTATGCTCGGTGCTTTGCAAAAGCTGCTGCCACGGCGTACAACAATGCTGTGGAGCTGGAATGATCCACAGGCTTGTTACTGTAGTTGTGCAAGTGGAGGAACATGCAAGTGCAGCTGATGAGCAGCTAGATCCTATATTGACAAGCTGGATGTGTGTAGCTTGTGAGAAGACTAGCAGAGGTTAACGCAGACACATGTAGTGCTGTACAGAGGGACACGCACACTGGGGAACACTCAAATAGCACTGGAAGACTCTGGACAAGCCAAACAGCGTGACTGCTGATAGGAGATTGTGTGCATTGTGTTGGATAACAAAGTTATCCAGTTAAAAAGGACATGAGAGAAATACATGATAGGACATACGTGGAACTCATTAGACTCATTCATTTAGGAAATGAAGCTGTGGCTGGGGTTGGTTTTGTTTCAGACTGCTGAACATTTGGGCTCAGCATGTTCTGGTCAGTCTCAAGCTCACCACTTGCCATGCTGTCTGATACAGAAAGCCAAGTGACGGGTCCAGTGCCAAGTCAGTTTTTTCTCAGCAGACAGGCCTGCTACCTGTAAGAACTGAATCAGACACAGGACCTGGAAGAGGCGCCCGTGCCTGGAGGGTGAGCAGCGTGCCGCACGGCGCTTGCAGCACAGGCAACAGTGAGTGCTAGAGCTGGTGGCTGACGGGAGAGGGAGGCTGGGAAAAAGTATATTTCAGGTTTTTGTCCCAATCTGGAAGACAATTTTGAATTCTAAACCTGTCCTCCAGCTCCTTTTAGTCTTTGTCACATGTAGATTTAATAAGCACCCTCCTTTTACCCCCTTTCATATCATTGATGTAAACCCTGGGGCAGTTCCAGGCTCAGAACTCCTTGTTGGAAATTAAACCCTGACTTCATTCTGTGAACAAGGTTATGGAAGCCAGTGCTGACCTCCCCTGCCACAGTTTCACCTAGATGAGACTTCCTTCTCCACCTTGTTTCCAAGATCCCCGTGCAAGACAGCACTGAAAGTCTTATGTGATGTCCCTTGCTTTCCCTCTGTCCACAAAGTCTCCGACCTTTGTTCTAGGAAGGAATTACTTTGTTTTGACATGGTTTGTTCTAGGCAAATTGATGTTGGCTCTTTCCTGTCACTGTATTACCCCTCCGTAATCCATTCCAAACACATGAAAGAACTTTATAAATACATAATGAATTAACCAAATATTCCCTACCTAATCTTTAATGCAGTCTACTCACAGTTCATCAAAATATTTACGCGGAAACACACTATTGTGTTTTTCTGATCCTTTCCACGTAAATGCTCAACATAGCTGCTCCCTGCACAAATTAAGTAAGATAATTCCGTGCAAATGAAGTAAAAAGCTGAGACCTAATTTGTGAGGCCAGTGACTCAAAGAAAATCCTGTAACTGTCTTTTCCAAAGGCTGAGGAGGCTCTGGCTCCAAAAATTACAACTCTGATTTTGCCCCCAAAGTCTTTTGAACATTTATTCAAATGTTGAAAGTACTTTAACAACAACATCAAGTACTATATTACGCAACAAGGTCCATAAATCTTTTTGGTGAACTTCAAGTTTCATGCCCCTATTTGGAAAGTACATAGGAACTATTTAATTAATCCATTAATTTATTTATAAAACATTAAAAAGGGTCATAGGAAGTTTATGGGCATGTAATAAAGAGAGAAATAATTGTTAAAGTGTATTTATCAAATCAATCTAATCTTCAAAGAGAGAATTTAATTAGCATTTCTACAAAGTCTCCTGCCCTCCCTGCCATCACATGGTAATGTTACTCTTTTCAGCGAGGCTAGGATAAGATGCAGTACTCTTTTTTGAGCATTTGTACTACAGCAGTAATTCATAGTTTGGATGCCAGGATGCTGGGACTTTGATTAATATAGCAACATATTTTATGGTATCCCTGGCAGAAGCTAGGAGAGATCACAATTTACATCGAAAAGTGAAGTCAGAATTCTTATTCAGAGCAGAAGGTTTCAAGATAAATGATACACTACCCTACAGGCTTCTCGCAATGATTATTGATTGTATTTCATTAGGGAGTGGCGTAACTTGACCTTAAGAAATACTGCATACATTCAAGATGCAATTTATTAGGTGGCTTAAGTATCAAAGAAAAAAATCTCATGCTAGCACTCAGACATTAAAACAGAGCTCAGAAAGCACATCCAGACATACACTGTCCCCTGGACGCTCCTTGTGTGGGACTGGGAGAAGACCTGCCCCAACAGCTGAGGAGACCTAATTTGATATCCCCAGGTATGCTGCAGGAGTGGGAGAACCTGTCCTCCAGCCCTTCACATAACCACTGTGAGCCCATAGGAAGGGGAAAGGGCAACTCAGGAGGACTACAAGGATGTCATGAGGTTATACAGAAAGAAAATTAGAAGGGCCAAAGCCCAACTCTAGTTAATCTTAATCTGGCTACTGCCATAAAAGACAATAAAAAATGTTTCTATTAATACATTAGTAACAAAAGGAGTGCTAAGGAGAATCTCCATCCTTTATTGGATGTGGGAGGGAGAACATGGTGACAAAGGATGAGGAAAAGGCTGACGTACGTAATGCCTTCTTTACTTCAGTCTTTAACAGTAAGACCAGTTGTTCTCCAGGTACCCATCCCCTGAACTGGAAGGCAGGGATGTGGAGCAGAATGAAGCCCCCATAACCCAGAGGGAAATGGTTAGCAATCTGCTACACCATTTAGACTGATGCAAGTCTATGGGGCTGGATGGGATCCACCCAAGGGTACTGAGGGAGCTGATGGAAGTGCTCACCAAGCCAGTTTCCATCATTTATCAGCAGTCCTGGCTAACCAGGGAGGTTCCAGCTGACTGGAGGTTAGCCAATATGACACCCATCTACAAGAAGGAGAGGAAGGAGGATCCAGGGCAACTACAAGTCTGTCAGTCTGACCTCGGTGCCTGGGAAAGTTATGGAGCAGACCATCTTGAGTGCCATCATACGGCACGTACAGGACAACCAGGTGATCAGGCCCAGTCAGCATGGGTTCATGAAAGGCAGGTCCTGCTTGACAAACCTGATCTTCTATGACAAGGGCAACCACTTAGTGGGTGAGAGNGGGTTGGTTGATTTTCTATGAAAATCTCCTAACAGACTTCTGCCATGGACAGGGACTTTCATATCAAAATAAACCCCAGGTCTCTCTCCAACCTTCCAACCATTATTTGTTTAAACACAGGAAGTATTTTTGTCTCACATAATAACACAAATGATAATGATGTAGTCTTTTTAGCAATAGCAACTAAACAGCATTATGTCACTGCCAGAGAGCTTGGGAGTCAATGAAAACCAACACTGAGTATCATAAATTATTGTTTATTGCTAGACAAATAAATGACTGTCTTTGAAAATGGACCTACTTGTATGGTTAAAGTTTAAAACACTGTTTATGGTAGCAATTTAAGCTCTTAAAATATATGCCTTAAAAATAAAGAGACCCACTGTAATGTTCCTCAGCTGCATTTCTGCAGAATAGTCTTAAATCATTCCAATTACTTAATGCAGCCTGTAATTTATCAGCCCAAATAAGTCTGGCTTGTCAACCACAGACCCAGATATATGTAATTCTTAAGTTACGTAAACTTCATGTATATTATAAATTCTTTCTATATCAAATGGCTGCCTTTAAAATTAATAAGTGGTTTCCTATATGCAAAGAGTGTACTGATTCCATGTATCTGATTTTTTTTCTTAAAGTACAATGTATTTTTGCACAGTCTGGGAATATGAGTGATCAAAGCAGGGCTTGGAGTAAATGATGTAAATTAGAAGAGAAAAAAGAAAAAAAAAGGGTGCTGCAACATGTTTAGAGCCTCATATTTAAAGCTTACCCTATTATGCAGTGAACACCCAGAACTCCCAATGAAGTCAGTAGTGGTGATACACCCGAGTCATCCCCTTGGACAGGGCATGTAGTTGCTGCCCACACAGACACTGCAACATCATACTCCTCCTAGGACGTTGGTAAGATAAATAATGCCATTTAGAACCTGAATAGTATTTTCATGTTTATATTTCTTTACAGGCACAGCTTAATTAATCCACCCACCAGACCAGATGAGCATTATTAGCCCTTTTAATCTGGACATAATTATCAGTAATAGTCCATTAACATTATACAAGAGGTGAGAGGCAGAATTGGAAGATCTCATTGGGATGCAGGTGATCCAGAGTGCTCTCAAGAACATGTGAGGGTGTCAGAGGCCAACTTTGGAGACTCACGTCTCAGGGGTGAGGGTGACTCTCCTGTCAATGAGAGAGAGTCGTGATGGTGCCCAGGCCCCTGGCATCACTCATTGGATGCTTGCATTCAGGCTGGGCATGAGATGGGCATGGGGGAGGGAGCCAGGTGTATGCCTCCTGTAAGAAATGTGATAATCTCTACATAGATCATCCCTTTGACAACAGGGCAGTGTCATTGTATTGTATGCCCAGGTAGCCTTCGCCACCACAAGGGCACCCCGATGATTCACGAACAGGAGATGGCAGACCACTGATAGGACTGGGCTACAGCTGAACCTGTGATCCACGGACAGCTGTTAATGCACAAGATGTCCGGCAGTTATTACCAGTGTGGCAGCCTGTAACCACCTCTCCCAAATGTGACTAGCATGGTTCACCAGACTAGCTGTCTTCGCCTGATAGGACCTGTACAATTTGGGAACCTGGAGGGTACCGCATGGACTCAAGCCTTTGCAGAGCAGCTGTGCAGCACCACTGTGCCGTAATCTGGCTTCATCCCTCTCCACACACCTGGTACAGCAGTAGCAAGGGCTTGGCACACAGGAGAGCGCTGCTGGTTCAGCTCTCTTGTCCCTACTCATGTGGGCCAGAGCCCACTCTTTCGGGCCAAGAACCTGCTCGCCTTGAACAAAGCAACCACCGACGTTGTTCGAAGTCTTGGGAAGTTCAGGTCTAAGACAGCTGTATAAGATCTATAAAGACACATGCCCATATATTTTTCCCTATGACATACGAGTTACTAAACAAGATATGAACCTCCATTTCACCTTTTTCTCCATATTGCACATCCTCTTTTCCTGCTGCAAATCATTATGCATACAGGCTTTTTTCCAGGTTTCATGCTATAATGTTTGAATACCAGATTTCACTGAAGAAAAGAACACATTTCCATTTGGTATTATGAAATACAATAGAATAAATAATTTCTGTTGTAATAACGAGTTCTTACCAAAGTTTCCTTTGTGCATAAAATGTATTACAGAATTTTAGGAAACACTTAACTTGATTAACAGTCTTCTACATTAATCCTTTGCTCTTGAGAGCTGCATTAATTTAACAGAAGCTTTGCCAGGCTGCCTGCATGGACATGGATCAATATCCCAAAAGGCAACCATGCATAAGCTTTGATTTGTGACTTTATGATGAAGTAAGAAAGTCCATCCAATATGAATACTAATTGAAATACCCAAACCAATATGCCTACTTTTCTAGATTGTGATATTAAAACTGAGCTATCAACAGAGGCTGGGACATCATATTACACTTTTGATATTGTTTCTGACTACAAGTATGTTCAAAAGTATTTTAAGATTTGGATACTGTCCCAAGTTTTAGGCAATGCAGATCCACTCAGTCCTGGAGATCATTCTGGATTTCCTAGCATACACAGCAATATTATACAGCCATACTCCTTTGTAAAAAATACATCTCCACAAAGCCATCACTACTCTCTACATGGGGGAAGAAAGTGGGGATACATTCCTGCCTCTTCCATGATCCCTGCTGAACACTTCCCCAAGAAGTAGGGTCAGAGTTGTAACCACATAAGGACAAATCAAATGACCTTCCGTGTTTCTCAGTGAATCAATGAGCTGCTGGGCAGTCAAACAGTGATCTTCCTTCCTCAAAACCTAACCTTTTCAGCATAAGCAAACACAAATGTACATTCACACAGCTAAACCAACATTACTGGCGCTGCAGGGTCTGTAATTGCTAAATTTAACCCTGCAAGCCCATCATAAAGGGTTCAAACCAGCACTGCTAGCTTAAGCACATAGTTAAGAAAGTAAAAAATAGACGGTGGCTATAAAAACAGAAGGGAAAATGAAGGAAGAAATTAAAGAAGACCTGATGTTTGCAGAAGAGCATTTAGCTCCTTTACTGAAAAAGGCCTTGGGGAATATTTGCAAAACAAAGATTAGCGTTACTGCCACTGTGCTTGGGATTTCATTATTCAAGGTGACCTCTCTCTAACTAACACCTATTTAGTACTAAACTGTATTTCTTTGATGTGGTTAATGGCTGATATAGGGACAGTTATTACTATTGAAATTTTCTGTTAGAGGTTGGAACACCTAGAAGGGGAGGAATGGGGTGCAGGAGGATGGGTATGTTATGTTTGAATTCAAGTCTTGGAGACTTCTGCTGAAGAGTTCTCCCATTTTCTCCTACTGTATCACACAGATGGGAATTTAAGATGAAGCATAGTGGAGATTTTAACATATTACTTCAAAATGCAAATATTAACTAGTTTGCTGAAAGATTGCTTTCACACTACAAACTGTCAGTCCCACTTCACTTCTGGACAGTACAAGTGGATTCAGTATCAGTTCAGAATCAGGAGGAAGGTCTAAGGACAACCTCCTTTGCTGCCTTCTTGTCTCTTGGGTCTCTTTGATGTTCAAACTGTTTAGACAATGTAACTGGAAGTATGTTTAAATCAGTTTACTCAAACTGATGGAAATCCCCAGGTAAGGATATGTTACTCTGGTTCCCATCAGTTTATTTTACATGTGAAGCAATTTAGGACATTAGTTAGGTGTAGCTTAGGCTTTCAAGCAGGCTACAGTTTTCTTCTGTGCAACTAGAACTGCTTTTTTTTCTGTTTCTCTCCTCCATCTTTCCTTTGTGTTGTTGACTACCTGGCAGTGGTTCTGTCTTTGTTTTTCTTGCCACTTTCATCTTTGGATTTAAAACTTCAGTTCCATTTTTCATGATTCCTTCAGTTGCCCATGCCAGGTTTTATTTACCCTTGTGAATTTTGCCTTCATGTTAAATCTCTTTGTCCCATCTCCATACATTCTTCACCTTGGCTTACTGAGTGATAGACCATTGATAGTTAATTAGTGCCAGGTATCTCAGTCAGCTGTCTCATTTGCTTCAAACTGACCACCAGGTCAGCGGATCATCTCCTGTACTCGAGCAGACAGTGTGGGATGGATGGATGGATGGATGGATGGACGGATGGATGGCTAGGGAGGAAAGTGGTCAATAAGCTGAGCTTCATGGGCCAAGATCCTACTTATAGCAGCTGAAAAAGATACTCGTAATAAAGAAGAAGAGAGGGAGAACAGGGCTTGTGGCAGTATTTGCAGGCCAGAGGACCTGGATGATGAGCTTTCTCATGATGCATTCCAGAAAAATGAAACTTGAGTGTTTGTAAAGCTCTTTAATCACTCGACTCCACATTTCAGTCGACTTTTTTAACTGCTCTATTTCTAGTTCTCTGAGCACGCACAAGTTTTTAATGTAGAATAGATAATTTGATCCATTAAGTTTTATTAGTAGATTTGGCTGAATGCCACTAAGTAATAAAACTAGTGCAAAGAAGGGCTCTACTGTGTAGCTCTGGTGGATAGCACAGGAATTTCATACAATTTGATTCCTGAATCTTATCACCAAACACTACAATTTTCTGGCAGTGCTCGCTAAAACAATGTGACCCTCCATGGAGAAGAGTCAGATTCTCCTCTACACTTCTTGCCAGGATGGGATCTCCTGGAAAACAGCACCATTATGTCATGTTTCTTATCCAAGGATGGGATCACACTACACAGCATCCTCTGATACCTGCAGTGAAGACCGCACAAACAGCTAGTGGAGATGAATCCCACCTCTCCTGTTTGCAACTAGGTCAACAGGAAAGAAACACGAATGTCTCCGTGCAAGATCACACTGTGCTTGTACATGACTATCCTTCATTTTAACACTACCACACTGTGGTAGTTCACGGTTCCCTTTTTTAAATACAGCTTGTACTGAGACTGCAAAGGTGCTCTTTGGATGGAGGTGCCTTTCAGACTGATCTAGCTGCTGCTGCTGGGGACCAGTTTCCCGATGGCACCTGTAACCGAGCACCTGATCATGCTTGAGAGAGACTGGAAAGCACTGAAGGAAGTCTCCTCGTTCTGGATGCCTGGAACTTTATAAATGGGAGACAATGTGACAAAGACCCAAAAGCAACCCTGAATTAAAATGATTCTGTTCAAATCCACACAATGTCCTGGTAGCATGGAAGAGAGTAGCTATGGGAGCGAAAACTACTTGCAGTGAGTAGAGAAAGACCATTGGTGTTTGTGGTCACTCGGGCTTGACTGCCCAGTTCTCTCAGCTCTGTCATCATGGCTTCCTTTTTTCACATTGTATAAGAGACCCCTAAAAAATTTGAAGATTCTTGGAGGAACTAAACCCAGCATGTAGAAAGTTTCCTCCAGGAACAGACAGACTAAGGATTGGGCTAGGTTAGCCCTTCCGGAGAGTCTTCATTAACCCCAAAGGCAATGCTTTGCACAGAGGTATAGAAATAGATGCTGTGTAACTGATCCATCTAATATTTGGCATGAAGAATACCATGGCATGAATCACATCTTCAGAGTGGTAATAAAACACAAAAGTCTTTTGGCATGTTAGACTGGATATTTAAACTCTGAAAAAATTCCATTCCTTCTTTTATCATCTAATACCCACTGGAGACATAAGAGGAAGGATACCTGGGATGATTCTCCCAGTATAAATGGGTTGGAACATACCAAAGTACTGTAAGCTTTTAAATGTAAATGAAACATAACATGAAAAGTTGTTCGAGCTTTCCAGCCAACTGGGATGGGAGCTGGTGCTGCGGACAAGCACCCACATGAGAGCGCAATGCTGAAGGAGCAATGTAGCGTCCCAGCAGGTAAGCAGGGCTCTTCTCAGATCTTTGGGCCGAAAAAGCACTAACTACAGAATCAAGACATTTTAAAAAGAGTCTTTTCTGTGGGGTAGCCTGGATTGACAGTAATGTGTATTTTCAGAAAACAGCTTATTGAAACCACTTATACATGTTTAGGTTTGGAAATCAGCTATGGAGCCTGCACATTGAGAAATACAATGGATGTTTGTACCAGCCGTAATTGTCTATTTATTTGCATGCCACTGAGTATCATCAGACACTCATACAGCCAGCAGTGCAAGGCTGGGAAGACAATAACACAATGTCAAAACCAAGTCAAACCATGGCAGCAAAAATGATACACTGCAAATCAAAATAAATTGAACATGAAGTCTTAAACCAGCAGGGAGGGCGAGCTTGGAAAACTCACAACATCAGGGAGCTTTTGGGATATTTCTAATTGCTATGAGAAATTACATGTTAAGAACATGTTTGCTCATCCATGCTTCAGCTCATTCCCAGCAGGTGTCTACGGCAGGCAGTCAAGGGAATCAATGCAAACACGAACCAGCTGCCAGTTCCTGTTTTGGTCACGTCAGGTCAATGCTGTCTGGGAAGAGACGAATGCCACTGGGACTAATGCCTCCATCAGATGGACTAGCAGATTATTTAGTAGCTTCCTCAGAGATTTCAAAGCTAGGGCTGGTCCTGCTTGTTCACTGCCAGGCTCGGAGAAAGAGGAGCAAATAACCCAGCAGTGGATCTGACATCCAACCTGCTATGCTCCTGCTCATCCACCTGTGGTGGACACCTGTGATGTAACTCCTGTGATGTTACGCCTTATGCAGGAACCGCTTTCACTGACAAGTCTCCCTCTCCACAGCTACTGAAGTTGGAGTTACCAGTGTTTTCTTCCAAGCTGTGTTGCAGACAGGCTAGGGCACCTTCCCTTTAAAATAAATACACCTGTCACTGCTTCTATCTTGCAGGGTGAGCAGGAAATTTCTTGTATTTGGTTTCAGACCTTGGGGCAATATTTCTCTAAACATCTGAACTTTAGATGTTTTTGTTATTTTTATTTTTCTGCTGGGAAAAAGGGACATGGAAAGACATCCTTTGAATGCTGGAAAAAATATTTTCACAACCTTTTGGAAAGGAACAGCTGTGAAGCTTGAGGTAAGAAATCAAATTTTTCCAGAGAACAAAGTATGTTCTTCAATTCAGTTAAAAATACCAATTAATCCTCTTTCCTTTTTGTACGAGAGCCTGCCTCCTTTACTGATTTCCCTTACAAAACATTTAATTGACAATACATTTTTCACACAGACATGGTTTGCTAATTGTGATGGTGAGTGATTCAGTTAACTGCATTTATTCATGAATCTTTAAAGCATATTTTTTCTTGTAATCAATGTATGCATCAACTATTGCTATATTTCTTAAATATTTTGTGGCATTGTTCACTCTTTACCGCACATCGGAAATTTTCCAAGGGATTTTTTTCTTTTTCTTTAAGACAAAACCCTCATTTTAGCACTTTCATTGTAATTGTTTTATGAAGTGAATAAGCATTTATATTATTGTTGTTGTTATTATTATTGAATTTGCAGCAGCCTGTTGCAGTATCCCCCCACTTTCTTTGCTGGATAACGAAGAATTATTTCATTGCTTTCAGGCCCATAAGCAAAACCTGGTGAAACACCAACATTTTCATGAGGAATGTGTACCAGAGATCAAAGCAGGGAAGAAATGCAGCATGCAAAACCCTGAAACATTCACTGGGGAGTTGTAGGTGCCCTTGCCTAGCCACGGGGAAGCGCAAAGAAGGGTGGCCATGAAAGCTTCCTGTTGTTACATGTCTGTTGCTTCGCTTGTTCTTCTTTTCCACTGTTGCAAAAATGCTTGTTTGTCCCCAGGTAACATTTTTTGGGTGTAGTGGAGAGAAACAAGTCTTTCCACATGATGAAAATGCTAATACTAAAGTCAAGTCTGTGGAAAGTCATAATGGGAGGAGGTTCCTAAAAAGATAAATAAGTAAATCCAATTTCAGTGTTAGACCAGCTAAGGAGTACTAAGCTGCCTCATTTTTCTTTTCTTATTAAGTCAACAGTTCTCGCCATTATTGTTTTTCATTAAAAAATGACTCATGAAGTCTCATTATTCTGTAAAACTCAGTTTCTCTCATTTTAAAGTTTGTTTCCCTCTGAGAGGAAGAAAAAGTAAGTATCGGTTCAAAAGCAAAGGGTAATTTATTTTTTAAGTTATTACAAATTTGGTATTAGAAATATAATCTCATTACTCTAAGCAGCGTAGTAATTTTTTAAGTTCCTCAGGGTTGGGCTTAGCAGTCCCCTGAATAAAGGTATTTCTAGGAAAAGAAACTATTGGTGTGTGATTCATCAAGGCATAAATTTTTCAAATGCACATAAAAATAAATCCCTAGAACTATTTAGCACTGAAGTGCTTTTATAATAAGTGATTTTTATTCAACAATAAATGCAGCTATCTGTCTACGTGCTATCAAGGGGAAGACAGACGATAACAACCCACATTACTACATACTGTCGTGATTTTGGTTTGGACCTTAAAATACACAAGTCTGTTGTGTAGCTGGAGACAGAAACCACTGCAGTCGCGGGGCCCGTGCTGCCTCTTCTGGGACAGCCGTGCACAGGGGAAACAGGATGGTTTATACAGAGAAAGGGGGTGGGAGGGAAAGCACTAGATTTCTTGCAAAAAGCATTCTGCAGCAATATCATACAACATCCTGGGTCAAATTGGGACCTCTGTCAAGTGAGTAAAAAGGTTTAGGTTGTGCGCAGAACATCGTATCTGACCTGTGACACAACAGGCCAGTTCTATAAGGCTGGAGATGTCATTACAGCAGAACCACTTCTTGGCTTTTCCAGTTTTATTTCTTACTCTGATGTCCTCCCAAGCAGTTTTTAATCACATGAAACAAACTCCAGCTCTAACTCTCCAACATCACCATCTTCTTTCCGAGGCCTTGGTGCTCAGGATGATTCCTTGAGGTGCTGAGCTCCACCACCTGCGGGCAACCCCTGGGAGATCCCCCTGCCCTGCTGGAGGTGAACACTCAAAGCTGGACACTGAAGAAGGTGGGGCTGAACCCCACGCTGCATTATTGCTGTATTTGGTGCATCTGCTTTGGAGTAAGGGGCAAGTCCCTCATTACCTGTAACGCAGAACCATGGCTTTGGCATCGTATCAGTGACACCCCCTGCACCGCACCCCTGACAACATTCACAAAGATGATGAAATGCCCAGAGTGGATAAGAAAGCCTCAGACTACGTTATTTCATTGTTATTAAATATTGTATGGAAATAACACCTAGATTTCTGTTTGATCTTATCATTCTATACTGCCTTCTTTGGACGTACCAGAACAGCAACCAATGCATATTTCTCCCACCGTATGCTAACTGTCTGAGTTTCTCTTTAAATCACTGTGAAATAAATAAGTTCTTTTCACTTCTTCCTATTGTTCAGGGAACGAGACGATTCACTTCCAGCAAACACAAACCCAGTAAATACGCATTTTGGGGGTGAAATTACATCTTCCATGCTCTGCAGTTACTATGGTTACCATCCCACAGCATCCCTGCATGCATGGCTAAAAGAAACAGCACAAAAATAAATGTCCATGTTAAAACAAAAGGGAAATCCTGACCTACTAAAAAAAACCCAACTGTGAGTTGAGGAACCTAAAAGACTTATTTTGCATGATGAAAAAGAAAGAGGGATGTCCCCATGGTCTTGTTGATAAACTTGCTTATTTAGGCTTTAAACGCTGGAGTAGATTTTTACCCCACCTAGAATTGGGAAGATGGATGAAACATGGTCCACCCTCGTGCTCCAGAAACCAGCCAGTGTCAGTGCATGCCTGGGAAGGTGTCCTGGCTCTGGCTAGGCTGGAGTTAATGTCACAAGGAGCCAGGTGAGCCAGGCTGGGGGGGCTATTCCACACCCAGTGCCGCCATGCTCACCATAAACGGGGGCTGGTCGGGGAGGGGCGGGTTCGGCGTGGCTCTGGGGCGGGCTGAGGGTCCAGTCAGCCGTGGGATCGGTAAATTGTTTTCTGTTATCACCCATTGTGTATCTCTGTTATCAGCACTGTTGTTGTTTGTTTCCCTCTCCCTTGCTGTCCCAGTAAACTGTCCTTACCCCAACCCACGAGGCTTTTGCCTTTGTTTGTCTGTTCTCCTCCGCACCCCGCCGGGGAGGGGTGAGCGAGCGGCTGCGTGGTGCTCGGCTGGGCCTGAACCAGTCCAGAAGGGGACAACTATTGCTGTTTTACCGGTAGGAAGCTAACTCCCCGGGAGCATGAACCACAACAGTATCCAGGTTCCTAACGCCAGCCTGGGCAGCCTGCCTTCCTCACAGAGGTCAGTGGGACGTCAGTGGTTATGGTGAGAGATGGAAGCTCAAGCCGTGTTATGGATTGGGCCCACAGCAGCAAAAGGACTTTGTGGCTTCCGCTGATTTTGGTTGAAGTTATGTGCCTCATCCCACGGACGCAATACTCAACATCAGGCCCAACTCGGCGAGGTGCCTGAATCTGGAGTTGTCTCCCACAGTGAGTGCTCTTCTGGCAGATTTGCACAGCTTGGTGCCTCGTGGACCGAAGTGTGACTAGGAGCCTCAGCCAGACCCTCCCATGCCAGCCCCGGGAGGAGATTAATGCAGACAACTTCTCTGGATGCACCTGACCCATCCTGCCTGGAGGGATCCTTCTACAGCTCAGGTGTCCAGACACCTCCCCATGAATGTGGCTGATGCTGGTGTGGCCAGGGACATCCTTGACCTCTTCCCTATCCTGAAAAATCGTGGGGGTGACAACAGTACTCCAGGCCATGAAGGATTTGGAAGACCTGCCTGTGCAGGTGATAGCAATCAAGTCCTCAGCTCTTCCCTCCTGAGTGGGATGCTCTGACCACAGGCAGGAGGTGCTCTGCCCCATGGGAATCACTGGTAACTGCAGACTAACTGGAGCAAAGAAAGGGAGCAAAACTAAACCTGTCTCTGGTTAAGCTGCTTGCCCAGGAGGAAGAGACCTGAGTTGTCACCTTCCCATAAGGCTAAGGCTTTATATCACCATAACCACAGTGAAGGAGGTGGGAAGCTTTCCTGGGAGGTGAGAAATGGGAGTTTGATGACTCCACAGGCTGACTGGACCTCCAGGCAGACTGTATCCCTACAATACTCTCCAACACTCCAACCCATAAACCATTGCATGCTTAGATGAACATTTACTTATTGCTTCCAGGCAAAGACATCACTAACCAAAAGCCATGACAGCTGTGATTTGAAGAAAGACCTTAGGATTGAATACTATTGTTTCAACAACTGAGCAACTGAAAAAAGAGAAAAACAATCCTACAAGTGAAGACAAGCTTTTAAAAAATCCCCAGTATTAAAAAAGTCACACATTTTGAACTTTGACCAAACATGTGCCCTAGGAAATCCATTGAGTTAATGGCTGACAGTCCATTCCCTCTGTACCTAACTATCCACTCTTACAACTACGTGGCCAGAGAACCAACTCCATTGGCATCACTGGGCAAGTGACTAAACTGCCTTCTTATGGTACAAATGTACAGTCATTTGGCATGGAAGAATTCAGAGTAAGTATACATTTGACAATTGCTGCAGTCAGCAAAATGAAATGCAAGCAAAAGTCAGTGGAAGGGAAAGACTGGGGTTCTCCTGGGTACCCAGAGGCAGCTGGAAGCAGAACCTGTGTTGTCCTGAGTTGCAGCCTGTCCACAGTGACCAGTGCTGGGTTTCACTGCATGATGGAGGCTTCCACTTCTGTTATAGGGTAACAGTCTACTTAGAGTGACGATGCTGTGGAGTAATCCTATTTATATGAAACCTAGACGCTGGCCTAGTCATAGAAGGCAATGGCATTATTATCCTGTACTTTCTTACTCTTGCTTTTTCTATGTGAGCATCACTGTATCATAATTTTCAATGTTTTCACTGGAAAAAAATGCAAACTGAATATTACAGCCTTATGGTATTGAAAAAGAGTTCCTAATTATTTTCTTCTATGTTTGTTGATTTGAGATTGTAGTGCCAAGAAGGTCATTGCATTTCAGGGTCACCTTCTTTTTGTATCTGATCTACAAAGGTTGATTGAAAGCAGAGCAACATCTGAATGGTGAGTTCTTCCTTCAGTGTATATCTCAGAGGTAAGGTACAATTTCAAGAACAAATGACAACAAGGAAAGTTCTGGATGTTTCAAATTCATTGTCCCTGTTCTTCATTAACAAATGATTGGCATGGGATGGTGTAAAATGTGAGGGAATAAATAGAATGAAAGTGTGAAAATGCATCCTGAATTCCCCAACGCTTCCCTGCTGTGTCCTTAGGGCATTTCAAGACCTACCTTGGAAAAAGGCTTTGCATAATAATCACTGCTATGATTAGAGTGGTGTTTCACATTATATAATACGTACAATTCACCTGATAAGCACTGCAAGAAGAATTACTTGCAATTAAAGTTTCAAAATGTTCCAGGTTTTAGGACTTCTCCCTCCCGGCCTAACAAAGCAGCCTCATCAGTTTTCTCAGCAGCCCCTCAGTAAAACTCACTTAAAAGTAAGAATGTTCTTTAAAATCCCCTCACAAAATTACAACAGCAATGACACCAGTGGCCCCATGGCTCTAAGCAGTTCACCAGCAGAGCATTACTGGTCATCAAAGGACTGCAGCCTGGGAGCTGAGCAAAATCCGTTTCAGGAGTAACGAGAACAAAGACCAAATATCCACTATATGTAAGAGAAGCAGTAAATTTGAATGTAATGTAGACTTGCAAGCCAGTGAAAAGACGTCAAGTTGCAGCACATGTTAACAAAGACAAAAATGATCCCAAGAGGATCCTAGGAGGAAATCATCAGCACCATGCACCTGGGGATGCTGAGGATGCTCCGGACCTCAAAACTGAAGCTGTCAACAGCAGGACCCAGCAGAGCAATGGAAGGATGAACATAACACCAGAGAAATGGATGGGAAGTAGAAAGTGTCGTGTATATATGATTTTAACAATTTGAACTTGTGTTCATTGTGATCATTGTAACTGGAGTAATAGTAACTCTTTCATCGGGCTCTTAAGACTTCAAATAGACTAAATTCTTGGCTTTACATCTAATGAGGCTTCCTTTTGCACCTAGCAAGATTTGAGTGTCTCAGGCCAGCAGGGTTTCAAGCAACCTATTCTGCATCTTGGATGCAGCAAACTGGTAACAGTCGTCCTGGGGATACACTGCTAGCAGAGTGAAACGTGCATCTCTAACACCACAGCTGTGCTCTCTTGGGGAAAGGCAGGCATTCCCTTCCATGCTCTCTTGGGGAAAGGCAGGCATTCCCTTCCACGAATTCAGGCTTCCAAGCTGCAAATGGACACGGACAACCCTGGTTTCAGAGTACTAAGACAGTACATATGCCTGAAATAATTAAAGCTAAAAATTTGAGGCTTCTTTTATGTATAGAAGGTTGCAAAAAGCAATGAGATATAATTTAAGGCTGTCCTCTTCTTACTGATTTATATTTGGCTGAACTGTATTTAGAATTATTTATGTTCCATATATAGTTCTCCATGAAAAATAAGTATGTCTTTTGAGTCCTAAATGAACGTCAAATACTACGGCAGGTTTAATCATACAGTTTTGCAAAACCTCCACCATGTACATAGCTTGAATCCTTTTTTTCTTTTTAGCAGCATTTATTCTACTAATTTAAGACCTAGTAAGCAAGATTAAGTATTCATGGGCAGTAAACTGTAACTCTTAAGTCATTAAGGAATAGGTAGTGCTCAATACAAATACAAATGTAGTTTAAACTTGATATAACCTTTCTAGATTTTAAGTCATCAGCAAATAAAATGTTAATAAAAACTTCTGGACTGTATCTAGATTTCTTTTTGCATTAGTAATCTTGCTATTACAGAAAGAAAAATAATGAAAATCTATTTTTCTCAAAGAACAGTTTCCAATATAAACAAAAAACAGTAAAGAAAAAAAAAATCTTCATTGATATGAACTATGAATGCAAAAAAGACACTGCATTCATGAAAAAAAAAAAAAAAAAAAAACCAAAAACCTACAACCAAAAAACTAAACAAAACCAAACAGCAAGGAAATAATATTAAATATTGTACATATGTTGAGAAATCCTCAATTATGAAATGAAAGCAAAATTGGCCTTAAGTAATATATCACTCCATCAGTGACACTTCCTTATCAGATTTGTAACCATTTGTAGTAGCTGCTAATCTCGAGCAAAATCCTGACCATCCCATTGCACACACGAGCTTCATGGTTAAGATGTTTACTGTCCTTGTTTTGTTTTACTTTGTTTTTTGAGGTAGAGTGACCAAAAGTACCTGTACAGAGAACAAATCCCACAGTAGCAAATACCATACACAGTTTGGGAAGCAAACTTCTGAGATGAGTGGAAACTTCAGGGGTGGCTGTAGTGCAGTCAGGGAAATCCATCCATGTCTACATCTGCACATCCTATTACGAAAGCTGCCCATGTTTCGGTTACACCAAAATGTGCAAAGTTTTATGATACAAAAGTCCATGAATCTATGAGCCATACAAACCACAGACACTTCCCAATGCATTTTACTGCTGGATGCACTACACACAGTAGTCCCAGCCTGTAGCCCACCTTGTCCCCGGAGCAGCTGTCCCTGCAGTAGGGATGGGTTTGGTGGGTCCTCCACCGTGCTCTTGGCCAGAGATGAGCTTGCCAAGGGAGCAAGAGCTGTCCTCAACCTTGGGAACTGTAACTTCAGCCTGACAGATCGGGCATGCAGAGGTGGAGCAAAGAGAGACCAAAGTAGATCTGAGGAACATCTTCTCCAGGGACCATTTCCTTCTCTTTTTCAGGCGTAAGCAGCTTCCCTGCCTGGAGGACCTTGTGCTCATTTTGGTGCCATCAGCTGCAAACACCATTTCTGGTGGTAGCAGGGCCAGTTCTCCCAGTGGAGTCCAGGCCAGCCGAAGGTGATGCCGTGCAAAAGCTAGCCAAGAGTTGAGCAGCACGCTTTCATATGAAAATGGTGCTACCACCCCTTCCTCCAGTGCCAGCTGCAGAGGGAAAGGGGGGCTGCCTACTTAGGGAAGGAGAGTGTTCACAGAAGGACCTCGTTATGCCAACAGCGATGCTGGACGCTTGCTTTCAGGTACAACGTTAGGTTAGGGCATTTTGTTACTTCTGAATGGCATTTTAAAACCAAGGCATCCCATACCCCCATCTCCTCGTTCACAGCAGCAACCTCCATGTGGTGGGACGGGGGCTCAGGAGGGCAGCTCTGAATTCCTGCACTGTCCCTCCCCAGCTCCCCACTGGAGCTCAGACACAAGCATTCCCCACAGCCCCGGTCTATAGAAACACGACCGTGCTGTGAGCTTCAATTACACAACTGCAGAAACAATTTTGCCTTGTTAATTGAAAATCACTATAGCTTTCTCTAGAATGAAAAAGCCTCAACTATAGAAGCAGGGGCTCCAACATACAAATACTGATTTATATTCACACAGTCTGCCTCCTCCTTGTCATATCATGAATATAATCCCAGGCTTTCAGGATATTTTGTTTGCTTTTGTGAACAGATACAGACTTACATGTCGTTATTTTTTATGTTAAACTATACAGGTGTAATTCTTCCTGCAGGCCCAGCAAAAATCATCTCAGATACTTTGAGTATGACTGTACGCATGCAAAAAAACCCCTCAACCAGCCACAACACAGAGTTAGAATACAAGTCCCAAGGAATAGATGTGGGTCAGTAAAGAGAAGGGGGTCATGAGCATCTTTCTTTGAGAAGCTGGTGCTCCAGAGAGAGGAACGTGGCTCTACAACATGTGGATGATTGCAGCGGAGAAGAAATGGTCAGTTCAGTGGGAGGACAGAAGTATGGGGAATGACATTACAGGATCAATAAGATCTTCCTTCACCTCCCACACAGTGAATCGCCTGCAATGCTACACAAAGACACCAAGATCAATTTCTCGAGTTTTGCATCGGCTGCTGAAATGTGGGACACACGCTGAGTTTTTGCTCACCAAATCCAATAATGTAATTAACAGAGCAATGGAGAAAATAAGAATAAATCCTAAAAAAATCAAACTGCATCCTATCTATATAGAATTTTGAATGAACATATTATTACTAAATTGACATACAGTTATTACTGCAGCAGCACTCTTAGGGCTCCAGTCTGCCAAGGAAGCATTGGCTAGGGTACGACAGAAGAGAGAGACGAAGGGTTGTCTTCATTATCAATTAGCTGAATATGGAGTTTATACAACCATGGCAAATCCTTTGAGCAAAATCATTCTGCCAGTCAATACTCTACTTGCTAGTATGAGCGATCATGTATGGACATAATTTCTTCCATATTTTCTTAATTCTACAGATAACGACATTTTTTTATTGTCATAAAGGGAAACTTTTTACTGCAGCATGCACTGAGCAGCAACACTACCCGTCAGGAAGAAGTCAGGATTCACCCACGAGGAAGCATTTTCCCCTAAAACGCGCCATTTAATTGCACTCACAACTGTGAAAAATAGATTAGCGTGGTTGCCTTTTGCGGCATTTGTTAGTATAACTCTGAGACGTTTGTCTGAAAACAGCACTCCATTTCACTGTTTCTTGTTCATCAAAGATATTTGATTAGCAAGAGCTATGTTGCTCTTGTGAAACTTAACGCTGTATTTGGAATTAGGACCTTTTTTATTAGTATGCATTAAAATCTGTTATTGATCTCCTAGAGGTGCTAATATAAGTGTCTTTTGTAATACAAAACCAAATTAGATTCTGATCAGGTTCGAAGTGTTCAATCAAGGACTACCTAGCAGCATTTTTAAATGAAATGCAGTTTGTGTTTGGCATTTCAGATCAGCTATTTGATTGAAAGTCAGGAAGAATTCCCAGCGACGTAGCATCTCTCTTCCTTCGCTGGGCATCTAAAATGCATCTAGCATTCAGCTGCTGCATAATGTTGACATATTGTTTTGTTCAGTCCAGAGCACTTTGGCATTCAATGTATACTACAGTGGGTAACTTGAAAGGGACCACTGCAGTACGTTAGCTTAAAAAGCATTTGCTAAACATTTTAAACCTAACTTCTTTATGACTAAAGACTGCCATGTTCATTAATAGAATGCAAATGGGTAGTGTTATCACTTCTTCTACTGCTCGTATTACAACAATACTAGTCTTCACAGAGAAGCGATAAAATAGGTGAAGATACAGTACAGGGACCTCCTGAGACCTCAGATAAGCTCAGGGACCCACTGTGCAAGGTGCTGTACACAGGGCCCTGAGAGATGGACTCTGTCCTGAAAAGCTTGTGATTTATACTGAAAAGAGAGACGTAAGGCAGATATGGTATTTCTATCACAGCCATAATGCCGTTACCAAACAGGGATATTTTCACCTCACCTATCTCCACACCTGAGTAAATCACTCTAGGGCTCAGGCAATGGACAGAAATACACTTTGATGATGTAGTTCACCTGATCGCCGCCTTGCAGAAACCCATCTTCTTTAGTAGAAAATACAAAGTCACCTACTTTTCCCAACCCTAACAGCCAGACCTCCTGTCTTCCCAGAGGTGCTCAACTCGCTGTGCGTGGGCGTGCAAGGTGAGGGGAGCACCATCCTCCGTCAGCACAGGCTCCGCTTACAGGCTTGGGTGCTCACCTCTGACATAGACATGGGTCGTGTTTGTGCTACTGGAAATCAATGGGCTCGCTCTGGGGTGAAAACCAGAGCCCTGAGACACCGTGATTGTTGAATGGTGAGCAAACATGAAACCCCGCTGAGGCAGTAGAGACCAGAATCCAGCCCTTTGGGATGCTCTGCTTCATCTAAACCAATGTGATTTTTAATTATTAATCTTTGCAATACATCTACTTACAGAACAGCAACAAAGCCTCTGGGTTCAACGCTGCAACTCTGACGGGTGGCTGCTGTGATTACTGCAGCCACATAATGGTCTCAGTGGTTTAGTCGGTTTACTCAGATTTAGACTAACTCGACCAAAACAATGCCTATGTGGTAGTACAGCTAAAATATAAAATTAGTCAACAATATGTCACATCAAAATACCTCCTGGTCAAGGAGGAACTCAAGCCCCAGGGCACGCCAGGTCCTCTCCTCCAGAGCCAGCTGATACCTGCAGGCACATCTCCTGCTCTGCAGGGCTGCAGCCCCCGTGTCAGCAACAAGGCTCAGGCTCCTGTTTCTAAACAACTTCTGATTCATCCAGACACCTTGTGGTGCCAGACTTTGCTCAGATTTTAACATTCTTTTACAGTAAGCGGCAATTACATGTGTGGGTTTGTAAGTGGCATTAAACTCAGCACACCTCTACTCAGACTCCTCCCTCCAGCCTGAATTTTGCCCATTTTCTAAGGTCTTCCAGAGTATTTCTGCTACCTTCTGCCACTACTAACTTCCTAAATACACAGCGAAGCTCCCAAGAAAATGGCGTGAGCTCTGTGGCTGATTTGCTAGCGTTCACTCAAATGACAATTACTGGCAAATAATACACGCTGTGCCTATGAACTTCATTTCTTGCTGTCCGCTGGGCTTAATGCTATCTAATGCCTGCCTTCCTCCAGTTCCCAGGCAGGTAACAGCTGGGCTGGGGGACAGGGGGACACTTATTTGTCGTGTGGCCCAGAGCACCTTTCTCCCCTCCAGCCTAGCAGAGATGCGGCTGCGAGAGCGCTCAGCCTGCACGGAGCGAGCCCACCCGACACAGACCCGGTGGGTGCTGCTGCACACGGAGTATTATGAATCAGAAGCTGCAAGAGAAGGAAAGGTGTCTCCTGTGCTGGCTGTTAATGTGGCTACATCAATACACCCCAGGCTGGTCAAGCACAAAGGAGGGAAATGGAAGAAAATACAAGTCCATAGCTGGTGTGTTCTCTGTTGCCCTCTGATTTAACATGTGCAAAAGTCAAAAAAATGATCACCCCAACTGCCTCATCAACACCAACAATGCATTACCTATCTTAATCCCTTTCATCATTACCTTTTTTAAATGCTCCAGGATGATGAGAAAGCTAAAGGACAGAGATTGCTGCAAGCCCCACAGAAAAGTCTAAACATTAGAAGGTTTTCTTTACAGGTGAAATCCTTTGCCTGTACCACACCGAAAGCAGGTTGTGGTGGGGCAGCATGCTGCCAGCAGCCCCTGCGTCCAGGGGGTGAGAGAGAAACAGCCTTTTCTCCAAGGTCATATCGCCCTGCCTGAGCCGCGCGCGAGACGGCGCCAAGCCTTGCTGGAGAGGGACACCGCAGCACACCGGGCACCAGCCTTTGCTGATGAGATCGCCTGGAAAACACAACACGGCAGGATCTCTCCAGTAGCTGAAGGTCACTGGTCGCTGAACGCAAGACAATGCGGCCGGCTGCCTTGTCCGTGCCCTCGCTTCCCTGCTGGAACGGCAGCGTGAGCCGGGAACGAAGGGCGAAGTACGGGAGTGAACCAAGGCAAGGAAAGCCCTGTGCTTCCCAGCAGAGCACTGAACAGAGCTTGTTCCAAGCCTAATCAAACTATTATTTTCAAATAATGAAATTAAGATGTACCAATTTAATTTGTATTTTTTATTAACGAAAAGTCAATCGTTCGCCACCTGGTAGTAGCATTCATTACTGCACAAAAGCACGCGGCTTACCATATCATGCTGGAAGCACTCTACGTATATAAGCAGAAGGCTAAACTCACCCTTAAGGTAACTTCATTGAAACCAGTTACTCCAGGATCGAGCTTTACCCAGTTACAGACTTAGGTCCTAACTGGCGTCAGGTCTAGGTAATAAACGGTGCTCACACAAAAACTACTGGAAAAACTGGTTTAATTTTCTGCAGTACCACTCTCACCTGCCTCTGAACGGAAACTGCAGGCTGCTGAAGTTTTGACATTTGAACGTTTTCAATTAGTTGACACGCTAGTAATTTGCTTGGTATCATCCTAAATAATAATACATATTGTGACTGAAATAATTTGGCAAGCAGCCAACAACTAATTAGGAAAAATTTAATTATGTACTTGTCATGAAATGCACTCTATTTATGGCAAAATGTGTTGACTTCAAGTCAATCTTGATATTTACAGTGAATTAAAAGTTACCACAGAGTGTAAGTGTTTATGCTAAGGACGAATTGTCTGGAGGGGAAAACAGAAGAGGGAAGGAGGTGCCTGCAAACCCCAGCTGGGGGTGGATGGGTTGGGGTGGAGCATCCCATCGCCTCCTCCCAAATCGCTTTGCGGGCTGCCAACACGGTGGAGAGGGGAGCAAAGGAGAGTCAGCCAGTCTTCACCAGCCACTACCACAAACCACCCAGCAACGTCTGAAAAGATGCAGATAAATTGCGGCAGACACTGGTTGTGCCTTCGCAATCAAATCTGAGAGCAAACTTCTGGGTTACCAGGGGATATCCTCAAAGATTCATTTTGGGGATCAATCTCATTAAAGACTGTAACCGAAAGCAAGAGGAGGGCAATAATTTGCTGATGAGACCTAGTTAGGAGGAGTTCTGTCAATTCAGAAGAGAACTGGGATTGCACACAGTAATAACCAGATGACCTTGAGGTCTGAACTAATAGAAGCGGATGGAAATCAATTGTGCAAAGTGCAAGGCCATACACCTAGGGACTAATAATGAGTATCTGTGCTATAAGCAGAAAGCTCATCATCTGGAAACGGCAGAGGACAAACACCTCGGTGTCTAGACAGACACTTCTGGATACCCACAAGCACTGCCTGATCACAGAATCACTGTAAACCACCAATGTGAGGCAGAAATGGCACAAAAGATCCTAGAACATAGCAGAAGTCTTTCCACAGAGATGGGGAAGCAGTTAACAGCGCTGCACAAAGAAATGGTGGGACCTCCCCCACAGTATTGTGTATGATAAGATGTCATACTTACATGTTTAAGAAAGGTAATCTCAAAGTGGAGCAAGAACAGAGATGTGGCTTTCATGACGCTATGGAAGATTAAGTGTTTAACTTACAAGAAGAAACTAAAAGAACATGGTTTATTTGGAAAGCAACGGGCAGTAGAGAGCAGATTATGATTATTCGGTATAAAGACAGTAGTGGGGTAAGAATTTGTGTATTTAGTATCGGGGAGGAAAAAGAGCTGGCTAAGTGAGAAGACATTAAGAAAATGAACAGGTATAGGTGTATTGCTAACATACTTACACTGAAAGTAGAAAGGGCACTTCTAATCAACACAAGACCTGAGGAGTGAGGCACCTAACCTAACTACTTTTAAGGCAGAAGGTGACACAGCTACAGAAGAAGTTGAACGAGACGACTGCCTGCAACCATGGGGGCTGGAGGCCCCTTCGGAGCATCTTCTGGTGCCCGAGCTCCGCTGCAACCTTGAACAGAAAGCCCTGGTGTCTTCTGGGACTCTTCCCATGTGAACTCTTGCAGACGCAACTTGCACCTAAGAAAATCGCATAAAGAAGTTGTTTTGCAGGGTTTTTTCCCTGTAAGAGCAGAAAGCATGGCTTTCTGATGAAAGAACATAATCAAATTTAATTGTTTTGGCCAATTTAGTAATTTCTTCCCTATGCCAAATGGAGCAAATTAGCTGGTCCCACCTCACACCCAGGTGACCTAAGTGGTCTGAAATGTCACTGATCTATCTATAGAAAGGATTATTTAGCATTCCTTTCTGGAATTATTTGCAACAATGGAATCCCAAAACCGAGGGTATCCAAACTTTAAAGGGATGGCAAAACTTTAGCTTAGATCATCGGCTTTTATCCTGACTTCACAACCCTGAAAATTCTCCACTGTCTATAACTAGGCAATATCCTACAGTGGCAGAGGCAAGTAGCTTTATGTGAAATTTTCCAAACTTGGTACCAGAAAAGTGTAACTTATAGACTGTATTATTATATTACTATTATTATTACTAATATAAAGCATGGTTCTTTTTTACATGGTTATATGAAACAAACTTTTCAACTTTAACTTCAATATATATCAGATACATGTCTTCCTGTCCATATCGCCTCCAGAATGAGAACTAAAATAACATAATAGGCATTAAATCATTAAATAAAAAAATGCATCAGCATCTTCTGTTGTTATGAGAGGTACTATACAGTACAATTTACAAGGTAATAGGCCTATTCATCATTGGCACATCATTCATTCCAGTTTCTCTGCTCAGATGATGCAGGGCAGGAATTTTGATGGACTATTTGTCCTTGCTTTGATTAAGAATAAAACATGGCTTGAAAATAAGGAACGTTGCCTGCTGTTTTGCATCTCTGAAATGAATCTTGTGTTACCAGCATGGGTCAGAAGTACTAGATATGCTAATCACAACATTATGAAATCAAAGGTTGCACCCAAACCCCATCTTTTCTAAATTTGTTGTATCAAACTGGGATAAGCATCACACAGATATCTTTGTTTGTAAAGACAAAAACTTATCTTTGCATTTCTAAACTGCCCTGCCTTGGCAGTGTGATAATCCAGGGGTTAATCAAGGACTCAGTGCACCTGGATTCAACGCCCTGCTACGGCCCAATCATCCCGTATGACCTTAGAGAGGTCTCTTAGGCTGAAGAAAATGATGTGTTTAAATACCTTCAGCAATGCATCTTTAGTCTACAGTAGTCTTCTAGTCTACTATGTCTTTCTGACTAAGTCTACACAGAACCTGCCCTGCTCTGTTCTTCACTAACCGGGAATGAAGATGAATAAGGATTGCGAGGCACTTGGATATTATGGAAACGAAGCTATAAAAAATCTTTCAGCAATAGTTATTAGTGCAGTGGCAAATGCGTGCCCTGCTGCGTGACATTAAGGGCTGGCTTTGCAGGACTCTCACTGGGAGGAAATGCTCTTGCCTTCAATGTGCTCTGGAAGAGATTTTGCTCCAAGCTCTGTCTATTTTTTCCAGAGGGCTCTTTTAATTACAATACACAAGATAACTGAGGCTGAAGGGATTCCACAAGAAGAGAACAACCTTCAGATAACAGTCCTTTTTGATTAAGACCTTGTTTAGTTGCTCTCATTCCAACAGTAGATGAGTTAAAAGGCAGCTGAAGTGCATGGGTATAAGATGCTCTCTTTGCCCTGGCTAGCTAACTGAACACAAAAACATGTTCCACCCACAGCCAGAGACAACTGTTCGCAGGTATGAGGACTGAAATCCTGCTCAGCCCCACACTGCTCACCTCTCCATGTCAGCCAGCACACTGGACAGCCCCATGTTAACCTGCTGACTCCAGACCCTGCTTCTCTGTGCCCACCGTTGCCATATTTCCAGCCTTCTCAGTGTTTCCTAAATAATCACAACTCAAAAATACTGTAATGCTCCCCTGCATTCATGGTGATTCACTCATAGGTTTCTTTGGTTTGGTCACTAAATCAGTGGCAACAACCCAGAGAAGAAATAAGGAGAAGCCCAGAAGTGCCTGTGGCCACTGCAGGTGGCCGGCTGCAGGACCCAGGCCTGCAGCACGATCCCCAGACTGCACGGCATCCAACGCGTAATTCCGTCCTGAAATATCATTTGAAATTTTCATTTCATGGTCTGCGGCATTTCAAGTTTTTCTTTCAGTTTTAAATATGCTTATTTCACAAAGTACAAAAGCAAAACTGCCTTTCATAATCCTGCACCTCCCACCGCAACCTGAGAATGGAGCTGAACCTTCTCTCCCATGAACCACCATTTACAACATTTTAAGGAGCAATGAGAGCTCTCTCCCCCTCTGCCTCTCTTGGATTAGCCTGGTTTCAGGTCACTGTGGGCTCCCTTTGTATCTGCAGCAGAATCTCAATGGGTACTAAATATGCTTGAGAAGGCATGTCTGAAACATTGAACCGCCAGCTACTCTGAGGACACCCCCACGGCTCTGACTTCTCTCTCTTCCTCCACGTAAACTGACTCCTCTCCACTCCTTTCTCCTAAAACAATAAATGACTTGCATCTTGTAAAAGAAATGTCACTGCCATAGTCCAAGCTAGAAAAAGTCATGGTCATCTTGACTGCATCAGGGGGCACCTGCACTCCTGCTGATGCTGCTTTAAAGGTGCCTGCGTTGCACACATCTCCTTCCAAATCCTTTCCAGCTCACTCGCAGAGACTTGTTAAAGCCAGCATATACGATTGTCAGTCAGGATCCAATTTTTTAAAGTTATCTTTCAGAACAATTTGTACTCTTCCAGTACAGTGACTACAAAACAAGAGACGCTTCATGCGTTGTAGCTCCTGTTATGGCATGATCTTCCTAAAGCTGCGAGACAGAGCAGTTGCTGTAAATCATCGTTACTTCCAGCACTCGCTGGTGTACAGGCTGCTGATGTCTGCCCCATCGCATGGATATGAATGAGAGCAGAATGAGATGCCGTGGTTGCTTCCACGATCCCAGAGAGGCAAGTAGGTACCTGGAGGAGGGAGCAGTACCCACGCCTCTTGGCTTTGCTTCAGGCTGGGATTGGCATATGCTGACAAGAAGCAAGAGGACTGGGAGATGGAAGGACTGCAGCACAGACCGGCATGCCCGATAAACCCCAGGACAGACAGGAGCATCGCACTGTGCAAATGGTGTGTCCTAAGGAGGATGTGGTACTTGTAGGTGCACCTCCAATGACCTGCTGTCCCTCAGGCACCCCTTTTCCCCTCATCAGCAGTGGTTTGAAGGCACAAGCTAGCCAGACAACAGCAAATTAGCTCCATGCTGTGGCCTGACGAGAAATCTCAGACCACTAGATTAATAATCCACATTATTCAAAAGATATGCCCAAATAAGTGTTTATTTGATGAATACTGCTGAAGAGCATTTTGCGCTATCAGCTAAATAGTAGTACTTGTTTACAAACCAGGCTAATTATGGAGCCATCATATTTACTGTTTTATGAGCTCGCCAGTGAATGAGACAGACGTGCTGCAAGATGAAAAATCAGAATTTGGCCATAAATGACCGCTAATCTTTGACTCCATCTATAGGTATTCAGAACCATTTCAGCGGAACACAGAAAGGAGAACTGCGAGAAGACAGACTGATAATTATTTCTCCTTAATTAGGGTTTGATCTTTCGTACATTAGGGGGATGAAAACAAGCCCAGATACATACACTCCTATTCATTCGGTAATTCTAAATGACATGGAATTAAAAGCAAAGCAGCGAATCCCTGACTCAATATGCACACACAATCCCCATTAAGGATAATGGTTATTTTGCTGTGACCAGCATGTGTTTTGAATGTTTAATTTCCATCACACGTTTCTATTCCATTAGATCTATTGGCAGCAAGACTTAAACGCTAAGAAGGAGGAAGGTGAACCGGAGGTTAAAAAAAATACTAATTGCCTATGCGGTGTTCTCCAGAACTGCAACATTTATGCCTGTCTCCCATAAAACAACGTTAATAAAGCAGGCTTTAGTCCTTCATTACTTTTACACATAGCTTAAGTGCAACTATGGCTGATACTGTGAGCAGTAGCAAAGGCAGGAACCAGTCCCATGGGCCATGCTCTCATCAACACGAAGTGCCAGGCCAAGGTGCATTGCTCTGTGTTTGAGGGTCTGCCGTGAAGCCGATGTGCAGAAGATGTCTGAGGACTCTGGTCACAAAGCTGTACCTCTCCATGCCTTTCTCCTCTGACACACAACCCCCTCGTGCAGCCCATGGAGAACACGTGCAGCCTCCAACTTGTAATGGCAACCACAAAGTGAAGAGAGTTTCTTAACAAATTAAAGCACTTTTTTCCCGTGCCCTTTGATTGCTGAGGAGCTGAAGTTTGGTAACCACCACTGGAGCACAAAGGTTTTTCTTTGCTGGAAATACAAGGTTTGCTACAGAAACATCTTCTCCACGTGATGGATTGACGACAGTTTTCCAAATGATAGATTCAGTTCTTCTTCACACCACCAGGACTCATCATACTGGGCTCCATGCTGTCATAAATCAAACCACACACAGACAGGTGCTGCGGGAAGTGGCTGCGACTGCATGTCCCACCCAGGCGAGCCGGGAGGCACAGGCGATGCTGGGACCCCGGGGCAGAGGGTCGCACCTCCAGAGAGTGGGAGAGACCCACTGCCCCACTGTGCTTCAACAAAGAAAACCAAAACTACCCTGGTTTCATTTGCTTTGCCAGACTTCTCTACAGGGTGATGCTGCAGCTGAAATAGTGAGTTCGTGATTTTCTGAGCTTAGCCATTAGACAAAGCTGGAGACTTTCAAAAGGCAGAAAAATATCTCTATCACAAAAGCTCTGAAGTCAACAAAAGTACACAAAAAGGAGTGATCCTGCTGGGAGTTATCTCTAATTCACTTTGATGGCTGACCATAGGACACGATTCGGGCAAGGGTGTCCCTGAATTTTAAATTGTATTTTCTGGAACGTGTCAGGTTTTAACATTCACAAGACTGATTTCTGGGATGGACTCTTTGTTATTTTTGATATAATATGCAAGCTCACAGTGAAATCCTCCTCCTCATCCTTGTGCAGTCCATCCATCTGAACTTCACCAGCTGAGAAAAGCTAACAGGATTCTACCCTCTGGTCAAACACCTCCAAATTTTTAAAAATACAAATGCTGACTTCCCCCCCTCCATCCTATATCAAAAGCAGGTATAAAACTTAGATTGGACAGAAATTCACCAATAAAACTAAAGAAAGTCTAGACACAGCCTGAGCAGGAAAAATAAACCTTTTCAGGCCAAGTTGATCACGGATTAAATAAACACCGAATGGAGCTGACAAACCAGGCCAGTACCTTCGCTCCTGGGGCATCCTGGATGGTATGTCCATGGAGAGAGAGCATAAAAGGAAACAAAGGGAAAACAAGACCAAAAGGGATTTCATTAGAGCCAATGATGGCTATACACAGCTATCAGCTGTCACATGGAAAAAAGCAAATCAGAATCCTGGCTGCAGTTGGCTTTATGGTCCCGCGAAGTCAAGCTGGGTGCCTCCTCCTCGCCTGCCAGCACGCCCCAGAGCAGACTCCACAGACTCACGGACAATCCAGGCTGCGGATGAGGATGTCCACCCAGATGAGTGCTCCCTCCTCTGCAGAGCCCTGCACCCCCTCACCCCCCACGCAGCGGCAGAAGGACCCCCCAGCTGGGATCCCTTTGAGCCTCCTACTCACACACGTCGGCAGCGCTCAGGGACGTCACTCAAGTGGCAGTCGGAGCCGTGCCCGAGGAGTGCCACCCTGCACCGGGTGAAGGGGTGGGAGCAACAATAGCAGGCAACGACTTTTGCCATAATTTCTCATATTTATAGTCCACTGGAAGTACACGATACAGTATTTGCTCTGTCAGCCATAACGCAGCACGTCTCATCAGTGCCCTGACAAACCAGGAGGGAACAGCAGCTGCCACGTGCCTCCCTTTGCAAACCCTGTTCCTCGTGGTGCTGGGGTGCAGCCCTGACCAGGTCAGCGCCCGCAGGGCTGCAGGGGTGTCTGCCTGCTCTGCAGCGATGCTGGGGACAAAGAGGGAAGTCTGCACCTGCAAATGCTAGCCACGCTAATCCTGGTCTGTGAAAGCCCGTTTTCCCAAAATAATTAACTGCAATGGATGAAAGCCTGGTGTGGTGCTACACTGCATTATGGTAATAGGCTGGTATTAATTTTCTCCCTTTATTTTTGATATTTTCTGAAGAAGGTTTAGAAATCAAATATATTTTCCCAACCATACCATTCTTCCTCATTTGAGGAGTGTTGGTTCATGGTCCTGATAGACCATGAAGCGCCCTGGGAAGCACCCTGCTTCCTTTTGTAGCCTTTTCCTATACACCAAAATCAGGCACAACATCATCAGGAAGATGCCTATCTGGGGAGCTCTAAACTCTGCACCCTTTCCTAATAAAATCAAAGACAGCTTTCCAACATCTGGCCTGCAAGAAAGTATTTTACTGGTTCCCACAGAAGATGATAAGAAAGCAAAAATTAACCATTTATTGATCATCTGATCTCAAAATGTGTTAACTTCATTGAGTATCTTGGTGTGGCCTCTTGAACAAGAATTACCTGGAGAATGTTACAAGCCCAATTTCCATACTAGTGAATGTTAGGACACAAGAGTCATTGCTATGACTTCATTTGTGGGAGGAGGCACTTATATGCACGAATGCAAGAAATCACAGCCTGGCCCTGCGAACCTGGAGGCTGCTGCCAACCCCCACTCACTGCTGGGGGAATTCTGCTCTCCACGATGAGCCACCCAACGCCCAAACACAGCAAACGCTGCCAAAGAAGGGATCTCTTGTGCACCCATCAGCACGAAACATGAGCATACAGGTGTTTGGTCTGGAGTACAAGAAATAAAAAAGAAGGGGCAGATGGAAATTACCCAAGGCTATTGAATTGTGGTGGCTCCTCCTGGTATCTAGGGCCAAGTCCTTCAGGTCCTATCATTCACACGTGTAAATTCACTGGAGTTGTTTGCAATAAGCACTTGGTAAAATGGACTGGATTTCATTCCAGGGAGCATTTGATCAAGTCAAACAAACCATTTTCATAGGCAATTAAGACAAACCATCCAACATTTGATTTCCTCTTATGAGAACAGTGATCAATCCCTATATCAAACATAATATATACTCTGTACATTTCTCTGCAACAAACTGAAACTCCGTTTTTTGTAAACATTTCATAGGATTACATGATCACCACAGCATGAGTCAGTACAAAGATCTGGTAAGACTGATCTGATAAGAAATTAGATGGGTGAATTATGCAGAAGACAATTTCTGTAAAAAATCCTTCATACGCTCTGTAAATTTTGATAGCTTGACAAATAAATTCAAAGATAAGGAGTTTCCCTCTACTTTTGAATATTTATGGAGTGGAAGAAATACTTGCTTGTCACCCAACGGGGAATTGGGATATGAACACAGCAGCAGCATTTTCCTCTTCCTTTAGTCCTGGGCAAACTCTGGCGGTGCAGGACTGACTCCTCCAGCTGCACCAGGCTGTGAGTCAGAGGAGAACAGGGGATACAGGGAGCGGTGCTAGAAATCCAAACCAAAAATGGATTTCCAAAGCTGTTGGACTGGGATGTTAGCATAGTATTTTGCTGAGTACTGACTGCACTTGAAATACAAAGAAAAATGCACTGTTCAGATATAGCTATATAGAACCTGTCACGTTCTCAGCACATTTTACTTTATGAATACAAAAATTAGCACATTTTGTGCTACACACAAAGAAATGTCAAGCAGGTAACCTAAACCTCCAAACGACATAACCAATAAATCTAATTTAAAGACCAGTGAGTATAATAATAAACTTTACAGGATTCCAATGTCACTGTATCCGACCAGCCATGGTAAAATGTTACTACCTCTGAATTTCAAAACTGAAAGTTAACTATTATGGGCAACAGTATCTAATACTAGGCTGGTACAAAGCCCATTACGATATACCATCTGTGCAAACGTCTGTCCCTGAGCACCTTTTATTTATAATATAAAAATAATGGGCATGATGTGAGAAAACCTAAGAAATAATTAGGAATTAAAACTTGGGTTTATACAGGAATTAACATTTTGAAATAAAAGTGTCTAAAAATATACATATGTCCATGTTTAGTACAAGGAGAAGCACAACAATCTTCCACTGTAAATCAGCATCCTCATAATAAAATGACGGATAAATCCTTCCTAAGCAAGAAAGATTCTTCAATGTCATGGTTAAGTCACAGTTGCTGCAAGTGAATGGCAGTGATACAAGCCAGGAAGCAGATCCCCCACGGCAGAGATAGCACCACATCCTGATGCAAAGATAAGATTTTCAATATATGATTTTGAGAGGGTTTTTTCCCCTCTGCCTTTGACCAACTGTTTGTTTGCACAACAGGTAACAGAGGACAGGGTGTTTGAGGGGAGCACAGCAGTCTGCCTACATCAACTGTAAGGTCAAGACCAAAGACTGAAGTTCTAAAATGACATTTTTTTAGCAAGGATACTCTAAAACTAAGGTTTTAGTAACCTGAGAGTAAAAAATGCTACTCCTTTTTTGTTTTTTAAAGCTCGATGACTTTACAAATATTTTCACATTCGTAAGTGCCAGATCATTGACACACATTTATCGTACAGATTACAATTACTTATAATTAATGCTAGTCTGCTCCCATGCTTTGGCTGAGAGATTTATTTTTTTTTTTTTGCTAGGAGATCTTGGTGCAACCATGCAGGAGGGTGGTACGATGAATCTCTAAGTACAATGTGGCTTGGCAGATTGGTGCATAAGAAAAAAACCTGCTATTAGCTAAGGAAAACAACTTTCGGCTGAGCTAGAGTTAATTTTCTTTCTAGCAGCTGGTATAGTGCTGGTATAGTGCTGTGTTTTGGATTTAGTATGAGAATAACATTGGTAACACACTGATGGTTTTAGTTGTTGCTAGGTAGTTGTAGTGTCTACACTAAGTCAAAGACTTTTCAGCACCCCACACTCTGCCAGGTGAAGCTGGGAGAGCACAGCCGGGGCCCCAACTGACCAAACGATATTCCACACCATGTAACATCGTGCTCCAGATACAACTGTGGAGACTAGCTGGGAGGTGGGATCACTGTTGGAAACAGACTGGGCATTGGGTTGGGTTTTTGTCTGCGTGTGGTGAGCAATTGCATTTCTGTATCACTTGTTGTTATTCTCTTCCTTTGTTATCCTATTAAACTGTCTTTATCTCAACCCATGAGGTTTTTTTCCTTTCTCCTTTTGAGGGAATAGGGGTGGGCAAGCAGCTGCATGGTGCTCAGTTACCAGCTGGGGTTAAACCATGACACAAACATGCAACATCAGGGCAGCCACCTTCTCAGCAGCACCTTTCTCCAGCTCAAACATCCTAAAACTGCAGGAGAGTATTATGAAAACACTGCATTAATTGAAGCAGTTGGTATTGTAAAAGGTGGAGCAGTCTCAGAAAACCAATTTCCTCTCCACCACCTGTTTTCCAACTGCTTGGCACCCCAAGCGAAGCATCAGGTCACACAGTCCTGCCACGCAGACGTCCTCTGGCAGCGGGGGGGCTTCCAGATGCAGCAGCAGCAGTAGTAGTGTCCCCACCAGCATTTAAAACAGAATTGGGTAACTATTTTATTGATATTCGGTTTCCTTTGGAAATGAATCAAGGCCAAGATAACCCCCTCTATCTGCACAAGAGAGCCTGCAGAGATAGCAAAAGGAGAGAAGATGCCCTCACAGGGGTTTGCTTCTGCACCTCCCCCCCATCAGCAGAGCAGGGTTTGCTTTCCCATTGCATGGCTTCATGCCCCAGCTCATGGGTGGACACAATTCACCAAAGGCTCTAAAACCCTCTGATTTCCTATTGTGGCTCTGCTCCGGCCTCACCTGCATGTTGTGGCTGCAGGTTGAAGGTGGCTGCAGCCCTGCCCCTGGCCAGGGCACTGGGCAGCCAGGCAAGGACAGCCCCGGCTGGGGCACTTCCATGGAGAAGGTCCTCACCAAATGGCTACATAGCTGTGGGCGGGGGAAGAACGAGAGAGCTTTTTTGTCTTTTTGACCTCATTTCTGTGGATCTGTAAGAAGACCATCACACACACCTCAAGGTCCTGCCCTTGTTCGTCTATTTTTCCTCTAGGCTTGCGATCTCCAACAAAGCAGGTGAGCTCCTAGCTTTGAGCTGACACCTGCATCTGCTGAGACGATGCAACTGCCACCCTGCGCTGGTCTGGGACCTGCCTCCTGCCCAGTGGCCCTGCCAGAGGAAACCAGCGTGGACACAGGCCAGCCTGTGGGATGCTGAGCCTTCAAGCTCTACGAGATCCTGGTGGGTGCCCCAGCTAACAACGTCCAGCTGAGGGACATTGCAGCCAGGAGTGGGAAGAGAAGGAAGCAGGATCTCTCCTTGAGGATATTGGGTTTGGGAATCTGTATCTATTAATTATGAATAAATGTAACTAAAGCTACATTTTTTACTTCTATTGGAGAGCAAAAAGAGCTTCTAATATGGAGCGAGACTTTGATATTTGCAAAATTGAATATATAAGCAAAGACTTCTAGTAAAGTTTCTCTGGCAGAAAACTTCAGCAATTTTCTAATTTGCTTATATTTTTGATGACTGACTGAGAAAAAAAATATTGATTGACAGGCCCAGAGATAAGTGGAGAAACGCTCAGAAAGGAATAACTTATAAATGCTACTCTCATGTAACATTTCCCCACTTATCAAGTCTCTCATATTTCCAAATGAATGAGGAAATGTTAAAATCCTCTGCAGTCAGAAAATTGTTTTCCATATAAGCCGCATGCTATCTTTCTGCCTGCCTGTAATGTGCCCCGATGGCTAACACCTATTAATTATTTCTATTTGCTCATCCAATGTGAACTCCGCTATGTATTTTTGTTATTTTCTAAGGATATATATCCTATAAGCAACAAAGCTATATCTTCTCCCTCGTAGTTTTTTCAACATTTTAAATAATCTGCTCCACATGCAACCAAGAATTTTAAAAGAGATGCTTGTGCCGTTAATATTGTTCTTTGTATGTGCGGACATAAACTTTCAGACAACTAGAAGAAAAGTCCTGTTGTGCCAGTATTTTCAGTGGGTTGCATACAGGCAGCTCAGGTAATTAAAGGCTTGTCAGCCTGACAGTGATCCCAGAGAAAATAATGAAATGGCTGAGTGGGACTTGATTAATAAGGAAATAAAGATGGCTAATATAATTACCGCCAATCAACACAGGATTACAGCAAGCAGATTTTGTCAAACTAATTTGATTTTTTATGGAGTTTCAAGTTGCTAAAAGTAACCACGACTTCTAAAAGCTACGTTAGAAGGTGCTTACTACATGATGTTTTGATTAACCTGAGCGATATAAAAATCAACATGACATACATGAAAAGGATTAAAGCCTGAGTAATTGATCATTCATTAGGGAATTGTTCTAGAACATGTGTTTCCAGTGGGATCCTAAAGCTATTAGTTCTGAGCCCTGCTCTTCCTTATGTTTTATCACTGATCTGTAAGAGAACATAAAATCATTAGTAATAACGTAGGCAGATGGGACAAAGATTGGAGGAGTTGCTGAATAATGAGGAGACACAGCCAGCGGTACAGAGGGGATTGGATTGCTTTGGGAACCAGCACAACCAACCAACATCAACTCCAATAGCCAGACGGAGACCACGCAATCTGAAAAGAGCTGGGGAGGTACTGAGGGGTTTTCAGCTGAAGAGGCATTTGAGTAAGATGTTCTGCTAAAGGAATAAATATGGTCCCTGTATGTGGAAATGATGAATGGGGTAATGGGCTTTTACCTTAGCATTCAATCCTGCAGTACTGCATCTAGCTTTGATGCCCACAGTTCAAGACAGATGTTGAATAGTCAGAGGGAGTTCAGAAAAGAGCCAAAAGACTGATGAAAGAGTTGGAAAATATGGTTCATGTGACAAGGTTCAAGGTGTTCAAGATATTTAAGAACAAAAAGTATCTGCTCACAGCCCAAGATGCACCATGTCAAACACAAATTGGATTTAGAGGGTTCCCCAGTCTGGCAAACAGACCCAAGAACTGCAAACTGAGTCAGGACCATCCGTTCAGATATATGTATACTTTGTATAGGGAGGATGATTTATAGCTGGAACACCTTTTCAGTTCTGTGATAAAGGTCACATCACTAGAAACTGAACACTTGACAGGATATTTCTCTGAAAGGTATGTCTTACTTCAACCTAAACTCATTTGAGAAAAACTCCTGGCCTGTGTTATCCAGGGGTTTAGATTAGCTGTTCTTGGAGCCTGAAAATCTACCACTCTACGAATGGGTCGATTTATCAGGCAAAAATGTTAACAGTGATACAAATTTCCTTGAAAAAAAAGTTGTTTTTTTTTCTTCTCCTGAAAAAGTTTCTTTTTCTGGTTGAAAATCCTTTTCAACCAACATCCTTCTTTCTCACCCACTGCTAAAATTTTAAGACATGAGTTCACTGATTCTGAATCCCAACATCCAAAAGGCTGCAAAGTCCTGATGAAAATGGGCTAAGAAGAACAAATCCTGCAAGATTCACAGAGAGAGAAAGGATAGAAAGGGATGCTGCAGACAAGAGACCTCAGTTCTGACCGCTGCTCCCAGGCTGTATGAAAAGAGACTGTTCTAAACAAGGCTGGATAGGCTGACAAATGCCCATCTTAAAGTTTTAAGTTATTACAGGGCTCGGACAGATTTATATTGATAATCTATGGATGAAATGCTTTTTATCAATACTCTTTCTACTCACCCTCTAAGCCAGCTATGCTTTTTGTGCATGTATATATTTATAGCTAACCTATACTGTAAATGATCTTTAGCAGCTGAAATAATTACCCCAAAACATTGTATCACTAGAGAAATCAGTGAACTGGAAACAAAAAATCACTAAATTTTGCTACATAACCTGCAGAAATTGAGCAGAATAACAGATGGCTCACAGTCTTCTTTCTCCAATTAATGGCTAAAGAGAAATAGCTTACTTGGGGGAAAATGACACTGTCCATTTAATCTCGGAGTATTTTAAGGTAATAATTTAGGGGAAATTCCAGCAGGCAATCAGCAACTGTTATGACCCTTAATATTTCAGGACTCGATCCTCCTCACAGGGGCCAAACCCTGGCCTGCCTCTTAGGATCACATCTTTATTTTATGCGAAGTCTTGTTCCCTGCTCCCATTAAAGTAAGTCCAAACTCAAAATCATGAGATAAAAAGGTGGTGAGAAAAGATATAAATAATATGTGCAGTGCAGAATAAATTCACATCTAAGTTACAGGCCAGGGGAAAAAACAGCTTCTGCAGAAGGCTCATCACAGCCACTGCCTTCCCTTTCATATCTGTTTTTCTACCTTCATTCCCAGACTATTTACTGTTTAATAACTCATTCAAGGTCTTGCTTGAACGCTTTGATGCTTCTCGCTTGAATAGATTTTCTTTGGAACATACTCCCTGAGCTGTACGCATTACATTTGTTATGAAACATTTTTTGCCCAATATATTCTCTTAAAAAAACCTGCCCCAAATTCCCACAATTTTCAACTAAGTTTTTCAAGACCACATCTGACTTCAGCATACCAAAATTTATCAAAATGGTCATTGTGGGGGTGAAAGTAAGTTCCTGTTAAGGTATCTATGATATGTCTTCATTTATGTCACTGAGTTTAATTTTACGTCTAGGCTTCTAGATGTTCCTTACTCTGCATGAGTAAAAAACACTCTAAAAACATCCAGCAGAATTGTGCAGTCCCCATGCAAACAAATTTCCCAGTTATAAAAATTAAGAATTTGATCTGTGGAGTGACAGTAAGATCACAGCCTGATAATGATTTATTTGTGACACCGTTAGTGATGTCTTTGTCTTATCAAGCTTGACTGCTACTGTGATTAAGGTTTTGCTTCTACTGTTTGCAATGCAAGGAGATTTTATCCACCTTAATTATTCCTAAAGATTTTCACTTTCACCACATTGAATTTCTGAACGTTCAACGGCTGTTTACTTTGTTTCTGATTCATTTCTCAAAGACACTTGAAAGTGCATTTTTCTAAAGATTTTTTTTCCTTTCATTTTTCAAGCCCTTCTGTATGGTGTAAATATTTTTCTTCCGTATTGATTTTTGTCCTTTTTTCCCTTCAGCAAATGCTAATTATTTTACTACAGTTAACTGAAACTGACTCATCTATTTTTGTTTAGCAATTTCAATGCATATATTGCTACTATGTTCCAATAACCTTGCCCACAAGCATCATTAATGCAAGCAAAGCTACAGAAAAAGTATTCGTTAGTTAAGTTTTTATTTTAATTAAAGATAAGAGCTTCTGTTGAATTCTTTAGTCTTGTGCATTCCCTTATGAACTATAAGCTAGTTATCCCAAGGTATAAGTGGGAAGTTTAGGCTTGCAAAATCAAGCATCCTATAGATGGGAAATACCAAAACTAAGATAGGCATAGATGCCCAATTTGAGCTTCTCGGCACCATGTTAACACAAATAATGGCAGTCATTAAACATAATGATACAGTAAACACCCAGCAACAGTAAAATATACTCACCAACAGTCCTGCATCTAGCTGTACAGATTAGGATGTTATCAAGTATTCCTTATAAAAAGGGAATTAATCTCACCCACATTTGCTGTTCGCAGTGTTGCCTCCAAAGTCCGTGGAGACTCGCTCTGCCTGCTCGAGGCCGGCGGGTGAGCATGGGCTGGTGAGCTCAACCCTGCCCACGGGATGTAAGCCGGGGGGAAGGCCAGCACCCTCCATTCCTGCAGAGGTCAAGAGGGACCAAGGTAGCTCACCCTGTTAAAAATGTCCGTCTTTAAACAGTGAAAGCAAGAGTTTGTGTTTCCTCCTCCAGAAGCTTCGGAGAGGCATGATCAACAGATGTATAAAGCAAGTTTTACTAAGCTAAGTACAAGCCTAAATGTTATAATGTGTTAATCAGAATAGGAGAACAAGCTGCACAACGGTAGAAAGAGCTTGTCTGAGAAGTTCTTTCCATTTTTTGCCAATCTCAGGTACAGCAAAAACTACCAAAAGAAAGCGCTCACACTCTACTTCTTGTCTGAATCTTTCTCATTGGTAACCAAGCTGATGTCCTTAGCTGAGAGCTTTATCAGCTGTAATAGCTGCAACAAACACATTTAGAAGCCTGGAAGGCCTGAGCTGGGAATAAACCAAGACGTGTGAGCAGACACCACCGCGCAGCCAGCGGTTCGGTTCGCTCCACAGCATGGTCAGACGCCAATGCAGGAAAACACCAGAAGCAAACTCAACAAAGAAGCTTTGTGAGGCTGGTCCTCTTAATTTTTTCAGGATAAAATTTCAAGCCCAATTACAAATTGCTGTGGCACGTAAACCACACCTATCATCCTGCCATCTATCCAGTCATTTTGCAACCCAAGCCCTATAAGACAATTACGGTGTAAACACATGGACTCAAAAAGATGTTTTATGAAAACTGAGGTGCCACAGTGGGGAGACCGGAGAAGTTTTACCACTGAGCAGCTGCCTATTCTCTCCTCCCCAGATGATGTATTTTTCCTGTTCTGTAAGGATTATCTGCCTTAAATAATGCTGGTTAAATGTTTTCCAAAGGAGAATTATTTTCTTGGAAACAGACAAACATTCTTCAAACTCTGCTTCAGAAACTATGACTCTTAAAATAGAAGATATTCATCCTAAATTCAGGTTGCAGACTCCTCCTCAAAACCTCCTTTTCTACTTTCCAGGTAGAAATCCTAAAAGGTGTCAAAACCACGTGGAAAAGCGTAAGACATGAGGTAAATAATTCACACATAGAGTATGTTATCTGCCTAGCCAATGTATATATATTTTATTCTAGATAGTAGGTTTCCCTGCTGTGATCACTTCAGAAAAGGAGTAATACTCAATAAGCAGTCTGTTAAATGATGTACTTACATACTTAAAAAATCATTTTTGTAGTGGCTTATGTAGTATGAGATGAAACTTTTGAACTTTGACTTTCTCTTTCATCAGTATAAGCGACAACATTTCTAAGAAATATCTACTTTATAGCTCAATACTTGGCCAAAACTAACATTGTCCCAGAAAAGAGACGATACAGAAGATACAACTTATGTAAAATGAAGTAAAATGTCATCTAAGTATAAGGTCATTTTGTATTGCACTTCAGTTTCAGATCATTTAGCAGACACACGAGATCTCTTTTCTTTCCCCACTAGTTGCTCTATTAACTAGGCAAATAAAAGTTTTTAAAAGACCACCTCTACTCTCTTTCCCTTTAAAGTAGCTCTTCACTGGAAAATTAGACCTCAGACTGAGTATAAAACATTTAGCTACTGTTACACCAAGGGCCACGGACAGAAAGTAAATTTAAAGTTTAAAATCAGACTCTCAGCTAAGTCAAAGGCTCTCACTGCATCACGAGAATAAAACGAAGGTTGATCTGTTTTTTCTGATCTGGTTATAAGGTTACAGGTCAATATGTATCATATATTATCTGAAAAGTGGCTCCAAGAAATAAGTACATTTGCAGTCTAAAGCATTTGGGGGAGGATTCATCTGCTCAAATGTAGACTTCAGGGTGGTGAATAGGTACATTTGAGTTTGCACTTTAAGACTGTGTTTAAAGGCAATAACAAAATAAGGCAATGGAAAAAACCAGACACTTAGGAGGTGTCTGAGTAGACATTTATCTCATCCAAAAATAGCACACAGCAACTTGTCTCTGTTATTTAGCTATAAAGGAAGCTTCAGATGTAGATGTCTACCTTGGAGATATCTTAAGACCCAAGTTGCCTCACTGCGGTCACAAGGCCACTGGCCATTCTCTCCAGCATACAGTGTAATTCTTTTTTTTTTAATATATATTTTTGAGACACTGGTAATAAAAAAAAATTCCAATCTGTGGCATTATTTTCCTGTGAGTCATCTGATAGTAAGTCGGGGCATGCTTCTAGGTGAGTGTCTTTGCCAGAACATTAACAAAGACCTGGTGTAATTAATTCTGTAATTTTACACACTGTTACTGTATAGAAGTACTGTCCTTGGCCTTTCCCCAATTTTTAAACTGTTTACAACCCTTTCAGTCTCTGTGTAAGCTACTGACTTCTCTAATGCAATTGCAACTTTCTTGAGGTTGACAGAACTCAAAACTTTTGCTTTTAAAATCCTCCAGTAGATTTTGTTTCACGATACATACACATTTATGAGAAACCCTGAAAGGCAGATTTAAATAGATCTAGAATGTCTTATCACATTCCTTTCAGTTATTATTTAACAAATTTCTTCCTCATGATTTCTTATTCCCAGTAGATAAGCTAGAATTTTATCATCTTTGATACTCTCTTCACAAGATGTGGCTCAGCTGGTTTTATTTGCCGCACTTTTCAGTCAGTACATAGTAAGTTTTTCTTTTACCTTTATGTCACTTGAACTGCTTTTGATTTCTGTATTCTTGTAAAGAATCTTTTGTCTTCTATCTTTATCTTATCTTTTTAAAGGCAAATAATTATTTCCATCTGATTTTTCCTCCTTCCTACATTATCAAAGGTATCATGAGATAGTTTCCTTCAATTACCACTTTGGACCCATCTCTTAAGAATTTCTATCTTCAGAAGCATAACACCATTAGAAATCTGGTATCTTCTTTATTTTTCTTCCCTTGTGACTTGCAAAAAAGTCAACAAATGGATATAATACAATGAAATACTATTATTATGTCCCTTATAGATGTTTGTGCTCTAGCAACATAAAAGGTATCCTGGAATATGACTATAACCAATTCAAACAACATGCAGCCTTTTGTCCAGGATGGAGCTGGATGCTTTGTAAATATTTCTGGTTTCTATTGTGCTGCAGAATTAAGGAAAAATAATCAAAATAAAATTTGCCTTATTTTCTGTAATTTTTTGAAGGACAGTGAGAGGGAGAGAGAGCGTAAATTCATCCAACCAAGCATTTTATTGATCTGCATTGATGAAAAGAAAGCAAAATGTAGGGTTATTTTCTTTATTCCTCCTTTTTTTATTTCTCCTTGCTTTGACTAGAAATTCTATCCTGCTTCTGAGAAAGCTTCAACAATGAAAGGTCCACTGGAAATGCCAGAAAGCTCCATTAGGTGACATTTTTAATTCTCTAGGCTTTTTTTCTCTTGGCTGTAAGCACAATATTCTTGACTATCTGTGGATACAGTATTTGCCACATTATGGGGGTAATTAGCACTTATTCAAGATATTTAATGATCTTATGGCTCTTTGCTGGCTGTTACTTTATAAGAAGCATGCACAACAATAAATACCATTGAATGTATGAACCATCCAACATATTATTATTTTGCTGAATTTCAAAATCTATTCCATGTAAATTTTCTAGCTGGTAAACATAAAATATCTAAATAATTCCCTCTTTTCCCAGATGCTCAAGGTGCAAGCACTTGTGTTCTATATTTTGCTACATTTTGAACGTAGCTGATACATTTTAAAAACTAGATTTATCTTCTAGATATTAGTAGTTTATCTCTCTATTACATGACAATTCTGATTTAACATGTTCAAGATATTTATCAGTAGCCCCTCACCCACACCTGGCTATTTTGTACTCTTATCAATAATCTTCTTTTAAAAAATAATACTAATAAGTAGATATTGACTTCTGCTGAGATGACTATCAAGATTTATTGACCTCAGGGTAAGTATTTACCAAAGCAACCTGCAGTCAATAATTTCTTTGTGGAACAGTAACTCTTGATGTTCACGGAAATACGAAGACAATCTCATGCATGTGCATTAAAATCTCACTAACCCACACTGCAGCAGACTGTGACCCTACCCCAAAAAGAGATTTCCAGGTTGCTCTGTCACACATTCTGTACACAACATGGCAATACTTATTTCTCCTTTAACTGAAAAGGAATCTCACTGAAGAGGAAAGGGTGCACTTGCTTTTCCCAGCCTCTGATTCAGACAAACACTTTTATGGAGCTCAGTAGGACCAACAGGAGGTTGCTAATTTGCCTGTGCAAACAGATGTTCCAGATCTCTGTATTAATGAACTTGGCCATGGCAGTCATTTACTGACTCACTACTGGAATGTTTACAGCCATTAGTGTAAGCCAGAAAATGTATGACAATGTTTAGATAAATTATCTCCTCCTTGTCTAAAACAGCCTCTTCTGAACCACTTCCATTGCCACCTGAAATATCCCTGTCTAGTATGAACCCTTCAGTTGTCATGATGAACTCCACATTGGTCATACAGAGCCTGATCATCACTTTTGTCAGCTTTGTTTTAATGCAGCTTTTCTAGTTGCAGTTTGGTACCTCTGGTTTTACACCAGGCTGAGCAAGACTCCAGCCTGGGGTTTGTACCCATCACTAAACCCCAAGCCCTCATTTACATTTTTGTTCTTTCAGTCTCTCAAGTCTCCAGACTAAGAGAACAAAACACGTTACCGTCGTTAGCAAAAAGCTTCCTCTTCTTACATCTTGTCATTTACTGTGCCATCTCATTTATATTCAAACCTTCTCATTTATGTACAGATGACTTTTCCTCTGCATTTTAAAACAAGTCTATCCACCTACTTCTTTATATTCATCATCTTTAAACCTGTAGACAAGTCACTGCCTTATTTTGCTTCCAGAAAAAATTATCTACAGAGCCTACAATGGTGTCTTTAGACACCTTTACCTCTCCTTCATCCACCCCCTTGGTACTCTACCACTTTCACTGCAACTCTCAATGTAAAACATTTCTTCCCTTTGACTTGGGGAGAGGATGTTTTGACTACCTGTCAACTCACACTTAGACTTCAAATGCTGCTGTCCCAACAGCCATAGATGGTGGTGCCAGTTTCTAGGATGTGGTTTGACACTCTCAAGTTAATGAAAAAAAGAGTATTTTCAAATCAGGTTAAACTTCATTGAAATCAGTAGGGCTAGCTACCACCATCCACATAATTAAAGATGACAGAGAAATACACATTTCTAGTTAAAATCTAGGCACAGTGCATATAAAGTATTCAAAGGTTCTGAAAGAAACAACAATGCCAAGTATTTTGGGGTGCAGGGATATATGGGGGGTATGTGTGTAGGTGGGACTGCATGGCCATGCATGTTTAAGGGTAACCATATAGGTGAAGCAACAGGAGAACATCCCGCAGAAACAACTGCAGGGTATGGCCACATTGGAAAATGCAAGTTGCTCTGATAAAAATTCCCAACTGGAATAGTAAGCAAAGCAAAGGGATCTGTGTATCTACTGCAGACTAAGAGTTCCTCTGGTATATGGAAAAATACTTCGGTCAATCTGGAATTTGCTAACAGAAATGAGCTATAGCAAAGATATTAGAAAATACATCACAAACATCAGGTCTGGGAAGAAATCAAAGGATACGCAAGAGAAGAATGGAAAGGAGCCACTGGATGCCCAGATGGGTCACTCAAAGGACTCATGCTTTAGGAGGAGACTGAATGATGCAGGTTGGGATCCCACCCTTTCTGTCAGTTACGGAGCTAGTTCCCATAGGTGACAGGAACAGTGTCCAGCCAGACACCTTGAAGTATGGGGAAAAATGCTGTAAACCAGAACTGCCTAGGGAGAACTAAAAAGGTTAAAGGATGCAGAAAACTTGCCCAGCACCACTGAGAATTTACAGGATGAAGTGTCAGTGAATGTACTTTGTCAGCTGGGCTTGGACGCACAGGTGAGGATCAGGAAATGGAGGCCTCCGAGAGGGCATTCAATATTTCCTTGTAATAGCATCTCATAATAGGAAGGTAACTGGTGAGAAAGACCAACTGCCACAACCCTTGTAAGCACAGCTCTGTCTTTAATATGTATGAGGTTAAAGAAAGATTCATGACAGTTAGCAGACAAACCCAAGAAGCTAAAAGTGGTTTCTATGCCAAAGGGAATAGGGATCTAGTAGAAAAATTACAGGAACTCATTTAGCTAATACCTGTACAGTGAAAAAAATAGCTAGAAAAATAAGAATAGTTTAAGCATAAGAATAGAGACGTACTTATGGCCAAAGTCCCTACTCTGTTCAGGAAGAAGATGGTTAAATAGAGGAAGATAGGGCACTGAAATTGAGATATGCGAATCATCTAGATACTTGTTATTTTGTATTGTAAGAAAGAAAACGAAAGGAGTCATGTGGATCAGATGAAACAAATTACATACAATTGGATGTCAGTAAACAAATTGTCCTTCATTCAAGGGAAATCCCATGTAATAATTATCCGCTACTGGGACAGTTTCAAGAGCAAAAAAGATGGGATAGAGCAGCTTTGGGACCTAAGTTGTTGGGGAGTTTGGGGGTGATACTGCCTTTTAGGTGAATAAAACAGGGACACATTTTTTGCTGTGAAGATGATGACGAAAGATCATGAAAGATGGAAGAAAAGCTGAAAAAAAACCCAAACCAGTCACACTGATCGGTGTAAAGGAATACTATGGGGAATGAAGAGGAGAAGCTTAAGCTTCAAGAGACTTTATGACTAAATATTGACCATAAAGAGTACATGTGATGTCCAAAGATCCTGGTCTACCAGCTTCCCAGATAAGGGGCCTGACTAGAGCATATGGCTTACGTGCCGCTATTTTCTTCCCTTGGAAAGCAAGGCACTTGAGTCCTACCCCAGTGTGGGTTTAAGATGCAGCCAGGATATGCACCAAGAGCTACGAGATCTTTCTCTGTGTCATTTAAGACATAACCTGCAAGGCTTCTTCCAGCATAAAGGTCTAAGATGCTTCTGGTTAATAAGCAGGAATCATTTTCCCAATCCCATTCAGTTTGCCTGCAGAGGGGCAGCAAGGGAATGACACTGGAGGACATCAACCTGTTCCCCTTCCACCTTGCCATACAGCAATACCCAAGAGAGAAAAGCATTGCTAACCAGTGAGGAAATGCATAACTGAGTTTAACCAGTCTCTGGGCTCATCTAGTGTTTTGGTTAAGAAAAAAATACGGTAAAATCAGATCAGAAGTGGAGAAAAGATACCTTACGAAAGGTTGGACAGATGATCTTTGGAGGTCCCTTCCAATCTGGGTTACTCTATGTGTCTATGCAAACTGAAGTAATTTAAAATTATTCTTATCCATTATTACAGATAGAGGATAATCTAACTCTGTAGCAGGTTCAACCCAGATATAAGAATGGGTCTTGGCAAGGTCAAGTGCACCAAAAGGATAGAGGAAACAGTGTTTTCATGGATGAACACAGACTGCGGCAACGGATAGTGACGCTCCCAGCTTGGGCAGCGTACCTGCCGCATCTGACTCTCACAGAGGGAGTGTTACATAGTCCGCCTCTCTCAGCTCCTATGTTATCTGCAAGTGATATCTTAAGGCCAGCTAAAAAATGTTTCTGTGAGAACTGAAATATTTAAAATTGGTCTGAGATAAACTGATGTCTGCTAACCTGAACCTAAAGCCAAAGGACTGAGAGGTGTGCCAAAGTCTGGAAGTTTATTGGAGGTATGTTATCAGCAAAGCAAAAATTTCCATCAGCATAAACAAAGGAGGTTGTGCACTGAACTGCCCAGCTCTCCAACCATTCATGGATACGTAAAGTTTTGTAGGACTTTATTCCTATTATAGATTTTTTTTTTTTTTTTTAAACTCTCTGTGATTTGGGTGAAAAACAGATTCTGCATTAGCAGACTGCGATTTGCCACTTTCGGAGTTGCAAAGACTCCTGTGATTGTCCCTGTCACGGCTTACTCGTATTTCCTATCCTTCTCATACTGGATGGAATAAACTAGTATTAGTCTGGGAACTAGCAACAATCTGGAAAAGTACTGACACAGGCACACGCCGAGCTGAAGTGGATGGCAACTGATTACAGCAAAGGAGTAATTCTATGGAGGAAAATCATTGCACAACCTGCAACAAACCCCTGAGAGGGGAGACAGTCATAGACTGTTTGCAGCTTGACCTGTAGAGGAGGCAGTTTTTGACCAAGACAGAGAATCCACCCCAACAACACCTCCAACAGTTTCTGCAAACCTGAGGAAAAAATTGCTGCATAGTTCGGAAAACTGTACCGCTGTGATTGTGCAGCCTCACAGAGGCACCAGAAAGCAATGTTGATGCCTTGTCAAGATAGCCTCGTTGAAGTGACAGATTGCAAACACTGCCCTAAGTAGGAAACCAAAACCTGATTTCTCAAAGGAGCAAGCATACTCAGGAAAAAAAATTACCGTCTTATCTCATCTTGTAATCCACAGAAAGGGAAATGTTGCTGATATATCCACTGGTGATGAAGTGGGACCTGGAAGAACAAATGCCAGAGCAGCTAGATGCTTCCTATGCATAGGGGCTTCAATTTCAGGACTGCATATGAAATAGAGAACATACAAGTACAACCCCTTCCTCTCACATCACTATGAGCATATTTTCATCATTTCATCATGCTTTGTCTCCGTGATCACCGTTAGCTGTATTAGTTCGGTTCAGTTTTCACAGTGAAGTACCATGGTCTGCGTGACAACCATGCTGTCCCCTGGTCCTGCAGTCAGGCCCAGAAAAGGAATCTTTCACTTCTCTGTAGGCTGGAAGAGAAATAAGCAGGGAATGGAAGTACCTACAGACGATTCAGTGGTTTGGGCTGTTTGGGTTCCCTACAAGAAATCATCTGGCAGACAGAACCTGTCAGCATATCAATTCCACCTCTCATGTTCTGAACTATTTCTCTGCATTCTGTTCAGCATATTGCTCATGGCATCACCCTTCCAGGCCCAGGGGGCAATGATGGAAAGTAAAGGAAGAGCCTTTAGCCACAGAAGCCAGAGATTGGCTAGCACTAGCCCAGATAAGCTTATCTGCAAGGGTGTACACAGGGACTTGGGTGACCTGGGCAGAAGAGCTCTGCTGAGCACGGTTCTGGGCAGGGATGTGTGCAATAAGGGAATAAGAAAGTGAGAATTCAGGTGGAGAAGCAGTGAGACATCCCGAAACAGACCGAAGAAAATGACCTACTCAATCCTGGATTTTGCCTGTGTATGCAGATCTGAAGGGCCAGCATTTTTGTATTAGTAATTTCCTCCACATCCTTTCCTTCCCAGTTCAGAAGAACTGCTTCAGTACATAGAATTTTTGTTCTGTTCTTTTTACAACATCCAAATCTCACTACACCTTGCCCTTGTTAACCCAAGACTTGTTAGAACTCAAAACAATTTAGTTTTATTTAAAATTTGAATTCTTAAACAAAGTATGTCCACATCTTTGGGGGAAAAAAAAAAGAAAAAGAAAGGTTTAACTTCACAAAAAGGCCAAGATACAGTCTTTCCCTGGTGTATCTGTGTTGGGTTCCCATCAACAGGTGGGATTTCCTTGGATTTCCTTCAAATGAATAAAGAACAGCATCTTAGAAAAGCAGTGGGAAGGAATTATGCCTGGTTATTCACTTGGCTCTTATCTGAACCCTGAGTTGCGTCTGTTCATTTTTTGAGAAACCTCACCTTTTAACACTGCAATGTTCTAGAATAAAAGTGCTGTTCTGCATATCCGCTCTATAAAGAAGTCCTCATCAATTGAATTCGTCAGGTCCCTAAGGGTAAGTTTCATCCACGACAGCCAAGGTTATTTTCTAAGGATCTAATTTCTGGGTTAGCATTTCTAGTTTCTGCCTACTCTGACAGATAGATCTTTTCACTAGAAGGATGGAAACTGTATTCACAATCATGATCAAATCCACTGTGAAATGTGTATCCACAAACTGAGCGGTTTTATCTTCCTGACCAGCGTGTACCTTGAGATAGGCATCAGCTCAGACAAATTTCAGCAAATGTGCTCCAGAGAGGACGCAACTAAAAGCTCTCTGAACGGTGATTTGGTGTGAGCAACAACCAGCACACAGAGTACTTTGGAAACTATTACAGCTTCCAAAAAAACACCAGCAAGAATTTGAAGGTTACGCAAGTCTTCTTAATGGGAAACAGCAAGAGTCACAAATACCAATTGCCTTTTTTTTTAAATAGCAGTCTGGAAGGCGCATCCAGCAGGGCCCTCTCCTAGGGATGGGGAGCACCTGCAAATGCCCCCGAGCAGCAGCCTCTGGGACCAGGCAAGTGGGGAGCTGCTGCTCTGCTGTAAGGCGGGGAGGGGGTGAAGGTTTGGAGAGACCAGAACTCCACTGTAACCCTGGTGGCTCCCAAGACTTGATGTCATCTGTCAGGAGCCGGGCTTGCAAGCTGCAGCTATGTTTCATTGATTTAGAAAGAGGGACATGCAGACCAGCACAATCTACTGCATCTGTTGGTGTCCTGCGTGCACCAACAGATTCGGTAGCCCCCTCTCCTCCTCCCAGGGGTTTAGCTGCTCTGTTCGAGGTCTGCTCTGGCACAGCCCAGCAGTGTGTGCCTGGCTATGACTGCTGTGAAAACAGCTCAGCTGTGAGAAAGGGCTGTGTCAAGAAGCTGAGAAGGCTTGCCTCAGGAGCTGTGTTTGGGCTTAGACGTCTCCTCTTGACCCCTAGATGGGAGCGCCTGGCCACGTGCCATGCCAACCCTCACTCATGGACTTCCCTGCCTGACCTGGGGGCTGCTTCCTCACCACAGACATATCTGGTGGCTGCTGATGGTTCACTGACCCTGGTTATCCTCACTTCACTCGTCGTATGGATTCTGCTGTTCCAGCTTTCAGATCTACTATGTCAGCAAGAGAACATTCAGTGTGCGAGGTATTTCAGAATCTTTCAAAATAATTTGTGTTTGACAACTGTATAAATGGAATTAACAATGTGGCAAACTGCATGATGCCTTCATGGACCACTCTGATGAGCAAAAGAACATGGGCTTTAAGAGGGAGAGGCATCTTTTCTACTCGCAAACATTTTACTCAAACATTGGCGTGCTTGTGCATCCAGAGATGGTAAATTCTGAAGGACTTTGATGTGCTTTCAGAAAATTGTACCTAACAAAAATCCTCAAGATTTCTACAAGTTACCAAAAAATAGTTACACAGTACCTGGATATGACACCAAAGATACTTACCTTTACCTGAACTCTGAAAAGGTAATGACAAAGATTATGATTTATATAAATATGTATTAATTCCACATCTCTAATACTTACTTGGTCCAGGACTTTCACAATAGAACAAGAATGGGGAACAAACAGGAAGAACTAGAGGTTTGCGCACAGCCACGGAGCCATGATCTCATTGCAATTACAGAGACATGCTGGGATAGCTCACAACTGGAATGCTGTCATAGATGGCTACATACTTTTTAAGGAAAGACAGGCCAGCAACGCAAGGTGGTGGAGTTGTTCTTTATGTGAAAGAGCAACAGGAATGTATCAAGCTCTGCCTACAGGTGGATGAAGAACGAGTCAAGAGCTTATGGGTAAGGATTAAGGGGCAGGCTAATATGGGTGACAGGCTAATATGGGTGACACTGCTGTGGGTGTTTACTACAGGCCACCTAATCAGGGAGAGGAAGTCGATGAGGCCTTCTACAGACAGATGGATGTAGCCTCACAATCACAGGCCCTGGTTCTTATGGGGGACTTCAACCACCATGATATTTGCTGGAAATACAACTCAGCCAGGCATGCAGAGTCCAGGAGGTTCCTGCAGTGCACTGATGATAACTTTTTGACACAGGTGGTGGAGGAGCCCATGAGGAGAGGGGTGCTGCTGGACCTTGTACTAACAAACAAAGAAGGATTGGTTGGGGATGTGAAGGCTGAGAGCAGCCTTGGCTGCAGTGACCATGAGATGGTAGAATTCAGGAGTCCTGTGTGGAAGAAGCAAGGCAATAAGTAGAATTACAACCCTGGACTTCAGGAGAGCTACCTTTAGCGTCTTCAAGGACCTGCTTGGGAGAATCCCATGGGTTAAGGTTCAAGAAGGTAGGGGAGGTCCAAGAAAGCTGGTCAATATTTAAGCNGGCTAAGGCCCACTTGTAATTAAATCTGGCAAGGGATGTCAAGGACAACAAGGAGGGCTTTTTCAAGTACATCAAGAGCAAAAGGAAGACTAGGGAAAATGTGGGCCCGCTGCTGAATGAGGTGGGTGGCCTGGTGATGGAAGACACAGAGATGGAGTTACTGAATACCTTCTTT